>CM039680.1:168323289-168423289 GCA_022537955.1 Schmidtea mediterranea
TCAGATGCCACGCCATTACAATTGAACCATGACTTATGCCAACAGAAATATAACAAACTGTTCGCGGAGCACAAACGCAAGCTCGGCACGTGGTTCGCTCCCGAAGCGGTCAAAATCCTCCAGGATAAAATCCACCGGCTGTTTAGATGCCGAGAGGATTTAATTGCAGAGAACCGGGCTCAGCGAATCATAATCAACGATCAGAGCCCCGTCTTGGTAGCATCATTCACGGAAGCCGAACTGGTAAAACGACTAGCAGGTCGCGATCTAGCGTTAAAGTTGAATTTGATCCCCGCGAACCATCTTCCGGAAACAACTCAAGCTGGTCCAGCTCAGACACCCAGGACCAGCAACAAGCACCATCCCAGCAAAAATCGTCGTCGAATTGAACGACGCCGGGCCGAAGGCCTCACGATCTTGAATAATGCTGCGCAAGTGCTCGAAGAAGCCGCCGCACTCGTCGTGGAGCAGCACCCGGAATTTATGAAAGAAGATGACACCACACTAACCCCGAAAAGATCAAAAGAACATATGCTACAAATTCATGTGAAGGAAACTGACGAGATGCAAATATGTCTGGACATCTCACCCGTCAACAATTCCACAACGACAACGAAAGCGAGATCGCCGACTCTCGCGAGTTACTGGATGGACGAATTCGGAGAAGAATTACATCATTCCGTTCCCCAGGTTGGAACTACACCATTCCAACCCCTCCGGAACAAACGAAAGTTCCCCGTCGATATCGACGAATGACCACCCAGTGGGAAGAAGGACGGACTCCATTCTCATGATATTATTTGTAAATTTACGCAATAATTATAATTTTTGTGATTTCGTTTTGTAGAATTTTATATAATCTAATAAAAGTATATTTTCTGTAATTCTTATTATCTTAAAAAATTTTTGATTTATCTAATTAATTGAATTATGAATGGATGCCTAAAGTTTGGTCGGATTGTATTATGATGTTGATGGAACCTTATGTATGCATGAAGTAGGTTGGGAAATTTCTTATTTCACTCGTAACGCCGAAATTAAGAGATCTCAGTTAACAGGAAAATAAATTTTCAGTTTCCATTATAGAGATGCTAATGAATAAAAAGTAATTATGGTTAAAAGATGAAGTAAGTATTCTCGGAGGAGTTTATTTTCTTAAATTGTTAATGAGGTTGTGTTAAACCCAAAAATTCGGCCGATATAATGGAAATATCGATAATTTACATAACAATTTAAATTTTCACGTGTTATTTAAATAAAATACTTTATGATTTAAAACAAATTTCTAGGTTAGAAAAATTTACCTATTTTCAGTAGTTTAGGCAATTAAAGCCGGAAAATTAGACAAATTAGAGAAGCTGAATTTTAAATGTTTATTTATAAATATTTTTTTTATTCAAGTTTCTAAATCATCATATTTAAATTTCATTGATTAAATACCTAAAATTAGTCTTTCCTAAATTAAATTAATAACGAATAGATAAGTGACTAAACGTCTGGTAAGGGTACGTTTTACTATAATCTATACCAAATATTTTGCTATGTATTAAAGCGACTAGGGGAAAACAATATGCAGGACGTATGCATGGGTTCGTCATAGAATGATGGGAAAGGTGTGCAAGGGTATCGAAAAAGTTAAGGGAGTTAAGTAGACGTAAGTCCTTCTATCGGCCGTCAGGAACCCGAAAGCGAGATTATCACAAGGAGTAGTCTTGGAAACGAGGCTCACCTGCTTGTGGATTCTCGGCTGCTGTATACAGTACCAACATTGGCTTGCCCATGGGTATACAGTGGTTAGATTAAAATTGGGGGGCGTCGGGGTGAGAAAGGAAATACCCTAGAGAATGCAAGAGTAGTCGAGGAAGTAGTTTGGATGAATGAGCTTAGATTAAGACAAAATTAATTCTACTCTGTACGCCAACATTATCATTAATTTATTAATGCTGTACCCATTTATAGTTTTTATAACTGAAAAATAAAACTTATTTTTCTATTTAAATAACTATACTACTTCATCCCGTTTTGTCCGTACCTTTTTGTCATAGAACCCTTTCGATCAACCACGCTATCTTGATATTGGCCTTTCAAATTCCTTTTTGTTTACTTTCTTTGCTGTTTACCTAACTCGGATTTTTCCTTAATAATTTTGTTTATATTCACCCCTTGCTTTTCGACCTTTTGTTGGGGTTAGGGGATTTTCAAAAATTATTATAAAAACAAAAAAATTTGGGAAAATAAAATAATTAATTAAAAATAATCAAAAAATTAAAATAAATATTTTCAAGGGGAAATGGGTATGTGCCGATGCCAATTGACGAGATGATTACGAAAATAATAATATAAAATAAATATCTGACCCCTAGAAAAAGGTATTAAAAAAATACAAATTAATTAATTAAAATGACGAAAACAAATAAATTAAATTAGGGAGAAATTCGCCGAATTGGATAAATTTAATTACGAAGGAAACTGATTATTCCCTAATGTGATTTATTTCGTAGTCTTTTCCCGGGGAACGGCCGAAGCGGGCAAAAGATGAAAGTAAATTGTTTAACTAGTTCCCCGGGAGTCCAATGTAAATTGCTGTAAATCAGATTAATTATTTGAGGAGAGATTTCCAATATAAGTGAGTCTCAAATCAAAAACGGGGACACAAAAATTTTGAAAAATTGCGAGTAACAGAAAAGTTAAAAAGATTCGTGAGATTGAAAAAGAACTAGTCAGACTTGTCAAGGATATTTTAGTAGTAAATTGAAAAGACGGCTTCCTGTGGGGATTCCTGCCATTATTGTAAAAGTAACATTCGAATCGTTGTGAAATTGTTAGTATCGAATAAAAGTTTTCCCGTGTTGAGTTATTCCAGTATCATTTAAAGAGCACGTGGAGTCAGAGCAAACAGTTCTACCGAACCAAATAAAGTTATAACTCAACACTTTTCTATACGTATGTTGATAATTTTATTATCATCATGATCTTCCCAATTATTAAATCTTTATCTAACCCGTTTTCCGATAACAAATTTGATAATTGGTGGATTTTCTGCAATTTTGCATTTTTTACACCGTTCCATTCTAATTGTGAATTTTGTGAACGGTTTGCAATCTTTTAAAGTAATTATCGTTTTAAAACCCAAACAAATTTTTAAAAAATAAATTTTAAAACATGTTGGGCCAGCACACAAATAGCTTTGAGAATTGTTTAAATGCATCAGTAATACAGCACGAAAACCCAGCACCAAGAAAACTTAAAATACAATATACAACATCAACTAAACACTTTAAAATCTGAGAGAATATAAATAAATATAAAATCAAAAACATAAAAGTAAAATAAAATAAATACAAAATGCATCAAGAACCGCACGAAATCTACATAAAAAATAACATAATAACAAGAGAATTCGACCGTAAAATGACCATTTATATAAAATTAAAAATTAATGAATTAAATGAATAAAAATAAAATATTTTTGGATGAATAAATTTAATTAAAAATGTTAAAAATAAATTACCAATTTAAATTAAGAAATAAATAAAAATTTAATGTAGATTACATAAATAATTTCAAAGTCGAATTTTGTTTAATCGCAGTAAAACTAACACGCAAGGTTAAGGCCAAATTATAGGTATAAATACCGATGTGTTTTCACAAATTTTCAGTCTTATTTTTCGGAGAAAAAATTTCATTACAGAACTGTATAACTGGTTGTATAACTGGTTGTATAACTGGTTGAGAGCCGTGCATTCAGGCAATTAACACGGGTAAGTGTTTTGCCTGAACACGATCACTCTCAACTGGTGCAATATTATTAATTGATTTTTTTCGAAGGGAATTGATGGGTAATTTTTCAATTGAATTTATGGATGACTTTTCAGATCGAATTTATGGATGATTTTTGTTTTTCAAATTGAATTTATGGATAATTTTGTTTTTCCAATTGAATTTATGGATGATTTTTCGAATCGAGTTTATGGGTGATTTTCTTAATTGAATTTATGGATGATTTTTCAGATCAAATTTATGGATAATTTTGTTTTTCCAATTGAATTTATGGATGATTTATTGAATTAAATTTATGGGATTTTCGAAGTAAATTTTATGGAATGGATACAATGAATTTCAAATGTATGTGGCCGATGTAATATGCTGAATAAATATTTTCTATCTATAGCCTTAGTGCATCGAAACTTTTATTCCAAATGCTATGGTAAAATATTATTTGTTATTGCTTTTCCAACCCACAGCCAAAGACACATCACAAGTTAATAAAATCATATACAGTATTCGAACTGTGTAAGTGCGTGTAAAATCGCCAATAGTTCGTGCCCGTGAAGGCCCCGGCGTGCGGAACGCAGGAGCTAGAACGTCAATATTTTCCGTACCTAGGGGAAATTGGAGGGTAAATGAGTAGTTTATTGGCTGCTCCTTCATCATCCGTTTCCTGCAAAATCGACAAAACGTTTATACAACAATCGGCTCAAAATCTCTAACACCGAGTAGTCCAGTGGGCACTCATTAACTATGAAATGAACATACATAGATCTTAAGGACAAAAAGAGGGAATGGGTAGCGGGAAAAATTGCGAAATCGTTGCAACAGTTAAAATGAAAAGCCATCGGAAAAAGATTAATCCGAACGACCAAAATCATGAAAAATAATGTTTTTAAATAAAAATTAAATAAATTAATTTGAGTTGAGGCGGAAAATATGGGCGGGACGCTGCTCAAATTTTCCGAATTAATTCAAATACTTAACAAAAATAGTAATGTAAAATTGGAACGTGTAAAATAATGGCGGAACGCTGCTCAAATTTTCCGAGTCAATGAAAATACTTTGTCGAAAACGGTAGAATAGGGATGAACCGTAAAATAAGGGCGGAACGCTGCTCAAAATTTTCGACTCAACAAAAATACTTTACCGAAAACCAGGGAAATACAAATGGATTACGGCTAACTTGTTATATAAGCAAAAGATTTCCTAAAGCTGAGGAATAAGGACGAATCCCTACACAAAATTTTGTTAATAATATTGATAATAATTATAATAATGGTAATTATAATAATAACAATAATAATAATAATAATAATAATAATAATAATAATAATGCTGGTAATAATAATGGGAAACATTGTAGTTATAATAGGGATAAGGGTGAAAAATATAATGTTGGTGTATTTAACATAACAAAGGGTGTACAGGCCAAAGAATAATCATCAGCATGGACAATAATAAGCAGGACTAAGCAAATGGACATAAAGATAGATGATATGAGAGTATAGGTTAACATTTGAAAGAGATAGGAGAATAATGGGACCTAAGAATCAAAAGCGAGCACAGGTCTTCTATCGACAGCTCGTTGGACCCAGAGATCGTTCGGTCAATTATAGTATTAGCAATAACGCTCACTTTTTGCGGACGATCTACCCACTCGAACACAGTTCCAACGTTGCTTAGCAACGGGTGCCGAGTGGTAAGCGAAAGAACGTTTATATGGGGTTGTCTGGGTAACAACCATATAGTTTCAAAATATCAAAACCCAGTAACCCACCAAACACCTACGGCAGATAAAAGATTTGCTTGTTAGTTCCTCAACTCTTTTACACCTAATTTGAGTGGTTTTAAGATATTTAAGATATTTTCAAAAACTTCTGTGGTGGTCGTATGAATTTGGTGTATTAATTTCAAATATGCAACTAAATTGTGTTCCATAAATCCTGAAAATGGTTGAAATCCCAATTGAATAAGGGTTTCCGCGTATTTTAATTGGTTGAATTTAATTGGGTTCATAAATTTTAAACTTCTTACATCGAAAGTATCATTTTTAATTCTATCAGTTATTCGCGATCCTTTAACTAAATTATTTAACATTGCAGATTCGATTTTTCAAAACTAATTTTAATTTGAACATGAACTTTATTTAAAAGTCTAAATTTTACAATACATATTTAAACCCAAAAAACTGAAAAAGTAAAGTTTTCAGACAACATAAAATTTCACCTTAAATTTTAAAATCAAATTAAACTTGTTATTTTTAAAAGTTACAATTCTTCTTGAATACTTACATAAAAACGTGCAAATTCACCAATAAACCTTTTTAAGTCAACATCATAACAATTCAGCACACGTAATAAATTCATCCACATAATTTCAAATTATAAGACAATTACAGAAATTAATTAGAACCGAATAAATTCATTTCCTCTTTAATATAAATTTTTCCATAATTTCGACTTCTAACATTCATTGATGATATTCTGTTTAAGATAAAAAGAGCAATAAATGGTAATAAATTCATTATTTTATTCAGCGCAATCAATTGACCATCATAATTAACATCCTGTCGAGAATTGGATTCATTACTATCGTGTGAATAATTTGCATAGACATTAGAACTTTATAAGTTGATTTGCGACAAAGACCGGTCTGCTTAAATTAAGAACTCATGAAAAATTTTTAAACATTATTAAAAGAAAAGCTAAAAGAACCAAACTGGAAATTCCAAATCGATCAAGAAAGATTAAAATCTACAATCCTGAACTCAATTACTATTGAAATTTTAACATAGGGTCAGTCCATAAAGTACGTCACGCTATTTTTTACCATTTTGAACGTCGCACCTCCCCTGTCACAAGTCTTGGACTGATACCCTAAAGTACATCACGCTTTCAAAGATTTTTTGTAATAAACACCTAATAAAAGGAATCGTGAACAACAAACTCACCAGATCCACATTTCACACTATTTTACATAAAACTAATTCAAATGTTTCACAAAATTTTTGAAAAGAATTTTTAAAGCTACTAAATTCTAATAAAAAAATAAAAAAAATAAAAAAAAAGAAATGTGCGACGTCACACATTACCTGAACCCCAATCCATCCTGTAACAAACAGTCACATTTTCTTACACCCAATCCCTACCCCGTGCAGCGTGACGTACTTTATGGACGGTCCCATAGTTTTATGAACTTGTATGTTTAATTTTCATTTATATTTCGTTATGATTGTAATTGTATTAGTTGTTATTTTATTGTCTTACGATCTCATATTTATTAACACAACATTTAACCAAGCTGTCCTGAGACAGATATTTTTAACAAAGACTCTTTTGGGCTCTACAATCCTCATTTAGAATCCTATAACAATAATTATTTAATATATAATTAAACATATATATATTGATATCAATTTGTTTTACCGGATCACATTACAACACTCAATAAAACTATTTATTTAAAGTAAAAATAAAACGTATTTAGTTACACTCCATTCGGATAGTTCATGCATTTTAAAATATAATTTGATGGAAGATTTGATTGAAATAATTAATAAATTACAAGCTTGCAGCAACAGATATGGAAAGGAAGCCATTCATTATCCCGAAATCGTTGTAATTGGATCTCAGGTACAATGGAAATTTTACTTATAAATTGTATATATTTAAACTAATTATGATTATTACAAAGAAGTTTTCACGAGTTTTTTTTACTTAGGATTGTTTTAAGGTTTGGTTTATTGGTCATATGAACATTTATATTCAACCCATTTATGAATTCATCTCTATTTGTGACATAAATGAGTTCCGTATACATTTTCAATTTATTTCACAAATAACCAATTTTATTTTGCAAAGAAAAAATGAATATACGATGGTAATTTTTGAAACGAAAATGCTATTTGAGTGTTAGTAATTGAGAAATAAAATGTAATTGTTATTGGCCAAATATTTTAGGGTAAACAAATTTGAAATAATATTTACTGGTATAAATGGTTAACCGTAAGTAGTTTGTGTTAAAATCAAAAATAATAATTTTACGGTAGAATTTACGTTATTTGTTTCAAAATATTTCACAACTTTAAAATTGATAAAAATTTAATTGTGTTTTTGTTGAATCGTTTTTTTCAAGATACCTAAAAAATAATTTAATTATTGTGATGCAAAAAATGATTTAGGTAAAAAACGAAGAGAATGCTCTTCCAGAAATCTTAGAAGTAGGAGGATAAAGTAAATGGAAAAACAAGAAAAAAACCCAATTAAAATCAATGAAACAAAACAATGTCATTATTAAATAATATGTACAAATTAAAAAACAATTGTAAAATTATTTAATGCAATAGCTTGTCCGAAATAACACACGGATCCCCAGGAAAGCCGGAGGTTTGTTGATTAACCAAAATTGAAGTAACGGCTAATTATCTATAAATATCATAGAATAAAAATAAACCGAAACTATAGATTTTAGCAATTATTGAAATCAGATTCAGTAGTTAAGTGGTCGTGAATTCTAAGTTTAATTGAAGACGTACTATTCTTCTAGACGGGGGTGGGTTGTAATAAGTACTCAATAAGCCATATTGTAATATTAAATCGCTTTGCGTAAATTTAAATAAATTTTCTAATCAACAAAAGTTTTTATTGTCTAGTATTCGTTATTTTTATCGTCAGAATACGATTTGGAGTCAGATCAATAATTGTTAATTTCACATTTCACCGTCAACTACAACAATAGGATGAATTACATTTATCTTAATTTGCATTTGTGAATAAAGTTATTAATTGGTTATACAACAAATTTTCAATCTTAATTTTAATCTTATTTAATTTAATGGACGTTCTTAATATAATTAATGTTATTTTTATCTGACACCCGAATTACCGAGGATCATTGCGGATACTAAAGCCTCTCAAACCCCTGAAAGTGTGAATTAAATCTCTTTTTTTCATATTCTTCTTATATAGATAATTAGGAAATTACATTTATTTAAATATCAAAATTCAATAATTGCTAATATAATTCAATAAATTAATAGAGCTCTGGAAAAAGTTCAATACTTGAGAGGATCATAGATTGTGATATTTTACCGAAAGATGCTCAGTCCGCTACTTTATCTCCTATAATTATACAACTTATCAACGATGCCAGTCTAGAGGATTTGCAAGCTTTTTTTTCAGATTCAAGAAGCAAAATTTACATCGGGGAATGTGAAATCCGACAAAAATTACAAGAGTTAACAAATCAAATTAGGGACAAGTTTCAAGTAATAATTAATATTAATTATAATAATGAAAGTTGTCATTTATTATTATTATTATTATTAATAATAATAATAATAATAATAATAATAATAATAATAATAATAATAATAATAATAATAATAATAATAATTAATAAAAACTTTTAACATTTATTTTATACGATGAAAAGTTCTAATACAAATATGTATATGTAGCTATTCTTATAACTTTTGGGATTTCAATTAGAGGCAACCTATTATTTGAATAATAATATTGATAATAATTTAAACATACAAAATACAATATCTCTACGGACTACTGAAAATTATTTTCGAAGTCTGAGTCAGATTGCGTGATCAAATGATTTATATACAGGAAGTCCATTATTATTATACTCCATTTGATTTAGTGGTCAAATTTAATATGGATTTCATTTTCTGTTCGGTGGTTACTAAGATGAGAATAAGTTTGTACTCGGTTTGTACCTGGCGCTCAGATTTATCTGAGCGCCTCCCGGCATAGTACTGATGAGAGCCATTAGCTTGAAACTAGTATACTATTAGGAAATGTACTGGATATAACTTAATGTATCGTATATTCTTTGAATATAATCAGACATAGTGATCAATGAAACTAAGTTTTTCAAGTAGTTTTGGTAGTCTGATAGCTTGTTACCAGTTTCTGTGTTGAACTTGTAGTCCACAGAGGTATGATGGTATCTACCATGGTTTCAATTGAAAGGAAGTTCAAGATAAAGATTCGTCTTATTGTCTGGCCTTAAAACCAAACTTTGCAAACTTATTTGATGTCCAGTGCATCGGGATAAGTGTATAACAGTGTTAATTTGACACTGTTTTTACACTTACCTGGCGCTCAGAGAAATCTGAGCGCATCCCGGAATAGTACTGATGAGAGCCATTAGCTCGAAACTAGTATACTATTGGGAAATGTACTGGATATCACTTAATGTATCTTATTCTTTGAATATAATCAGACATAGTGATCTATATATATATATATATATATATATATATATATATATATATATATATATATATATATATATTTATAATTCCCTAGACCAGTGGTTCTTGATCTTTTGGTAATGAAAGGACACTTTGTTATCTCAAAAGTTTTGGCGTAACACTTGGGGTCCTTTCAACTAAGTACCGAAGAACGACGGTGCAAGATTTATGAGAAGCGCAATACCTTCCTAAACGTTATGGTTGGTGTTGTGAAGAGGGTAGAGGCCCCACACACTGTGAGAAGTTTTTTGTAAAAATACCCGTAAAATTGCAATTTTAAAACATTTCAATGTAAAAATGAAACTTAATTGAATTCTGAAATACCATATATTTCTGAATATCTAAATTTGGCGCAACACTTCACCTAATTCTACGGAACACCGGTTAAGAACCACTGCCCAAACCTATCAACATGATATCTACCCAATAGCACCCTAAATGAAATTATGAATAAAACCTCTACAATGCGTTGCTGCAATATCATATCATTTATTTGTTTAAATTTATTGACATTATTATATTGATTTTTCGCTTTTACATTTTAGTCAAATAATCCTAACAATATGAATTAATAAAGAAATAATAATATTTATATAGGGTGTTACAGAAACTCCCATACTCCTACAATTGAAAGGAAATAATTTACCTACTTTGACTCTAATTGACCTACCTGGAGTTATTAAAAATGAAGGAGAACTTCAATCGGGTTCCATTCAAAAGATTCAACAGCTCGTGGAGACATTCGTTGAATCTCCCCAGGCTATAATATTAGCTATATCTGCAGCAAATGTGGATCTCGCAAACAGTGATGCCATTCAAATCGCACGGAAATATGATCCGAAAGGTGATTAAATTACATTTTTGGATTCCCCATGTAAATTTGTATTAATTGAAAGATTGTTAAAATTTTTGAATAATTTATTTATTTATTTAAATTGATTTCATAAATTGACAAAAAAATAAACTTGCTGACATGCATGTGCAAAATACAAAATAGCTGTGCAGTAAATTTGTTCTGAAGCAGTTTAAAATTAAATAATTTATTAAAATAAAATAAAATTTATTAGTTCAGGTTATAATTATTTAAACTTTAAAATATAGTCGACTTCCGTTGTTCTCTCCATCGGTTAAAATGGTTAAAATCCCCAAAAGGTTGAATACGGCTGGCACAATCAATAACATTGAGAAAAGAATTTGCTGAAAATCAAATTTTCAGACATATTTCTGTGGATTCCTTAAACTTCTTTATATAATTGTCAGGGTTATACAAAGAGAAGTGCAAAATTAATTTGAAAATATATAAAATTGAAAATAGATTTTGTTCGGTGGAAAATATATAAATTGGAGAGACATTAAATTCTTGCTAATATATGACTCCAATATCTTCAAGGGATATGGAAAAGAAAAATAAAAGGGGTGTTAAAGATTTTATTTATTTTTTACGATTTAGATTCTTATTCAAATACCGTTTTCCGATGAAAGAAATTCTATTCCATAATAGGGACTTTTAAACCACTTATGGCGCTCCACAATTGTTATACAAAACAGATTTTCATCATTCTACGAGACCCGGATTTTGAGCCTCTTGTTCATCTCTCCACCACTTCCAGTACCTTTTCAAATTTATATTTAAAAAACTTGAATATTCTAAATGGAAAAATATTTACCCAAATAATTTATCAACTTTTGCGTAAAGATTTTGGTAGTTTCTCTTAGAGAAAAAGTGTGGTAGGTGACGACGACTAAATATCTTCGAAAATAATGCATAAGCTTAAGGTGATTATTTATTCTAGATCCGTTTATTTCGCAAATATTATGATAAATTGTTATATTAATAGAATTATGATGGATGAGTTAACATGGGAAATGAGAATTCTAAATGTGATGGCATTAGTGTTGCGTGTAATTTTATCTATACTGAAATATCCAAATCTTCAATGTATTTGGGACGCCCTCGATATATTCATATTTAATAGTGTTCCTGAGTTTCTGGTTACAGGAACCAAAACTGCACAATCTACTTGACTGGTTCCAGTAATCGCGACCTTGAATAAATATCTTCGACCTGGTGCATTAATAACAGTAACGTAAAACTTAGTTGTTTCGACTTTCAACGGAGAAATATCATTTGTAAATATCGCTTTGCTCTCAATCTAACTAGAACCTATGCTTATTTGAAAGGACCCTTTTTCATTTTTTGGACTTAGAAACATAATTTCATTGAGCTTTTCACACTCATTTCTGTCAACCCAAATTTTATTGACTCCTGACAATTTTGGTGTTGATAAAGCACTGGAAGCCAATCAACTTTATTTTCAACTGATCAACTCTTCGTAATATTCTCATTAGTTTTTATTTTACTTATATAGTTATACATTTCAGCAGAATAATCGGTTTCCATTTTATTTTGAAATATTATGATAATTAATTATAGAAGTTTTTTAACCTTTGTTGGGATAAAATTTAATCCTTGAAATGTGCAATTAACAATTAATGATTTGACTCCAAAGCATGTTTATAATTATAAACTTTTATAGATTACACAAAATATTATAAATTTACAGCCACAGTAATAATTATCTATTTCAACGACAAATTGAGTGCATATTATCTTTTCGAAGGTATCCTTTCGAAAGAAATAGCACGTTTACAATACACTTGAAATTTACGACCACTTGAACACAGTTTCTGGTTTTAATAATCGGTAAATTTGATCTAGTTGCTTTCTTAGCTCAGACTTAAATTTATTCGATAATTTGAGTTGCGTTTTAATTCTGTTTCTACTTTTCTTTACAACTTAAATTTCCTTTTTACTTTAAAAATTCTGTCTTCTCTAAAATGCTGTCTGTAACAAATTCATGTTACAACTTTCTCCTTTAACAAATTATATCCTCTCAAAATTCTGTTCTGATTCAAGTTGCGTTTACTTTATAGTCTGTAATCTAATGGCACTTACTGATATTGACTTTCATTTAGATTATTTTTTTCCATACATTCCCTTTGGTCATATCCAGTTATTTTTATTATCTCTTATAGCTGTCGAGATATATAATTTTTGAAGACACCATTTCTCGGAAATCCCTTCTCTCTTTCCTGAACAAACCTTCAAGATAAATAAATGAAATTATGAACTTGTTTTTATTTTCCTCTTTTTCATTGGCACTTATAATTTAGAATAACCTTGTCGATTTTTGTTGTTTAATATTATTGATTTGTTATTTATTTCCCTTTAGGGTTCCGAATCAACCCTACTACCGATGTATTCATTTAATCCCGATTATTTTATTTTAATATTTAATTTTTATTATTTAGGTATTTTTAACCCTTTTGTTAAATCAATTTCAATTATAACAAGCATAAAGTTAACCACCGGTTTAAAAATTCTGTATTTTAAAATTTGTACAGAAAAAATGAAAATAAGTATTTATAAAATAAAGAATCCATCTCATGTGTTGACATTTTTATTTCCAATTCGTTTTAATTATAAATTTTAATAAATTATGTTTATATTAATTTTATTTCTTTTTAAAAAGGTTTGTTTTAAATTTCATATCTTATTCACGACCGGAAAATAGTCTATGCATTTCTAAAAAAACCATGCCAAGCTGACATTGCCAACAACCTCAACTTAATTAGACAACTCTCAACTCCGCCACTTCAGGAAACGGCAATTCACTTGATTTTGATCGGATTCTTTTATCATTTTGACAAAGGTTCATCGCAAAATCACGAATTTTAGATTGGTTTGATTTCTGTACCAACTTTTATACTATAGCCTTTATAAATCGGACGCCAATTTCCTCGCTCACTCTCACCTTTAATCTATACTAATAGTTATTGTTGGCAAGTGAACTTGTTCTTTGTCGAATCCAGCAGCACAAATTAATCGGTCAAAATATTTCCAGGAACAGTTTTGAAATTATTTTGTAGAGGAAACTGGAATGCTACACGTGCGGTTTGGTACTTCATAATAATGTTAAGATAGCTTTGATCATATCAAATAACTGATAGCAAAACCAAAAGTGCCTTTGGGACAGAACTCACGAGAGCTATTAGATCATCACATTAGTTTTTGCAAAAATATAATCAACAGCCCATCACAATTTTTTGGATATATTTATTACTCCCTCTGTCCCAAATTATGGTATACCTTTGTTTACTATAATGATATGTCAAATATATATCATAATTTGGGATAGAGAGAGAAAGATTTTATATTTTTAAGAATGGATTTTATTTCGTATTTAAATCAAAGCTTTACTAATTTAGTTACTGCCTAATATTCTTCTTGATATTTAATGTATAGTTTCCAAGCTAATCTTTTGGTCTTAATCATGTTCCAGAGAATCAAATCTCGAATAGATGTTGCCAGTCTACTTCTTTTTTTGATTCTTGCAATTGGCTTCGTTGTCTTTACTAAGTACTATTAAAAAGCTAAACAAATTTTGAAAGAAATTTATATATTGAAAATGTATATAAATATGCAGTGCCATATACATTAGAGAGAATTCCCGCACATGGGTTCAGGAACATAGCCGATAAAAGGGCGTGAGTGATATTATTGAGTATAGAAAAATTTGCAAAGGTACAACTGATTTAAAAGATTTTAAAATTTTATATAAAAACTTCAGTAATTCGAGGGAAAGAATTTTTGTGAGGCTTTGGTAATTAAATTACAATCTCCTAAAATAAACGTTCAATCACCAGCAACAAATTTATTAAGATTATTTAAATTAAATCGTAACTTTTACGTCATTATTGTTTCCGTATATAACATTTAACAAAGATTATGATGGCAGACTGAAGATGAGGATACTTTCCTCGAAATAAATTTCTTTTATTTGGCGTTTTCGAGGTTATATTAATCATTTGTTCGATATATCGTTATTATCTTTGTAATTAGAACAATTATTCATTAATTATACTTTATTTTTAATTCAAAGGATTTCGAACATTAAATGTGATAACGAAATTGGATTTGATGGATCAAGGAACTGATGGCCGAGATTTATTGAGAAGCAATTTTGTTCAAAACTCACTAGGAACAATATTTCTTGTTAACAGAAGCCAGAAGTGTATTCAAGAAAAAGCCTCATTGGTTTCTGCAAAAGAATACGAAAATAATTATTTAAAGAAGTATTACCCAGAAATATCAAATCAACATGGAATTAAAGCTTTGATAAATGCGCTTATAGATGTAATAAAGATTTTTATTAGTTTATATTTCTTTACTGTTCTTCGATTATTCATAGAAATTGCGAATGGAAATCAAAAACAATTTGCCAACCATATTAAAAGAAATAATTAGAAGAAAGGAATTTCTGACTCTAGAAATGAACCATATGGTGTCTCCTGGCGAGGTTATTATTATTATTATTATTATTATTATTATTATTATTATTATTATTATTATTATTATTATTAGTATTATTATTATAACATTATGAATTAGTTTGTCGCGTCTGTGTGCGCGATTCGTGGTGTTGTTAAGTTTTATTTGGTGTGTGCACATAGGCGCGAGCTTTTTTAAGATTTAGATTTATTTGCAATTAAGGTTTTTGGTTGAATCTGTTGGATTTTTCGAATTTTGGAATATATACTTGTGATTATTATTGAAATTTTTTTGTAATTGTCATATCGAGATTTGGTTTAAAAACGAGATTTTTTTGGAATTTGTTTACGTTTTATGGGTTAGGAAGTTTCCATTTTTGAAATATGTATTTCGTCAAAGATTTTATTTGCTTCTCGTTTTTTATAATTATTATCAATATCATCTAGGATGCCTTCCAGAAAGGGAGATGAGCCTAAGAAGACTATTTTGTTAGGAATAATTTAAGCTGGACTGAAAGTTGTAATTAAAAGTCAAGCAGCAGTATAAAATTTTCAATTATGTACAATTAAGTCAATTGAAAGCAGAGTTCCAGTTCATGATGATAGATTCGGTTGGTTAGTCGCCAATCAGCTTGTTTATCAGTTGTTGATATATCAGGTCTCGTTAATGGAACACATGAAGGATATGAGTTAGGATATGCTTTTCTTTTACGTATAAATGGTGTTCATGCAATCTTTCATATTCTAAAAATGACGAATAAAATTATTGAACATGTAAAATGGTTTAACTCAAAGAATTGATACGAATTCATTAGTGTTGACAATGACCGAAAGGATAACATGTCTTTGTTCAATCTAAATCTATTAGGGTAACAACTGCAACTTCATTAGAGAAAGGTAAAGAGACGCTCTTCGATATAATAAAACATGCAATCTGAGGAAGGGATTTGGCTGAAGAGATTTGACCGATTATTTAATGGAAATTATGACAGAATGATGTTACTGTTATACAACTACAGCCGAAAGAGAAATCGACAGAGATTTAAAAAAAATTGTGTTATATCGCTTTTGATTTTGAACAAGAAATGCAAACTGCAGCCTTTTCATCATTACTTGAAAAGAGTTATGAACTTCCAGATGGATAAGATATTACCATGGGAAATGAAAAATTAAAAGACAGAATTCAACAAATATTGTTATTATTGTTATTATTATTATTATTATAATCATTGACTCCTCTGGCTGGGTGGATAGACTACAACCTTATCCGTGGATTGCACGTTTAATTAATTAATATGAATACGATAGAATAAATCACTGAAAGAACGATATCTGTTTAAAATTACACAATTGGACAAAAATTATTGAGCTTGGGGGTTAACTATTGAAGTAAGATAAAGAGTCTATATTACATCGCCCTAAGTATAACCAGTAGATCGGATCTACGTTTCCTGATCAACTGAGAAAAAAAGAGGGAAGAGAAGAGTGCTAATTAAATTAATTTCCATATCGCACTATAACTCATAAAATAATGAGCTAGTGAAGATTATTTAGGCAGCCTCTCATCTGATTAAGATCCTTTTGAAATGCTTGATATTTCCGAGAGATTTTTATCCAGTTGGATAGGAACTTTTTAATTAGTTTGTCTTTGTCTAGTTTGATAAGACAACTAGTGTCGAAAATAATGAATTAAGTAGCTGTTTAACTACTAAATTTTTAAGTCCGTTGACCAATCAGAATTTAGGGATTTTTGGTTTCCAAATTAAAATTTAATTGCTATTCCTGCTTAGTTAATTTAAGCAATTACTATTTTTAGTAATTACGCCAGTTTGTGGAAAACCAAATTATGTATTATCATTATATATTAACTAATAATTATAGAACTACTAAATATATATATTTAATCACTAATTTTAGTACAAATGTCCTCGACATATGGGGAACTCAATGTTATTATTATTATTGATTATTTTTAACGTAATTATAGCTAAAATTTATTATTTAGAATACAAATGCTACTTTTGTAATTTTGGAATTCATAAAGAACTATAAAAATCATATTTATGGCAATAATGTTTTTGACCCAAATGTACTGATAAGAGGAGCCAAAATAAGCAAAATTCTCTATGAGGATTATTTGAAAGAATTAGAAAGTCTAGTTACTGATAAGTTTACACAAGAGAACATTGTAATGATTATAAAAAATGCTACTGGAAATCGAAAGATGTCATATTCAATAGAGAAAACATTTATACTCCTGGTTAAAAGGGAAATTGAAAAATTACAAAAACCAAGTGAAGATGCACTGCAAGACGTGGTGATATTGCTGAACCAATTTGTTTCGGAGGTCATTGAACAGGTATTGCTGCGAATTCTCAATTGCATTTTATATGTATATCAATATAGACGGGTATAAAGATTTATCCAAACCTTTCCAACTGGATCGAGATTGAGATGCGCACAATTATCGAAAAGCGTCATAACAAAACCAAAGGCATTGTTAAAAAATTGATAATTTGTGAACAAAACGACGTGTTCTGCATACATCCAAACAGTGAATGTTTTTATCATTTACGAAAGGTATGGTATTTTTATTTCATATATATATATATATATATATATATAATTAAAGAAGAAGGAAAAGTTTTAAGAATTGAAAAAAGGCAACTATATATTTTATATGAAATCTTGCTATATATTTCGACCGTTTATCAGTCTTCTTCAGGCTAGAAATCACATCAACAATAACTAAATGAAGATAAGAAAATCAATTTGTATCAAAAATAAAATTATTTTAATTTTAATTTAAATTTAAATTTTTTAAAATTAATTTAAATTTTTAAAAAACACAAAATCAATTATTAAAACATTGCCTTCTTTCTTTGATTATTTATTAAAAAAAATTATGCTTCTGCGGTTCCAGTATTCAAGAGATTATTGAGGAAATTCATGTCAAATTAGAATGATCGAACTTGACAATAGTTTTCTAGAAACGTGTATAGATAAGGAGATAATTCCTTCTTTCATTTTCAAGATGAAATTGAGTAATTATCTACTTACGGAAGATATTCAATCAATACACCGTTAAACGTTACGTAGAATGTTGGAAGTACAGAAGAAAAAGAAACGGTTAATGGATGAATAATTGAAAGTAAATTGTATAAAATGGTGTGAAAATATTTCTGTTTTAAAATTAAAGAATAAATATGAATGTCATGTCAAGAAATTAAATAATTTAAGGCGATTGGAATTTGCAAATTTGATGTTAAAGACACTATATTAAATATGAGTAAAATTGTGTTGTCGGATGACGAGGAACGGGTGTTAAAATATGGTCCTAATCATGGTATAAAGAACAGAATTGACAAAAATAAATTATTCAAAAAATTGAAAGATTATATTATATGATGTGTTTTCGTAATAAGGATATTGATAATAATTATGTAAAAAATTTGTTGAATTATGTTAATAAAAATAAAAACAAGATATTAAAGATTTCATGGTATTGAAAAATCTTTTTAAAAAAGATATTAATGTTTGTAAGTATGATAAAGGAAACGGCTTTGTAGTTTTGGACCATGATGTTAATGTTAATAAATTGAATGATGTTTTATGAAGGTCGAAATAACCCCTAGTAATGGGAAGTTACCTCCGATGAAGGATGAATTATTTTTATCAAAAATGTTGAAAGAACTAGCTTGTAAAAAACATATTGACAGAGAACTGGCTAAATCTATCCATACGAAAGGCTTCCAACCAGCAAAGCTTTATGGACTACCTAAAGTACATAAAGAGGGAATGCCCATGAGACCTGTGTTGTCGATGGTAGGAACTGCTCAATACAAAATCGCCAAATTTTTGGATGGGTCATTAAAACCTTTAATTTTTACTGATTTTAAATGTAAGGATAGTTTCGAATTTTCTACATTTATTCCACAGTTGAACAAAAATGTTGTAGACAAATTTATGGTATCATTTGAAGTTTGCATTCTTTTTACGAACATTCCATTTGTTGAAACCATCAAGTTATGTTGTAAGATGTGGAAAGAAAATGTGAATGAACATGACAGAGTTGATGAAATTGTACTCGAATTTGCAACGTCGAATGTGAATTTTCTTTTTAATAACGGGTGGTATAAACATGTGGATGGGGTTGCTATGGGTTCTCCATTGGCTCCCACAATAGCTACTATTTTCATGTCTAGTTTGGAAAAGGTACAAAAGGTATGTTGTTGATATGTTTTTAGTATTTAAAAGTTTTGACCATGTAAAGCCTCTCTTGGATTTTATGAACAGTCTACATTTGAATATTAAATTTACGCGTGAAGATTAAAAAATATCGTCGATTTCTTTTTTGGATTTGCTTATTTAACGGATGGAAAAATCTACCAAACAGAAATATACAGAAAAGCCACTGATACTGGTCTCTATACTACGTCTGAGAGCTTTTGTGAATTGAGTATAAGCGGAATATGGTGAGAGGATTAGTATTTCGCTCATGGTCTCTATTTTCCACGTTTGTTAATTGAGTAAAATGTGTGGATTCGTTAGTTGCATTGCTACTTAAAAATGGTTATTCTAAATCTTTTCTTGAGCGTGTGACAAAAGAGACTTTAGATAAGTGTATGTTGAATTTTCATGATTGTGGTACTAATTTTTCTGGAAATCGGTAAGTTGTCAAGTTTGAAAGATGAATAAAATCGATCAAAACACATTGGACCAAAATTTGAATTTAAAAAAAATTGGGCCAAAAATTTAAATTTAAAAAATGTGCAAAAAATTTGAATTTAAAAAAAATCCGTCAAAATAAATTGTGCTCACACAAAATTAATTATCTTGATTAAAATTTAATTGATTTTGTGTGTGCACAATTATTTTTGAAATTATTTTTCGAATTTTTTTGACGGATTTTTTTTAAATTCAAATTTTTTGCACATTTCTTTAAATTTAAATTTTTGGCCCATTTTTTTTTGAATTCAAATTTTTGGTGCATTTTTTTGAATTAAAATTGTTTGAAATATTTTTTTTTCATCTACAAAATTTTTTTGGTCGCACTATAGTCAAGGGGTAATTTTTTATTTTTGATATAAAGCCTACGATAAAATTGGCTTGAATCGTCTATCAATAAAAATCGATTAAAAGCCTAAAAAATATTTCTTTGATTAAAAGGCATAAAAATATTTTCTCACTTTAATGATTACTTTCCTCTTCGATGTATATTTTCTCCCTTCAAAGTATATTACCCTTGTAAATTTTTAATATATCAATTGATATTTCATCTATTTAGTAGATATCTTTAGTTATACCACTTTTTTCAGTAATTTCAACGATTTTAGTCACTTAATGTACTCTCCCACCAATATTACTTCTTCACTGAAAATTTTCATTATATAATACAATCTCTACTAATTAAAATTCCATTTGTTGACTTTTTATTGACTTGTCATTTTCAATGAAAATTTTATTAGCTTTTAATAAATTTAATTACACCCTTCAATAGATTAGGTTGTAATTGACAAAAATAAAATAATTTTAGTTTATGTAAATCAATTAGCGAAAGTTTATGATAATTTTAATAATATTTAGTTTTACGAGGTATTTATTTTAGTAATTTTTAATCAACTTTGTGAATTTTATGTTTTCTGTTGAATTTTAATGGATTTAGGGGTTGATTATGTTTTTAATAAAATTATTGAAGAAATGAGGGTAAATCTATAATTTTAGAAACAGTTAATTTCTCTTTAATTTATTAGATTAAACTTGATTTTAGGATTATTTTAAATAAAAGTTTATTTTAGGAACAAAATGTTTATGAAACATATTTATGATAATTATTTACCAATTAGATTCCAATTTGACTGATAGATTTTGAATAGTAAATGATATTTTAAATTTAATTTTATGATCTATTTTAAAAGTAGATTAAATCAGTTGATTTTTAAAAATATTTTAGTGAAACCTAAACTTTTAATTGATTTTACAGTAAAAAAAGGTCAATTAATTATTTTCATTTTCCATTTTATTGATTTCGTGGATATCAATCACAAAAGTAGTATAATTTAGAGATTTTTAAGAGGATGCTGAGTGTGGATATCAGTATACATATGAAAATCGTTGAATTATATCTATGGGTTGACTGGTAATTTTTATTGAATTTATACTTGATTTACTGATTAATTTTAATTATAATTTTAATTAAGATGAAATTTTATGATATTTTAAGGGGGAAAAAAAGTTTGTTGTCTGAGTTGGTTGAATATCTGTGTTCAAAGGTAAATATTTTCTAAATGGAGAATATAGATGAGGAATTTATAATATTTTTAAGAGATTTAGTTGAGATAGATATCAATATGTGTGTAAATCTTTTGAGAGTGGAAATATTGTTATTTAAAGAGAAATGATTGGTTGAGAGTAAATTTTATTATATTTTAAAGCGAAATGATTGGTCGATAGATGAATTTTATTTTAAGGGGATTTATAGAAATTTATTCGGTTCAATAACGAAGTAAATCAGTAATTTTTATCAAAAATAATGAATATAGCTGGGATTATTGTCATTTAAAGAGAAATGATTGGTTGAAAGTAAGGTTTATCAAAATAAATCATTATGATTTTGGTTAATTTTAATGATATTATTGGAATTTGAATAAAATATACTATACGGTTCTAAGAAAATGTTTGATTCATGTAATTATTTGTATTCAAGTATTTATTTGATTTTATTATTTTTAATTTAATTAAAAATTAAAATTGACTAGTATTTAAAAAATTTATGTTACCCATTACTTATGTCGTTATTGACAATTTTCTTAATAATTTAAATATATATGATTATTTCTACGAATGAAGAGAAATTGTACAATTAATTTTCATTCAACAAGTATTTAGAACAATTACCTAACAAACTTATAAAATTTTAAAAAATGATCTAATAAATTTTTTCAATTATTTTACAACTTAGTTAATTTAATTAATTTTTTTTTAAATTGATAAGTACTATTTTCTTTACAATTTGCTACTATGTTGAAACTTTTTTTAAAATTTTTTTTCAAAGTACTAACAAATTTTATTAAAGATCTACCAAAACATGTCAAAAATTATAAAACTTTAGTAATTTTAATAAGTATTACTCAATAACTACTATTTTGCTACCAATTTGCTGAAGGTCTTATTTTAAAATTTCTCTAAAGTACTAGCATTATTTACAAATTAAGCAGTGTTATTTAAAGTTTA
The DNA here is from genome assembly GCA_022537955.1 of Schmidtea mediterranea. Taxonomy (NCBI): domain Eukaryota; kingdom Metazoa; phylum Platyhelminthes; order Tricladida; family Dugesiidae; genus Schmidtea; species Schmidtea mediterranea. The sequence goes on from CM039680.1 coordinate 168,345,893, forward strand.
ACAACTTAAATATTTCTCACAACTTTAATCAAATTCTAATCACATGATAATCATAATTTAAGGATAAGTCTTATTTTTACAAAAACAAATATTTTACAACAATTAAACATACATATTTGGATTTTTAGTAGATTTTATCGGTATCTATCAGAACCTGTTCCGTGTAGTTTTTTAAGATTTGTTAAAAATTCAACTTATTTAGTGGTTGGTCGATAATCATTTAATTTCGAATAATGTGGTAGATATTATTTTTTTTATATCAGTCTTATTCAAACTTTTAGCACCTTTGAGTTAATAATTTTAAGAGTTGAATCATTTTCAATAAATATATGAAAATTTATTCCAAGTACAATGAAAGTATATATGTTTTGAGAAATTAATTTAAGAATATTTTTCTAATCAAGTTTCTTTTCACTAGCAATTAGATTAACCACTAATTGTACTTGCTAATTAATTTATCATTCAGTAAGCAATAAGAATTGGGGTGAAAAGATCAGAAAATCTATAAAAATCAATTTAAGTAAGTTTCTGATGAGTTAGCAATTAATTTATTTAGGGGCATGTGAAAACTAAATGAAAAGGTTGACATTTATCTTTGAAAATAACTTTTAGTAATTATTCATTGTTGAACAAAATTAAAAATATTACAAAAATAGTAGAAAAATTTCAAAGTCTTTTAACTAAGTTTTACAAAATAATTTCAATAAATCACATACAAGACTGTAAACAAAGCAATAAATTTTTTTTCAGAGAAAATACAACACTTAATTGGGCTTCAATGATTAGTTTCTTGATAGCAATAAGGTAACTAAGCAACCAAACAATTTGGAGACATCAATGATCGATAAAACAATGGAGAAGTTAATAAAATTTGTAATTGAAATTGTATTTATTTTGATTGTTCAAATTTTTATGTGCTTTTATTTAAAGATTTCTTGATCAGTAAACAACTTTTAATATTGATTTGTTCAGTAACTAATTATTGATAACATATTGTGAGTGTGTGAATAACCAAGTATTTTAAAGGGAATGATTGAGAGAAAATTTATTTTATTTTTAAGTGGGTTAAGATTGTTGAATATGGGTGTTCAAAGGGTAAATATTATTTAAATAGGGAATTTTAATGAATAAGTAAATTAATCAATGCCTAGTATGTAAATAGTGAGTTGTACAGTACTCAGTCATCTGTATACAGTACCTAGTGATTGTTGTTCAGTTATTAATGGATTGTTCAGTGTGTATGGGTTATCAGTGCTCAGAAGTTGATACCAAGTAAGTTAACTTTTTATGTTTTCTGAATTTATTATTATTACTTTTATTAATATTATTATTATTATTATTTTTTTATTAAGGATGGGTTGCTGCAGAGTGGAGGAGATGGGTTGCTCATGCGAATGACTCCTACCTACCTTAGGCATTACTATGTAACACTGAAACTCAAAGATTTCATTTAATAAAATTCTTTGAAAAAAGTTTTTGAAAAATTTTTTTGAAAATTTGATCGTTATCAACATGTATAAAAAAGTCATTGTAAAAATTATACTAAAAAAATTGATTGTAAGATTATATTAAAAAAATTTTCAATTTTAAAAACATGTATAAAAATTTCATTGTAAAATTATCCTAAAAATTTCATCTTTAAAAATCATATATAAAAATTCATGCTAAAATTATACTAAAAATTTCATCTTTAAAAATCATATATAAAAAATTCATCGATAAAATTATAGTAAAAATTCTATTTAAAAATCATGTATAAAAAATTACATTGTAAAATTATGTTAAAAATTTTATCATTTAAAAATATGTATAAAAATTGATCGATAAAAATATTCTAAAGATTTTATTTAAAAAATTTTATCATGCAATATTGTCGACTCTAACTTTAAAAATTCTTACCTTATGTAATTTGCCTACTATAACTGCTTTTAAAATTTTCAGCTTTAAAAATTACCCTTATGTAACTTAACTGTTGACCCTCTATTTAATTTTAAAAAATTCTTACCTAACTTACCATACTTTACTCTAGGCACCTTAATTTACTTTAAGAACCTTAATTTACTTAAATTTATTCTAACGTACTTTAAATTACACTGATGTACCTTAATTTACTTTATGAACCTTAATTTACTTAAACGTACCTTAATGTACTTAAATTGACTTTCTACCCTTTAATTTACCTTAATTTACTTTAATATACTCTAATGTATCCTAATGTACTTTAATTCATCTTAATTTACTTTAGGTATTTTAACTTATTTTTTATCTAGAGCCTAAATTTGCCTTTGAAAATTGTGTGAACAAATATTTCAAGTGTTTTTATAATAAGCATATAAAATACCCCTGTCAATTTTTTATCGGTAGACGATTCAAGCCATTTTTATTTTACGCCTATATATACCTATAGAGTGTATTGAGACCAAATATTGCAATGTTTTTTATTACGAGTTAAAAATATCCCTGACTATAGTGTGACCATCTTAGGCGATTTGAGCCAATTTTATTTTAGTCTTTTTTTATCGAGAGTCAAAAATAACCCCTGACTATAGTGTGATTGAAAAAAATATTTTTTGGATGAAAATACCCTCTTTGACCATCGTAGGCGATTTGAGCCAATTTTAATTTTATGTTTTTTTATCGAGAGTCAAAAATACCCCTGACTATAGTGTGATTGAAAAAAATTTTGTGGATGAAAAAAAAATTTATTCAAAAAAATATTTCCAACAATTTTATTTCAAAAATTCGACGAAATTTGAATTTAAAAAAATGTGCCAAAAATTTGAATTTAAAAAAATCGCGCCAAAAATTCGAAAAATTTATCAAAAAAATTGTGCGCACACAAAAATTAATTATCTTGATTACATATTTATGTAATCAAGACACACCGTGATTAATCATTGATAACCCTCCCTACTTATTATGCAATGGTGTGTGGGCGCGAAAGGCCACAAACTACCTACTTCTGAGCTCGTTTATCAATTTTCATTTAAAGTATGTAGTGCCACATACATTGGAGAGACTGTCCGTCATTTCTGTACTGGAGTTCTTGAGCATTGTCGACCGAATAGATTGACTCACATTAGTGATCATTTTAGAAAATGTACTAGTAAAAAGATAGGTATGTCTGACTTCAAGATAATTGCAAAAAATTGGAGTAATTATTGGGAAAATTTTTAAATTAATATTTAGTCTACAAGTATTTTGAATGTATTTAAGTATTTGAATGTGAATTGTGTGTATGATGTTTTTGATGTTTTGTAAAAAATAATTTTTAAATTTAAACTTTTATTTTGCGATTTTAAATTTAATTAATTTTTTATTAAAATTTTATGAATCTTTGATTTTTATATATTTTTTTAAAATTAAAATTAAATTTTGTAATTTGAGTTGAATACGATTATTTTTAATTAATTTGTTTGGATTTTCCGATTTTCATTTAGATCTTGTTAATATGATTATATATTAATAAATAGATGGAAATCATCATCGGCCTTAAATGAAATTCGTTTAAAATTCATTATGATTCCTTTCAACAACATCAATGTTATGAATAGGTTTTTGATGACACAAATACACCTGAGTTCTTTTTAGAATGAAATACATTTGATCATTTTACCATCTGCAATACGTAGATAATATTTCCAAGCTATTTCATTTTTGAGACATTTTAATTTATTTTTGGTAATTTTCAATACAAAGACTCTATTTATGTTTTTTTAACCGCAGTTGTCCTTTTAAAAGCATGCAAAACGAATGATTTCAAGTGCATTTTAGTACATTAAAATAAGCAACAAATAAATCACAATTAAAATAATAATTTCGTGTGTACAGAACTAAATTTGCTTTTTATATGATATTGCTCGTTCGCAAATTCGACAGTACTTCTCCCGTAATTTTATGATTATAAGTTTTTGATCTTTTCTCCATTATTAGAATTTACTCATTGCTGTTAACAAAAGTAAAGAATATTTATTAAACTTTGTTTTCCCAACAATCTGGTGGAAATCGGTCTATAAGTTTTCATGTTTATTAATCACTGATTACTATGCAAATATTTTTATTTACTTTTTCTAGGAAAATCATAAACAAGGAGAAAATTTTGGTGAGTAAATAATTAATATTATACAAATATTAGCAAATATTATTATAGAGGAAACAATAAACAAGTCTGCGAATGCTGCTGACATTCTTATGCCTCCATATATTAAACAATTTTTGCGAAACGTTCATTCGTGTGGCAATATAAAGGCGTTGGCATCGGTACCAAATTGGAAAGAATTCAATTTTGAGTCTGTATTAGGGGTAAGATTTTCGGATTAGGTAGATTTTTGTAAATAAAATGCTGAAATTTTTACAAAATTTATTAAAAGTGCCAACAGCACAAATCTGAAAATATCACTGAATGAAATATACATGTACATAACTCTTTTTAATATCATTGATATAATTGTTATATTATGCATAAAAGCACATAAGCGATGAGTTAATAGTAGATGGTAATGTCCCATTCCGGCCAACCTTCCCTTCCCAATCCTAGAAAAAGTAGCTCAAATTAAAAATTAATGCATGTCACATATGCATGTTAATCTAAAATTTATCAAATATTTTTAAAGGCAATTAAATTTTTCTGAGTCTTTATGTAAGTCAAGCCAATATACATGTATTATCTTTTTATACAATAAAAAATTTTATGCAAGGATACATGTATAAAAAATTACATGTGGTGGGTTTCTGGGTGTTGAGATTTTGAGGACTATATGGTTGTTGTATGATAATAATAAACAGCAAGAAACTACTATTTTCAAATTCTGTATTTAACAATAAATTTAATTATTTAAACAACTTTCTTTTCTTATTTAATTTATTCTTTATTATACCCATAAAAATATTTTTGCTTACCACTCGGCACTCGTTGCTAAGCAACGTTGGAACTGTGTTCGAGTGTATGGATCTTCCGCAAAAAGTGAGCGCTATTACTAGTGCTATAATTAACCGAACGGTCGATGGGTCCAACGACCTGTCGATAGAAGGCCTATACTCTAAATTTAACTAACTAACCAATTTATTTACTAAAATATACCTAAATAATGATTATTGTACTTACTATTAACAACTATACATAAATTGACTATGTTTCTATTAAATTTCACTTAACCTACCACGATTCTCTAACACCTATATTTAAATATTTGTATACTGCTGATGAATTTCATAAATGTTATCAAAAATACATATATTGCCTATGAATTTGTTTAATTTTACTTTAAATATCATTATATTTTAACCTAAATTGTCAATAAATGTTTTTAATGACACTCAAATATTTCTATTCCTTAATAAATTATCTAGGAATTCGATAAATGTTACCGAAAATAACTATAGGTTTTTTACATAATAAGCTGTAAATTATATAATAATGTCCATGTTTTACTATCGAATATAACTGTTATTTGTTGAATGTATTTGTTAAATCTAAAACTGATTTCAGTAACAAGGTATTTAAGTATAAATTTCAGATAAATTTATCAAAATGTAAATTTAATTCATAGACATTGAATATATAAATAATTTAACAACTTTGATTGATACAACTATTAATATATTTACAAATGAAATATAGACTTAAAACTATAAATGTCAAGTTAAAAATCTGATTAAATAATTGTTAATTAATAAATTTGTGTATTATGATTTCTTTTGAAATAATAGTTTATCAAGTATTGTCCTCCATAAGTTGTGTCAATAAACATTTGCGAAATATCAGGAATAGATTTAACAGAATTAATTTATATGGATCATTCTATGATTACATTTGTACTGAAAATGTTAAATTGTAATTTTGTATAAATAATATATGGAATAACTCTAAAGACAATTGTATATGTTTTGTGAATCTACAGATGCGAGAAATAATTCATGTATTACTTATTGAATTGTGAAAAATGTTTCTTAATATTTTGGATAAAAAATATATTAACAATAATAAAATAATTAAAATAATTAAAATTTATTGATTTGAAATATATTAGCTTTAAGATAATATCACCTTAATTCAGTGATGCTCAAAAATTTTTTTGACGATTACCCCTTCCTTTAAATAAAACAATTATTTAACCCCACTTACCCAAATTTATTGAAAAAAATCAAAAATACTCTTCAAGTAAGATTTTAATGAAATATTTATATATTTTATTCAAAAAAAGTTTCAAAAAATTAAAAAATAACACTAAATCCGATTTATGAATAAGTGAGAAGGATGGGCCTGTACATCATGTTATTTGATAAAAATTTGGTTCAATTGTAGATAGTGTTTCCTATTACACGATCGAATTTTTTAAGAGCCGGTTGTGGTTTTTAACCGCGATAGTTGTTATAAATTTACTCATTAAAAGCATTATTTTAGCTCATCTTGTTCAAATACACCTTCCCTTTATAATTATCACGTTAATGGATGTTAAGTTTTAGTCATTAAAATCGGCAATTTAGATTTTATGTTGCAACGACACTACAATACGCATGACATTTCCCTCGTAGTAGTGACTATGGATGTGGAATAACAAATTATTGCTCTAATGCATATTAAAGTGCGATCGTAGGAATTGCTCTTTAGATTTTTAGTATGGTCATGACCATGGTATTATAATATTTCTTGTGGTTTCAAAGATTTCTATCAGTGGTTCAGATTTTAGTATACCTTTTACTACTTTAGTTATAATTTATTATTCCGATGGTTAATATAATGCACCTAGCGATTATTCATGTGGAAAATTATTATCTTTATTCATTGTCAGTCTTAATCATATAATAACCGTATGCCAGGCTTACATTCTTTTCTACCCAAACCCTTTTATCCTCTTTGTTTGTTAGTGCAACCTTTGAAGTTTTAAAACTATAAAGTTGATGATTGTTTGTACCAATACGAAATTGAGGTACAGAAAAGGTGTAGTTTTTCTCGTAAGAGTCCTTATAAGATTTATGAGTTAACGTTGTGTCCTTCAATGTGACTCCCTTAGCTTTTAGGCATTTTGATTTACCTAACAAACTATAGCATTTTGGTCTAAGGAATACCCATTCGTCATAACTTTCTCCCTTGCTTTCATTCTTAAATTTTCCAATGACCGAATCAAGTGTTTTAGAATAAAGCGGATGAATAGAAGGGTAATTAGATGTATCCAAAAGATTATCCTTAACCATTTCAGTTAAAAGAATATCTAATTTATAATTTATAATCTCCAAGAAGAAAGAGTCTGTATCTCCAGCAACTATATTAATATCAAAATTAAATTGTTGTCGATATTTTTCCAAGTCCTTATACTGAAGCTTATACATTCTAAGTTTCGACAAGTCAAGCACTGATTGTCCTATATAACTTGGTCGATCTAAACATACTGAGTCAGGATTTAACAAAGCAGCAATTAGATCATCAGCAATTTTGATACTTCTTTGAAAAGTTGGTTTAGAAGCATATGTAATCATCTTCTTTTCTGTATTACATAATCTTAAATTCATTTTTTTTTCAGGTTTTCGACAGTTTTACCATACAAACTATTGTTTAGGAGCTTATAATAATTTTTATCTAGTGTGTTTGTACTTTTTGCTCTTAACTCTGTATTGGTATCAATTTAGTTTTTAAAAATAGGAGACTGTTTGAATCTTACAGCTCAATTCACATGAGTAACCTCAACACCAAGAGACAAGTATAATTTTAGTAAACTCCAATGAATCACATAATTCTTTTTTGGGTAAATTATTAATATCTATATAAAGCAACTCAGTGGTTTCATCAGTTTTTACAAAGTGTTTATTAACAAAAGTAAGACCTCCACGAATACCACCCTCATAAAAATTATAAATTTCCATGTCTTGCAATAGTTCAATGGGTTTATCTAAAGTTATTAACGCAGAACTCCAAGACATTCCATGAATACCAAAATAATTTAAAGGCTCTAAACTATTATGAGCTATAGATTTCGCCCGAAGTTGTTGGAAAAAGTCAGCTAAAAGAAAGCAATCGAGTTTCAAGTATATCATCATATAGTCAAGTAAATTTACACATTTAGTTTCAGTCCAAATTAATTGAGCTTTCTTATATTCAACTTCACTTACTCCTTCTCAGATTGCAGACAGTTCATAAGTATTTTCAAGGACCTCTAAACTAGTGGCAAAGTTGTACGGAAAAATACCTTTTTCATTAACAATGGTACCAGTAAAAACAGATTTTGTTAATGGTAAACTAGTCAAAGTTTTCACAGCCCTAGCTAATGAGTCATTAACAAACTGGTAAGAGTCGATAAAATGTATTCTAAGCTTACCAACATATACCATAAGGGATAAGAATTTTTCACTGCTAATTGGAATACATGATAAGTTCCAATTTGGAAATTGATTTATTACATACTTAAGGATATGATGTAAGTCATACCCACGTAAATTATGAAACACTACAGGTAATAATTCTTTGATGCTCCTATTAACATTACAACTTTTACATGTTGAACCAATATATTTTCCTGGAAAATGGTCATGGTCTTTAACCTTATCTACTATGTTCTTATTACACAAATAACAATATTCACAATTATCAAATGAATATTCTTCGTCAAAAGTAAGTGGTAACATTAGCTTTTTCCCATTTTCTTTTTAACACGTTGACGGACAGTAGGAACAAGCGAAGTTCGAAAATTGACACTATATGTTTTTGTGATTTTTAGAATGTTAGAAGTATAGTTTTACTCTTTCTTTTATTTCTGTTTAAAGTATAAAATGAATAATAAACAAATACATACCAGTATAGTTATATAAATAATAATAAATATCGTTAAACGTATCAATAAGAACTATAAATTCAATAGAAAACACGATCGCACTACTCCCTTCACAACCACGTGCATACTGAATCTGCAACTCGTATAACAGGTGAAATATGAACTTCAACCTAAAAAGATGTTTTCAAAACACGACACTATGCTTCTACGTATACGCCAGTAAGTGCACATTTGTGCTGCTATAGCCGTAGTGTCTAAAAACGACCGTTTCGTTTTGGACGGCTATAGCAGTCATGCCACATTGTGAACTTCGCTTTGACGGCTATAGCCGCAATTGTCCGTCAACGTGTTAATATGGTAGCACAATGTTTGTTCCTATATCTGAAACTTTCTTCAAAAATTCATAAACGCAGTTTTGACCAATGAAATGATGGTAACTTGTCATACCAGTGAAGTTGTTGATTAATAAGAGTCCAGCAGAAATTGGCAAATGATTTTGAAAATAAATGTCATCTTTTGGTAAAATAGATTCAAAATCTGCATAGATAACGAAAGGAGGTGTTATTGTTTTTGACCAGTTTTTGAACTCCAAATATTTATCTTTATCTTTTGGTAATATAGCGTACTACCCAACTGATTTTTCTTACATAACTCTTGGTGTTTTTCAAAGGATTTTGGCTTACGAAATCCATTTAAACAATTTTCACACCATTTGCAACAAATTCGAACATTACAATCATTGTTTTTATGACAATTCATCAAGGATTGTAAATTAGAGACTGCTGCATAATGATATTTTTCACCCTCCTTTATCAATAATAAATAAACTGGATCCACTCCAGTTACTTTTGTTTGGTGAATTATATTTAAATATGGATGCTTCATTATAAGTTCTTCTCTATCCTCAAAATTTTCGTTATTATAAATCATTACATTAATTGCTAAACCAGGATTCTTCTTCTCAAAAGTTGGAATATCACACAGTTTCATTGACATATAGTTAGGATCGTATACCAAGTCATTCATATATGGTAAATTTTTTCTTGGTCTATCTCTATCTTTCTTGATTTTATCAGATTTCAATATAGCCAAAACACTACATATGAAACATAATTATCGGTATTTTGTACGTTAACTACTGCTTTTTTACCTATTAGAGCTTTAGGTGTTGGAATAAAACTATTTCCAGATAACCTAGATATATTCAAAACTTTGGTTACCTTGAAATCTACTTCTATTATTCGGTTTATTTTCCAACTACTTCCTAATTCTGTTCGTTCAACAATCTTTTCATTTATTTTCTTTATACCCTCATCAAGAAAAGTTGTGGTCACTGAAGCAGCGCGATTTGATATACTAACTACTTTGAGTTCCCCATCTTTTTCAAATTCTACTTGGACTCCAAATTGAACTTTTGAATGTTTCATTTCATTTAATGTAATTTTTAATTTTTCCAAAAGAGAAGATGGAAGAACTATTTCCTTAACATTATATCTTCCGATGTTCACTTTTATAATTCGATATGAGCGTAGTAAATCATATTCAATTTCTGGTTCAACAATAATGTCACTTAACCCTAGTCCAATTTGTAAATCATCTTTAATAAATATTTTTTCAAGTATTTCAGATTTTATGGTGATTTTTTGTTTCAAACTGTGTTTAAACAATGATTTTTTATCCGTATAAAATTGAGTCAAGTGATTTTTATGGTCATTATAAAATTTAAGGTACGGGTCAGAGGTTTGGGTCTGGCATACAGGACATATATAATAATTATTCACTTGATAATATCGATTCATTTTATTGTGGCAGTTGTTATGGCTTGTAGGTTGACAATACTTCAGATAAAGATTACCTGAAACATGAAAAAAGTTAAATAATTCTGATTGTAATAACTAAAAACTCACATTTAACATTCACAGTAGAGATTTTTTCAAGTTCGTCATAATTTGTTTCATAAAATATTCTATCATCTATGTTTTCAATGTGAATATTTAAATCATCTAAATTAAAAATAATTAATAATTTAAATAAAAGTAAAAAATTACCATTTTTATATTCATTACTCGATCTTGAATATTAAAAGTATCTAACAGTTAATAATTTAAAAATCACTAAAAATTATCAAAAGATTACTTGTATCATATTTACCAATATGCAAAGTGTCTTGAAGGGTTGTCCTCTTTGACAATACTAAAAAAGGTTAATAGTTAGTTATATTATACATACACGTACTTTTGGCAACTATACTACTTTTCGATTCTCCGAATTGTCTGAGGTTATGCCCGTGTTATTGTAAAAACATTGACCATCTACCAGATGTTATTGTGAGACATTCTGGACACACATAACCAGGGAAACCAGTATCATTTATCTTGAAATATGATGATGTAACAAGTTCACAGTAGTGAACATCTTCGTGACTGATAGCTACGCAAAATTTATATGTATAGCAATAATTCACTAAAAAACAAATAGTAAATTAAATATACATAAAAAATAAACTTACTTATGATAATATTTTAATAATAATTTAATTAATTATTGATTGTTTATACCTCAAAATCATTCGTTTATACTAATTAAAATCGATTGTTTATACTAAAAAATTACATCCAAATTGAAATTTTTAATAAATTTAAATTGAATAAATTATAAATATGATGTTTGAAAATGAAATTTAATAACATAGGTTGCTATAGTTTCATGAAACTCATTAATATCAAGAAAATTACAAAATGAAAAATACTTATTGATTTATATCACATCGATTAATTTTTCAAAAAAAATATATATTTATGCAATAAATTATTAGTTGATTCCCCACAGAGAAATAAAATAAATAAAATATAACTAATAGGTTTGAAAACCAAATTTTTAAAATCAAATTTAATAACACAGGTTGCTATAGTTACATGGAAAAGATTAATATCAAGATAAATCAATGATATATGATGGTCACATCGGGAAATTAACTTTTTAATAAATTATTTTGAGTAAAGTACAAAATAAAAATACTTACTGATTTATTTCTCATCGATTAATTTTTCAAAAATACATATGCAATAAGTTATTTGTTGATTCCCTACAAAGAAATAAATTGAATAACATGTAACTAAGATATTTGATAACTAAATTTTTAAAATCAAATTTAATAACATAGGTTGTTATAGTTACGTGGAAAAGATTAATATCAAGTTACATCAATAAAATATGATAGTCACATCATAAAAGTTATTATTATTATTTTTTATTTAATAAATTAGTTTGAGTAAGTTACAAAATGAAAAATATAATTATTTTCTATTAATTTTGTGTAAAGAATTTATAATTTATATTTATTTAAGTATTATATTAATAATTTGTGTCACCACTAAAAATTAATTGATAAAATAAATTGAAATTTTCTTTGAAAAATAATAATAATTAAAAATTGTGTTACAAAGAAGCTAAAAGTAAAGTAAACAATTATCATTTTGAAGTTTAATTACTATATTATTATAAAAAGAATTAATAATTAAATCCTGTCAAATAACTATATTTGATATTTCAATTTATAATGTTGGGCCAGCACACAAATAGCCTTGAGAATTGTTTAAATGCATCAGTAATACAGCACGAAAACCCAGCACCAAAATAACTTAAAATACAATATACAATAACAATTAAACATTTTAAAATCTGAGAGAATATAAATAAATATAAAATCAAAAACATAAAAGTAAAATAAAATAAATACAAAATGCATCAAGAACCGCACGAAATCTACATAAAAAATAACATAATAACAAGAAAAAAATTGACCGTAAAATGACCATTTATATAAAAGTAAAAATTAATGAATTAAATGAATAAAAATAAAATATTTTTAGCTGAATAAATTTATTTAAAAATGTTAAAAATAAATTACCAATTTAAATTAAGAAAAAATAAAAATTTAATTTAGATAACACAAATAATTTCAAAGTCGAATTTTGTTTAATCGCAATAAAACTAACACGCAAGGTTAAGGCCAAATTATAGGTATATATACTGATGTGTTTCCCCAAATTTTCAACTACTACTTTGTAGTATTAATTTCAACCAAATTTAAGATGCACATTTTTTATAAATCTTACTTTGTTGTGGATTATTTTTCAGAGATTTTCAGGTTATTAATCTACAGTTATGTTTTGTCGCAATATTTTCAGGTTATTAATCTACAGTTATGTTTTGCAGCAATATTTTCAGATTGTTAATCTACAGTTATGTTATTTTGGTTTATGTACATCGATGCCCGATTCAAAATTTGTTTATATGAATGCCAAATATACAGTTTATGCGTCGAGATTTTTGCCTAATTCATGTGGTAATTTATTTTTTCTATTATTTTATTTTTGGTGGCCCACAGCCAAAACATAACGCAAGATAGAAAAATAAAACACACTATCTAACTGTGTAAGTGCGTGTAAAATCGCCATTAGTTCGTGCCCGTGAAGGCTCCGGCGTGCGGAACGCAGGAGCTGGAACGTCAATATTATCCGTACATAGTGGAAATTGGAGGGTAAATGAGTAGTCCATTGGCTGCTCCTTCATCATCCGTTTCCTGTAAAATTGACATGAATTTTAACAACAATCGGCTCAAAATCTCTAACACCGAGTAGTCCAGTGGGCACTCATTAAATATAATATGAACATACATAGATCTTAAGGAAAAATTGCGAAATCGTTGCAACAGTTAAAATGAATAGCCATCGGAAAAAGATTAATCCGAACGACCAAAATCATGAAAAATAATGTTTTTAAATAAGAATTAAATAAATTAATTTGAGTTGAGGCGGAAAATATGGGCGGGACGCTGCTCAAATTTTCCGAACTAATTCAAATACTTAACAAAAATAGTAACGTAAAAATGGAACGTGTAAAATAAGGGCGGAACGCTGCTCAAATTTTCCGAGTCAATGAAAATACTTTGTCGAACACGGTAGAATAGGATTACGGCTAATGTTGTATATCAATAAAAAAATTTTAACGCTGAGGAACAAGGACGGATCCCTACAAAATCTTAATAATAATAACGATAATGATAAGGGTAATGGTAATTATAATAATAATAATAATAATAATAATAATAATAATAATAATAATAATAATAATAATAATAATAATAATAATGATAATAATAATAATCATGGTATTTGTAGTAATGATGATAATAATTATGATAATAATAATAGTAGTAATAATCATAGTAGTAATAACAATAAATATAATGGTAGTTATAGTAATAAAAATAATAATAAAGGTAATAATAGTAACAATTAAGAAAGGTAATATATATAATAGTAACAATGATGATGCTAGTAATGATAATAGGGAACATTGTAGTTATAATAGGGATAAGGGTAAGAGATGTACTGTGTTTACTTAACATAACCAAGGGTTTACAGACCATAAAAAAATCATCAACATGGACAATAATAAGAAGGACCAAGCGAATGGACATAAAGATAGATGATATGAGAGTATAGGTTAACACTTGAAAGAGATAGGAGAATAATGGGACCTAAGAATCAAAAGCGATCACAGGTCTTCTATCGACAGCTCGTTGGACCCAGAGATCGTTCGGTCAATTATAGCATTAGCAATAACGCTCACTTTTTGCGGACGATCTACCCACTCGAACACAGTTCCAACGTTGCTTAGCAACGGGTGCTGAGTGGTAAGCGAAGAATATTTGTATGGGGTTGTCTGGGTAACAACCATATAGTTTCAAAATATCAAAACCCAGAAACCCACCAATAATGAAAATAATTTTGAATAATTACCTTATGTAAAAATAACCTTATTATTCACAGAATAAAATTTGAAAGTACAAGTACTAATGTAAATATATTACTTGCGTAATTGCTTATAAAAAATTTTTAATTTGAGAAAGTTCTTCATTGACAATAAAATAAGATGAATTCAACTGATTGAATTAAATAAATCAGTTATGTACAACTACGAGAATTCTAATTTTCAATCATATACAATAATTATTTTAATTGTAAATTTTAGGTAATTTTATTAAGAATCTTAACAGAATTATTTAAGTTAAACACTGGTTCATTGTGTAGAATTATGTTTACATGAAAATGTCTGTTTAATTTTAATCTGATTTTTTCACGATGTCAATCAAATTTTTTAATTTTGCCTATAATTCATGTATTTGTTCACTTAAGGGCTTCAATAAATAATAATAATAATTTACGACTTAAGTAAATCAGATTTATATTTGCTGACCCTATATCTATTACCTAATTTTTAATACTTAAAACTCTGATAAAAAAAATCTTAAATTTAGAAGTCATTGATTTAATTTCATTTTCAAAAGTTATTATTTAATTGTCAAGACTTAAAAATCTACTTTAAAATAAAGTTTCCAGTGTTAAACGTCAGTCAAATTTTAATAAATCTGTTCTAAAAATAAATTATACGAAGAGCTATTTTTAATTTTAAAAATAAATCGTTATTTACAAATTATCAAAAATGTCAACTTAAAACATTTAATTTATAGCTCACGAAATATTTCTCAATAAATTCTTAGAATAAGTTCCAAATTTTATATTAAAAACAATGTTAAAATCAAATTGTTCGTTGGATTATTATTATTTAACAAGGAGAACTATTTATTCGCTATGTATTTTTTACTAAACGCTATGTATTTTATTAACACTTTCTATGTAGATAAATACACAGTATCAGTAGAGTAAAACACTTTTATGTTAATTAATTAATTCTAGATATTTAATACATTCGCTAAAAAATTAATAAAAAACTATGTAAAATGAATAATTGCCAAGTCAAGAAAACAAGTTATAAGTAAAATAAAAAAAAACGATATGTCAATTAATAAAATCCATCAATAAATCTTAATTTTTTCTAAGATGTTCTTAGATCTTATTTTTTTTCGACAATTATTAAAAACTTTCAATAAAGCGGTATGTTTTTCTACGTAAAGTCTTTATTTATTATAAACAAAATTAAAACAAATACTGAACTTATAATGGCTAATAATTTTGCATAAGTTGAAGATTATCAGTCTGATCTTGAGTTTGTATTGAAGTTACAAGTTTAAAGAAACCACGAGCCAAAAAATTGTCCAAAGTTTGGACTCATGAAAAAGTATTTAAAAGTGCTGAAGAAGCAAAAAATGCAATTAAAGAAGAGAAGATATGGAGTTACTCTTATTCCAACAAAACTGAAGAAGGTAAAAAAGTTTACTATCGATGCAATCAAGTTAAATTTAAAGGCAAGTAATGTGATTCTGCATTACATTTACTTTACGACTCAAGATCAGACGAAGTTATTCTTTTTAGGGCAGAAGCTGAGCATAAGCATGAAGAAAACATGTCTAAATCTGCAATATCTAACGAAGCTAAAGAACTAATTAAAGAGTTGCTTAAGCTTAAAATAAAACCTAAGAGAATGTTAGAAATCTTTCATGAACGAGGTATAAAGCCTGTTCCTACTACTATACAATTAAGAAATCAATTAAACAAGATTAGAAATGAAGTTTACGGGCCACCAGTAATAAGTTTAGGTGAGCTTGAAAATTGGCTTCAATCACCATCTTCTATACCAGAGTTAGAAGATTAAGCCTTTGTAGTCAATTATAAAATAACTTATGCCGATGAATATGAGTGTGAAGAGAGTAATGAAGAAAGCGATGAAGATGAAGAAAACCACGGCTCTAAATTTAGATTTTTCATAAGTACAATAAGATTACTTAAGCTAGCCTCAGCATCAATGAAAAAACTGCTGATTTTAATTTTATTTTTTCAAGTATCAATATTAGCTTGAAAAAAATAAATGCATCATTATTCAATCCTCGCGTATTGATTTCTGATGCTTCTAACGCTATACGTAAAGCTTATTCACAAGTTTTTAATAAAAATGAAATTGTGATGTGTTTGGCACATATGCGTAGAAATTGTGTCAAAAAAATCGAGTCTTTAGTAGCTAAAGAAGATCAAAACGAATTAATTGAAGATGTAGATCAACTTCAATTATCACAAAGCCTAGTCATTTTTGAAAAAGCAAGTTCTCTATTTGTTAAAAAATGGAGACAAAAAAAAGCGACTGAGTTTTTAGACTATATGAATATGATGTGGCTTACGGCACACAATACTTGGTATGAAGGATACATGCCCTTCACGCCAAGTACTAACAATAATCTATAGTCAAATAATCGAGTTCTTAAAGACAAAGAAACTATTAGAGAGCGCACGCCATTATCTAGATTTATCAAACAAGCTTTAGATATTGTTAAAAAGTGGTCACTATCATATCCTCGAAGTCTGAAGGAGTTTATTACAAAACAATCAATCGACATAGCATTTTGGACACAGTCTTATCAATGGGCTAAAGAAAGCAAAGCAATTCTTTCAGTGCCCAAAGAACAGTCGACAAACTACTATGTTTCAGCTAGTGACGCAACTATAACTCAAGAAGACATTTACAAAGTTGAAAAAATGCGCTGGACAACATTTGATCAATTTACGAAGCGAGCTTTTACTGTCTGGCGTATTAATTTACCAAACGATAAAGCCAATTGGGAAATAGTCTTTGTATTTTTATGGATTTTTTTATTGTGTCACTTTTTGTTTGTTCTTATGAATTTTTCATTGTTTTACTTAGTTTTTGTATTTTTTTACTTATATAATTAATATAATACTTAGCATTTTATAAATATTTACTTAGAAAAAAATACATAAAGGCACTAATAAAATACATAGCGTTTAGTAAAAAATACATAGAGAATAAATAGGAGCCTTTAACAAATCAGTTAATTTCTGGGTCCTCTTGGTTCGATGTATTAAATAAAGGTACAAACGGGATTAAATTTATTGATTTTCAACACAAAACTCAAACTATTTACAGTTTTCTCGCGTTAACTAATTATTTGATGGGTGTAAGTAACCCAGAGAGAAATTTCATTTTCCGAACTCAAATATTTTTATTTTAATATGTATGTTCTTTTTTTATTATGTAATCAATACACACCGAAAATAATCTCTAAATAACCCCCCCCCCCTATTTTTTTTAATGGGGATTTTGTGTGTGGTCGCAGTGTGCCCCTAACTACCTACTCATCAGTTTTTTAAATTTCAAAGAAAATAAATATATAGATATAAAATAAATTGATGGGAAAAAGCTAATGTTACCACTTACTTTTGACGAAGAATATTCATTTGATAATTGTGAATATTGTTATTTGTGTAATAAGAACATAGTAGATAAGGTTAAAGACCATGACCATTTTCCAGGAAAATATATTGGTTCAACATGTAAAAGTTGTAATGTTAATAGGAGCATCAAAGAATTATTACCTGTAGTGTTTCATAATTTACGTGGGTATGACTTACATCATATCCTTAAGTATGTGTTGAGGTCTGTAAATTAAAATTAAAAATTTAAACAAAATTTAGGATAATAATTCAAATGGAAAGTAAGCGAAGAAAAAAGGCAAATAAAAGCGGGATCGTGCACAGAATTAATAGTAAAGGAAAGTGCGATGGAAACAGTATTAGAAAATGCAAAAAGCAATTACGAAAGGCGAGAATCCGGAAATCCGAGAAAAATCAATAAATGGAAAAATCATCGAAATCGAATGGGAAAAACGGGACAGTTATAGATTAGCTAATGGTCAACAAGATGACGGTTAGGGATTTATCAGAAAAGGGTTAGAAAGGGTTGAAAAACATTCAAATGTATGAAAACAGAAAACGTTAATTAATTAATTAATTGGCTAATGGAAAACCCGAGCTAATGGGAAACCCGAGCCAATGGAGAACCCGAGAGATGAAGGAAACCCGAGCTGGGTAAACAAGAAGAAAGGCAAACAAAAGGAAGATTTGGGCCCATTAGCTTGACACAATGATTAATGGGAAAAGAGTAAGGAGAAGATAGCGCGCGTAGGAAGACCGGTAGGGCCATTAATTATCTGGATTCGTTGGACCATTATGGATGACAGCCGAAGCAAACACGTAGGAGAAAATGTCAAACGAAAGATTGGCTCGGCAATAACCATTTGTCATCCTGATTTCGAGGAGTATATAAGCAAAGGGAAAATCAGAGAAAATCGGCATTCTGCCTCAGCTAGGGTTCGAAGAATCAGACTGTAGGAAAAGTGGTAAACGAATTAGGGAAGTAGGGAAAAGAAGAAATAGAATTAAGAATACGGAAAGGCGAAAAAGGATCAAACCAAACAGAAACCGAGGAAAACGAGAGTCAACAGAACTAAAGGATCAAAAGGTGAATATTGTTTGTTTGCAAAGCATCAACGCCGAGCAGAGAATCGTATAAACTTTGATTGGTCATTGTAGCGTGATAATAAATTGTGAACCTGTTGTTTCAATATACGTTGGGTCGTTCATTGTTTTAATTTAAAGAACACCAGGAGTCAGAGAGAACCGACTTGAAATAATCCAAAACCCAACATATGTAATAAATCAATTTCCAAATTGGAACTTATCATGTATTCCAATTAGCAGTGAAAAATTCTTATCCCTTATGGTATATGTTGGTAAGCTTAGAATACATTTTATCGACTCTTACCAGTTTGTTAATGACTCATTAGCTAGGGCTGTGAAAACTTTGACTAGTTTACCATTAACAAAATCTGTTTTTACTGGTACCATTGTTAATGAAAAAGGTATTTTTCCGTACAACTTTGCCACTAGTTTAGAGGTCCTTGAAAATAGTTATGAACTGTCTGCAATCTGAGAAGGAGTAAGTGAAGTTGAATATAAGAAAGCTCAATTAATTTGGACTGAAACTAAATGTGTAAATTTACTTGACTATATGATGATATACTTGAAACTCGATTGCTTTCTTTTAGCTGACTTTTTCCAACAACTTCGGGCGAAATCTATAGCTCATAATAGTTTAGAGCCTTTAAATTATTTTGGTATTCATGGAATGTCTTGGAGTTCTGCGTTAATAACTTTAGATAAACCCATTGAACTATTGCAAGACATGGAAATTTATAATTTTTATGAGGGTGGTATTCGTGGAGGTCTTACTTTTGTTAATAAACACTTTGTAAAAACTGATGAAACCACTGAGTTGCTTTATATAGATATTAATAATTTATACGGTTGGGCTTTAAGTCAACCTTTACCTTGTGGCAAATTCAGTTGGATACTTGATGGTTTTGATTCAATATTGTTAGATTGTTTTTCTTTAAATCTTGAATCTTTGTCGTATGGGTATACTCTTGAAGGAAATCTTGAAATTCCTTCTGATCTTCACAATAAGTTAGACGACTTTCCTATTGCTGCTGAGAAAATGAAACCTGATGGATCTAAATTTGAAAAATTGTTATTGACTCATTACCCAAAAAAGAATTATGTGATTCATTGGCGTTTACTAAAATTATATTTGTCTCTTGGTGTTAAGGTTACTCATGTGAATTGAGCTGTAAGATTCAAACAGTCTCCTATTTTTAAAAACTAAATTGATACCAATACAGAGTTAAGAGCAAAAAGTACAAACACACTAGATAAAAATTATTATAAGCTCCTAAACAATAGTTTGTATGGTAAAACTGTCGAAAACCTGAAAAAAAATGAATTTAAGATTATGTAATACAGAAAAGAAAATGATTACATATGCTTCTAAACCAACTTTTCAAAGAAGTATCAAAATTGCTGATGATCTAATTGCTGCTTTGTTAAATCCTGACTCAGTATGTTTAGATCGACCAAGTTATATAGGACAATCAGTGCTTGACTTGTCGAAACTTAGAATGTATAAGCTTCAGTATAAGGACTTGGAAAAATATCGACAACAATTTAATTTTGATATTAATATAGTTGCTGGAGATACAGACTCTTTCTTCTTGGAGATTATAAATTATAAATTAGATATTCTTTTAACTGAAATGGTTAAGGATAATCTTTTGGATACATCTAATTACCCTTCTATTCATCCGCTTTATTCTAAAACACTTGATTCGGTCATTGGAAAATTTAAGAATGAAAGCAAGGGAGAAGGTTATGACGAATGGGTATTCCTTAGACCCAAATGCTATAGTTTGTTAGGTAAATCAAAATGCCTAAAAGCTAAGGGAGTCACATTGAAGGACACAACGTTAACTCATAAATCTTATAAGGACTCTTACGAGAAAAACTACACCTTTTCTGTACCTCAATTTCGTATTGGTACAAACAATCATCAACTTTATAGTTTTAAAACTTCAAAGGTTGCACTAACAAACAAAGAGGATAAAAGGGTTTGGGTAGAAAAGAATGTAAGCCTGGCATACGGTTATTATATGATTAAGACTGACAATGAATAAAGATAATAATTTTCCACATGAATATCCAACAGCACATCCAACAGCACATCCAACAGCACATCCAACAGCCTATCAAACAGATCATCCAACAGCTCAGCCAACTGTTTATTGAATTAATAAATGTATACCTATATACATTCTTGTTCTTATTCATTATTTTGTATTTTTTTGTGTTTACATTATATTTTAGTTTGTTTTGTTTCTGTTATGAGGGGGGGGGGGGTACCAAAAGTGCGCCAGGTGGCACACATCTACCTACTCGCACTTACACAGTTCGATTGGGGTGTGTTGATTTTAATGACTTGCGGTGGTGTATCGACGCATCATAATATCTGTTTAAATGTTTATTGTCATATCACAAATCGTCTCATAATTGGCTTCATTTACATCATTCTGAGCATTCATTACATAATAACCTTTCCCCACGCGAACACCTAAACAGAGTTCTCTTGAGATTACTTGTGTGCTGCGTGGAGAAGGTTCTCCAAAAAATCGTCCACTTACGAAGTAAAATTGATGTTTCCGAGTTAAGTCGAAAATAAAGTTAACGTTAAAGTTAAAAGTTAGAAAGATAACTGTTCTGTAAAAATGAATCGGTATATATACCTATTGTGTGACCCTAATCTTGCGTGTTACATTTGATGTAGTAAAACAAAATTTGACCTTGTGATTTTTTGTATATTCTAGCTCTAATTTTATTATTTTCATTATTTGCTTTGACAATTTTGGTTTTTAACTTTTAATTGAATTATTTAATTTTAGTTCTAACTTTCATGAACTCTTGTTTCTTTAAGTAAATTGTCAATTTTCGGTCAAATTTTCGTGTATTCATGTTATTTATGTGTTTATTTCGTGCGGATCTTGTTGCATCTTGTTATTATTTTAATTTACTTTTATGTGTTTTGATTTTATATTTATTTATATTCTCTCAGATTTTATATAAATGATAATTTTACGGTTAAATTTTCTTGTTATTATGTTATTTTTTATGTAGATTTCGTGCGGTTCTTGATGCATTTTGTATTTATTTTATTTTACTTTTATGTTTTTTGATTTTATATTTATTTATATTTTCTCAGATTTTAAAATGTATAGTTGGTGTTGTATGTAGTATTTTAAGTTATCTTGGTGCTGGGTTTTTGTGCTGTATTACTGATGCATTTAAACAATTCTCAAGGCTATTTCTGTTCTGGCTCAACAGATAGTTACAAACGTTAAATAAAATAATAGTTTATATGGATGATTAATAATATTTTAATTCTTGATAGCATATAAATCTATTGAATGTATAAATTGTTATAATTTGTCTTCAGGCAGAAATTTCGTTTTAGAGTATATAGAAGATTGTTCTAAGCATTTTAAATTTTTTGGTATTTTGAGTTTGAAAGTTTTTCTATGGATTTAAAATTTTGAAATATTTTTGGATTGCGAAACTTTTCTAGATTTTAAAATTTGGGATATTTTTTTTATAATGAGAAAGTTGAAACATGCTAATGTCCATAAAGTTTATTAGCTGGTAAAATATTCCTTTAAATATAATTCTCGAACAATAATACCAATAGAAACTCTAAAATATCTTAATATTTCTATTATCCTAATATGGATAAATTTTTATTGCTTTATATATATTTTATAAATTTTGGATTGCGTTAGATAAATTTTTTCTAAGTTTCGTGAATTTTCTTTCTCAAAAATTTACTATATGAATACCAGTGATCGTTAAAAAAATATTTGAATTTATATACTAAAATGAAATAAAATATCAATAAAATGAAATAGTGTATTGCTAATTTTTAAAAATTTTTTTTAAAAATTCACTATTTGAATATTAGTATAATAAATGTGAATAGAATCTTTTTTTATTATGGATTTTTTGTTGCAGAAAAACATGAACTCAGAGGTCGAGTCCAGGAAAACGGACATAATAAATTTTGCCGATAAAAATGTAAAATTCACGAATGCCCTGAAATATATGGCCAAACAAGAGGTAAATTGATAAAAGTCTTATATTTTTATACGCCCAAATGAAGTCTCAATGTAATTGATTGTTTCCTAAACTCTTCAGATTATAATGCTTCTTTAAAAAACCTTCTAGTTAATCTATTCATATTTGAGAGAAAGTTGACAAATGACCGTTTTATGTAATTAAACGATATTTATCCACAATTTAACTTTACGATTTTTCTTAAAATATTGTTGAGTTATAATTTTATTTGGTTCGGTAGAACTGTTTCTCTGACTTCACGTGCTCTTAAAATGATACTGGAATAACTCAACACAGGAAAACTTTTATTCGATACCAACAATTTCACAACGATTCGAAAGTTACTTTTACAATAATGACAGGAATCCCCACGGGAAGCCGCCTTTTCAATATAATAATTAATATAATAAGTAATATAATCATTATAATAATATTTATAATATATGGAATATATATATATATATATATATATATACTCACACGTAAACTCACTAACATGAACTATGTCAAATTTCAGATCACATTCAAAACTAGTTTTACAATGAAGTTTGTTTGAAAAAAAAATTTTGTTGAATGGAAAATGATAGAAATTGTGATATGAAATTTAAAAAATTTTTCTAAGGCTGAAAATTAAAAACTTTATAACTCATTCAGTTCCAAGTCATTAGTAAATAAAAATCCATTGTGGAAAATTAGTTTGACAATCAAATAATTGAAATTTTGTCACAATTCTTGCATTTCGATAAAAATAATAAAAATATATACATTTCTCCAATTTTGTGCAATTTTATTTTCACAGGCAATTATATAAAGTTTAAGCTTTTAGTATAATGATGGAAAATTTAGAAAATGCTAACAGCGATTATCAAAAATTCTCCTTTATTAATTGGAGTTTCATAAATTAACATAACAACAACAATAATAATAATAATTATTTTTCATGATAATTCAAATTGAAAGTTTGTTTTTATCGAATTATTTCGATTTGATTTTATTCTAAGGAAATCTAATGGGCATTTTGGAAAAATTCTTAGGAAGAAATATAAATCAAGAAATTTTTATTAAATTAATTTTCTGTGGATTTAATTTTCTCCAAGATAATCTAATTTTAGATGGAACTTTGCTCCTCAATAATTTTTCCTTTATCTGGGAATTTAATTTAATAATATAATTTTCCCCTTTCTCTGGGATTTAATAATTTTGCTCTCCTTGAGTAAATTGATTTTATTCATGGGAGAATTCGATTTTTTTTGATTTTCTTCTAATCAGTGAAAAATAACGGCACCAAAACTCTCACCGATCCGCCAATGACACGACTCTATTTTCTGCTGTCTCATTGGCTGTTTCTTTTTTTTTGTTTGCTTTCCTTTATAATAGGAAGACTCGCCCCTATTTTTCATTTTTAGAAAAATTTTTGTTTTGGAATTTTTTTTTGGAAAGGCATATCAGGTGGATTCAATATGGTTTATGTTTACGGTGACTCTGATCGGCAACTCAAATAAAAATTTAACGTAAATTCTACTGTGGTCTGAAACCTAGCCATTCAAAGTTAGGAAGTTGGCTGAATTAATATTGTGGCTATGCCATTACACGCCAATCATAATATCTGTCAGTATGTTGAAGTTATTGGTGAATTTGACAAAAAGCGTCGATGAAATTGAATTACTTAAACGATTTAATGGTTTGAAAACATTGGCGTTTATCACTCAAAACTATATATACGAATGGTTCTAATGATAAAGGAAAATGCGTAAAAATGAATTCTAGTTTTATTTTTCATTCCTTGACTGTTCATATTGAGGAATAACTAAATGATGTGAGTAAATTTAATTAGAATTTTATTTTTTTATAAATAATGAAATTTTATTGGAATTTTTATTTATTAACAATTCATTCACTTTTCAATTATTGCCATTTATTTTATTTAATAATAAGGATAATAATAATATAATGGCGATAAATAATAACAATAATTAATACTATTTAAATTTTGCATGTTTATTATATATAGTCATTTATTTTTAAAATATTTTCCCCCTTCCCGATCATTGGTTACGCTACTGCTGCAGGTGATCAGGGTTGGGGTCCTTTCGCTCTCCGATCCAGTAGTTCAAGATCTGCGAGTTAAAGGAGTTATTATTTAATAATAATAATAATAACGATAATACAAATAATAATAGTGACGGCAATAATAATAATAATTAAAGGAGTTATTATTTAATAATAATAATAAGGATAATATAAATAATATTAGTGACAGCAATAATAACAATAATACTAATTATAAATATTTCATTCTCGGTACTTAAAGGGTATCGCACTACTTCAAAAGACGAGACATCACTACATATTTTATTATTATTCAAAAGACAAGTCATTTTTTTAAAAATTTTAATTAATTTATTTATATATAATCATATATTGTTTTTAATCGAGTTGCTTTATCTCGAACCGTTCATTTCCACATTTGTAACGATGCATGGTTTCTTCTTTTTCGAATATTTTCACATTGATAACCATGGTGTCTTCTCCAATCACTTATATAGTTTTCCTTTTTCTAATAGGTTTTTTCCCTCAACATAGGCTCATATTCTAACGTTATTTGTAGTTTAATAATTTTGGCATCTTCAATTTCACAAAAGCCTTCTTCTGGCATTTCAATTGTTTCTTCTGTTGCCAATTTAATTCAGGCATTGTTTGATTCATTTCCATTGGCATTTCTATGATTTCACATTCTCCCTCGCTCTCTGGGTCCTTGCTTTGTTTTCCACTCTACATCATCGATCCATTGCTGTTCCACCTTAAGATAAACTTTTCGAATTCCTTTTACATCTTCTAAGGCTGAGTGGATACCTTGCTGCATTTCTTCGCCATATATTTCTTGTATTAACGTTTTTAGTTTGTACCACTCTCCATTGCGTGTTATCCCAAATTATTTAAACGCTTGAGCAGCAGCAAAATCCCTTATCCTATAGAGATGGTTAACCCAGATTTTTAGATATTTTTGTTGAGGATACCTAAATAATAGAGTAAAATAATTAATAAACATGTAAAATGATTGGGGGAAACAATCATAAGTGATTAAGATGTGGTTCTGGAGCTTAATAAAAAGTGAATGAAAAATAAATGTCGAATAACGAGAAGGGAATAAGAGAAAATCAATAAAAACAGACAATTAAATAAAAGAAGGTCATTTATAATTAACAAGTGCAAGTTTAGGAAAACAAAAACAAAAGGAAAATTTGCACGTTACTTCGAAAGCTCTTTCAAGATAAGGGAAGAAATGATATTTGAGAATCCGGGAAAGGGAACCTCTAAAAAATGATTTTTCTGGACAGCTGTCAGTGATTATGGAGGCCAAAATGGAATTAGCGTTAAAATATATCAGAAATTCTATTCGACATCAGTAAGTGTTATTGAATGATGGAGTATAAAAAGGAAGCGCAATTGAAATCGACAACACAAAAAATAAGACAAAAAATTGCGAAAGACAAAAAGTTGCGAAAGACAAAAATTGCGAGAGACAAGAAATTTGCAGGAGACAAAAAATTGCAGAAGACAAAGAAAGACAAAAAGAAATTAAAAAGAAATTTAAAACAGAAATTAAGCAAGGTCAAAGCAAAGCAACTAAATCAGAGTTACCGATCTCAGAAGCCCACCACAGTAGTCAAGTGATTGTAAAGCCAATTGATCCGAAATGTGCTATTCTTCCCGAAGGGTCGTAATAAGCACCAAATTGTGTTTGATTGATAATTCGTTGTGTCATTTTAAAGTGGAAATAAAGTGTATTAATCAATAAAGTTTATATCGTTTGGAGTTCGTAATTGTTGTTTAAAAGCACGCTTGGAGTCAGATTGACAATAATTTCTATTTAAATTCACCGACAAAACCACAACATTTTCGTTCAGCTTGTAAATCTTGTCCAATCAATATTTTCCCTCTGGTAAAATTTTGAATACTTTTAATTTCCTCATATTGATTTTATTGATTCCGGCTGTTGCGCTCAGTAATGCCGTGAATACTTGCTTTAAAATACTGTAGTTTGATTCTTGTTGTAATATAAACATCCTTAATTACTCTTCCGTAATAATCCATCATTGCTACGGACAATGGGATCATCTCATATGCTTCTGAGATCCCATATAAATAAAAATTTCTCTCGAATTTCATCAATAGTTAGTCATTTTCGGATTAACGACATTTTCTTCTTGAACATTTCTTCAGAAATTGAAAGTAGTCTTGGATCCGAATCTTCCACTGAATATACACATGGGACTTCTCCTTCCAAGTTTGATATTCTCGCTTCTATGGCAATTAATATGTCATTGTTGGCTGCTCCTAATCCTTTGGCCATTATTTCTTTTCCAATTTTCCACGAGGTTAATTTGTCAATTTCTTTCCATACATTTCCAAATAAAGTTCAACTTTATTTGGCTGCTCATCGTAAATGTTCTCATAATACACACGAACGAAATTGCGATCTTCCAGGGTAAAACGCAATGGGTCCGAAATGGTTTTACGACGATAATACTGAATTTTAATTAATGTGATTTTTGATGTTGACTTTGAACGTAGCTGGTAGAATTTTAAAACTTTGGTATCATTTTTATCATTTAGGGTAACCTGGGTTTTTCCACAATAGTAGATAACTGTTTTTTGATTTGAATCTGTTTTTTGAGCAACTGTAATTGTTTGGTTGTCGTTATGGAAAATAACACGATTAATTTCATTGATTAAATATATCGAATGTTTATTAGAGTGAATTTCAATCCATTGATCATCAATGTAAGTTCCATTTTTTCGAAGGGCTTTTTCATAATAATGAGCTACAATATTATAAGTCTGATTTAATTTTAAACTAATATAATTTATAAATGATTTCTTGATATTTGGATTGCCGACTTTTTGGGATTAATTAAAGACATTAATTCCATACATTCCAATACATTGATTAAAGACATTAATTCCATTTATTATCGGTTCAACTTTTATTAGGTTATTTATTTTCCTTGTCAAAATATTCAATCGTAATAGATTATAGATCTTTGTATAATTGTTTAGGGATTCCCATTGTTTTATCGTCCAAGGGTATTCGTAGTTCATTGCTAATCGTCGAACTACATACATATTATTATCATAATGTAACTTTATTGGCGGGTCAAAGTAATTTAGTAGATTATTACTTTCTATTTCCTCATTTTTCTCGCAATGATATAACCACACAATTTGAGTATGTTGAATAAATACTGATTTTTTTCATCAACGGAATCATTTTAATTGCAAACGATGGACGAATTCGTGTTGCATTTATACACAAGACATCCATGAGCATTATTGTCGTTTTCAATGAAATTTTGTTGGCATAACTTAATTAAGTAGGATTCTTTGAATAAATAAGGTAATATTTAATTGATCAGAAGTTATGGAAGGGTTGGAAGTCCTAAAACAAATTAATTAATTAATTAAATTTAAAGTGAGCCCATTAATCAACAAATATCCAGTCGAATGTCATAAAGCGTTGCTGAAAATTAAATAAATTGGCAATAAATACCCACTGGCTCAGAGATGTTTTCAGTTTTATTAGGAATAATAAATAGGCGATCAACTGCTATAAAAGCAAAACGCAAGAAATAACAAATCACTGTTAGTCGAAGTGAAGTTTTAGAATGTATAAAGTATACAGAGGAGCAAGAAGTGATATTAAAGGAAAGAGTCAAATTAAATTTGTTTTTATTTTACTATCAAAGGTAATACCCATCGGGTGTTAACCAAAACTGTAACAATAACTCTTAAACTTATGTTTTGGGATGTCAAATTATCCATGAATATTGTTAGAATGTAGCTATAAATTAATTATGTAAATAACAATGACTATATGTAAGTTTGACTTGTTTATTCTCAGATTCTATTTTAGTGGTCACTTCCGGTTTCCGCGAATAATCAGTACTTCTGTAAAAATTATTCATATTATACATAGTGATGTACGCACATCTAGATAGTTTGTTATGTTAAATATAATATAAATATTTTAAATATTTTTACATGGAGTATTTCGAGCTGAAGTTAATATCCGGTTAATGACTGTCAATCGTTCTGTCTTGGCCGTTTTATTTAGTATTACATTTTTAATATTGATTTTTTAGAACAATAATGAAGTCATTGAGGACTGGAAGGAAAGAGAAGTGATGGTTTTGTGTTAGTTTAACTATAAAAATAAGTGGAAACAATTAAAAAACTGTCCGATTCAGGTGACATGGTAAAAGATTATTTCGATATGGTACAGAAGAATACAATTTACAATTTTCCGAAATGGATTCAGACATTTCTAATCAAGGAATTGATTAAGGAAATATACAAAACTCTGGTAGCAGTTGATGAATGTACCAAAGAAAAATTGCTGAAATTGGATGAAAAGCTATCAGATAAAGTTACCAGCACTAAAGATGAATTACGAGTAAATTATTATTATAATTATTAACAGCAGCATAAGTAACCGCCATAAGGAAGTTGTATTTCGACATAGAAAAATAAAGTATGTTTAGAATAAAACCAAGTTTGTTTATATAGGTTAATTTAAATACAAATCTACAGTTGTCTCATTTAATATTTTGTTATTTTAAAATTAATGCAGTTTTTTGCTATACTATAAACTTTGAAACTCTGTAACTTTACCAACGAGATAATGTTTTCACCTGGATTGAGAAACTAATATTTAAAAATTTCGACAGAAGATCGCCAAACATTGACCTGAGGTAATTTGGGTTAGGAAAAGTGCTTCGATGCTTCCTTCTTCTCTAACCATTGATAAGAACGCTTTCTTTTAACTAAAATAATACATCTTTTATCAAATTGCATTGTAAAATCAAAAAAAGCATTATAAAAAGGTTATTATTGCGTAATTTAAGCGCGGTGCAAACTTCGCACTTGGGATTCTTCACTTTTTCGATTTGTATCAAATAACGTACGATTGTAGAATGATTAATGTCAACATTTTTTGCTACTTCCCATGTTGACATCAATTATTCTCGATTCTACTTATCAATCAGGATAATTTCAAAATTTATGAAAACAAAAATGACTGTATACACATTTAAATCTCCCTTGTCCTAAACTTGGTTGATATTTTGAGCTGTTTGAGTTGTGGTAATTATAAATTTCGAAAAACTTCCGTTTTTACATAATTTTATTAAATTAGTAAAAGTAAATTTAAATACAATTTAATTTAAATCAATATATCTAGTGAAAATGAGATAATATAAGCTTTAAATCTATATGTAGTTTTTGTTACTATACGCAGAAATGCACATTTTTTGTGCTCCAACCTAATAATGTAACATGCCGAATTTCTAAATAATAACACATATTATCAGTAATTATTTACACACACACTTTAATTTAATATATTATATTATTATTTACTGTCATCCTCATATCTCCATTAATTAATTAGCTTTTCCATTTCAATATTTCTAAAAATAATTTTTCCCGATCAGTCTCACAATTTATAACTTCTGTTAAACCTTTTATTTGAAATTTTGAACACTTATCAATTCTACCCGACTCTCATTATCATGTGCTGAATTTAAATTCTATTTTGAGGAGTATTTTTACAAAGTCTTTTTAGATGTATTATTTATCAGTGTATTTAAATCATCTTTGATTGTTCCAAACCGTCTTTCTATCAAACCCTTAGTGATATGATACTAAGAGCAAGAATATTTCTATTTCATTTTTTATTTATCCGCGAGCTTTTTAGCCACTCCAGATTCTGAGGTTTTACCTGAATCTAGATTTCTCAAGGAGTTGCAAATTTTAATATCCAATATTTGATCACTGATTTAGCAGATTTCAGGTCTGAAATGCTTTAAAAACCTGTAGATGGATTTTTGTTGTTATAAATGTTATTTCTTTATGTAATGTTCTAAGAATTCACTTCTTTCCATATAAGTCATGTTTGAAATGTTGAGTGCTAGTGATTCTTACTCCATCATATAATATCCGATTTTTTTACTCTTTAGCAACTACTTATTGTTGTCGACGCGAAACAATTCTAAAGACAAAGTATTTTCTTCCATTTAATTTTTTGCTGAATTGTTCTATTCCATTGAAAGATATAATTATAACCTAATTAAATCAATTGTAAACTCTTATTGCAGTGGCATTTGAGAATTTGTTGTATCGGATTTAATATCAATACATTTTATATGGAGGTTAGAAAGCCAATATCAAGAACACCAAATCAGTCATAGAAGTAATCGCTAACTGCAATCGCCTCATAGTGAAATCCAACCGCAGAAATTGTCAAAACTAAAAAATGTTAACGTTTCTCAAAAGATGGCTAACTATTGAGCAGTAGTTTATGCAATAAAAACATATTATTATAAGGAATTTTTTTGGTTTTCACTTCTGATTTCTTTTCATTTATAAATGTGGTGGGTTACTGGGTTTCGCTATTTGTTTGAATCTTCCTATTGTTGCCCCGGTAACGCCATATAAATATTTTCTAGCTACCACTCGGCACCCGTTGCTTGACAACGTTGGAAATGTGTTCGAGTGGGCGGATCGTCCGCAAAAAGTGAGCGCTATTACTAATGCTGTAATTGCTCGGACAACCCTCGGGTTCAACGAGCCGTCGATGGAAGACCTATGCTCGCTTTGTAATGTACCCTGTGTGAGAAGTTTCGAGATCAGACTCATGTTGATGGGTAGAGGTGGAATGACGTCTATCTGACGAAGCGTGAATGCTCATGACTTTTCTGTAGTATTTTTAATGTTATTCGCATTTTAAAATATCACTTTTAAACGATTGAACAATATTTATAATTTAATTAAATTCATGAACAAAACAAGGTAAATTAATTGAGTTTATTTGCCAGGCGGGCAGCTCTACATCTGGCGCGTTCCTTGCGCCCCGGCCTGTAACTGCTTGAGGGTGTTGTAGAAGGAGTCACAACGGGCCTCGAATTGTTTGATGAGTTCCGATACGCCAATTGAGATGGGGCGAAGACAAGAGGGTAGGTCACCGCCTCTCCCTCTCGACTAGCGGACAAGGCAACTTCCAACCCCCTTATCTGCGTCCGGAGATTCTGATTTAATTGTCGTTCTTCGGCCCAACCTCTCTGAGCGGCAGTGAGTCGTTGATGGAAAGGTTTAAGCCTCGCTGGATCCACCCAGGTGGACTTTACTTGTTGGATTTCTTTCGTGAGTTGTATTATCTGTTCGTATAGGACTTTGTTAGATTGTTGGGCACGAAACAGTTCCTTCTGTAAGAGTTGGATAGACTCCATTTCTAATAATATAAATAATTAAAATCTGGATATTGCAGAAGGACCATATTTGTACCAGTATGTTCAAACAAACAACGAGACTATTACACTTCCACAAAAATAAAACGGTTACTAAGAGAACACTCAATTTATTTATCAAAAGAAAAAAAAACATTTATTAAAATTTAAGTCTTAAGATTAAATTGATGACGAGGAGATGGATTAGGGGAAACCCTTTTCCACCCATTCTTCCGGTGAATAACCAGAGATGGTCATTACCGGCCGTCGGACATCTCGAATCCTGGCCGTTGCTGGTCGGGAGGCTCGTACGGCGGTACCTTGCTGAGGATGCCGGTAGTTACTGGCGATCCGACCCGCCAGTAGGTCCTCCTCGACATTCGCCAGGTACTGGCGTGCCCGGACCACTTGTTCGTCTAGCTGTCGTTGGTGGGCTTCCAGTTGCTCGAGGAGATACTGAGCTTGCTGGTGGATTTCCTCGGCCGGGCTCCACTCTTCGGCCAGCCATTGGTCACGAACGTCTTCCGTTGTGATAGTCAACTGCAATCTCGACGGGGGAAACTCCGGGCATCTCTCCTGCCGGAAGCGTCCCCACGCCCATCTCCATCGATCCGCAGTGTGAGTCGGGACGTAACTCCTCGAACTAAGTTTTTCTGAATGCAATAATCATTAACAGCGCGGTATATATTTTTATCAAACAATAAATAAATGAATAATTACAAAATTTGGATTTTATCCTCTGTGAAACCATACGAGGAATCTAAAACTATCCAGGCCCTTTATCAAATAGAGGGGAAAATCTTACGGTTCAGTGGATATTTTACTCTGGTAATTAATCAAAATTATGCAATTCGTATTCATAAAATAAGTGTGTCGACTAGAAAACAAAATTTATCGCTTTCCCGAGGTTCTCGATTTGGATTGGACTTTTGTAAAAATTAATACACCCTTCCCATAATTCGAATTAGAAAATATATCTAAAATAGATTTATTTATTAAGTTCTATACTCAAGTTACCTCGGTTAAATTATCAAAAAATTCTTTTTTACAATGCATGTTAATAATTATGACATTTCTGTTTAGGTAAATCAGGGAGATCAAAAGTATCCTTAAGATCAATTAACTATCCTGGCGAATTGAAAAACCGGGAGTGTAGATCCGATTGAATATTGCAAAAATCTGGGCCTCATTGTACTTCCTTAGTTTGATAGTTCAATTCCAAGTTAATATTTAAGCGGCATAAAAATCGAAATTTATTGGGTGAAATTATTAAGGTTAACTATTTTAAAGGGGCATGGTTTATGGAAATCAGTAGGATATGATTGTGAGTGGGTTTATTGGTAATAATGGTGATTAAAAAGGGAACAAAAACTGACATTAATATAGTAAGGTGAATGAATTCTACTGGAGGTCGTGATGTCAAAAAATTTAACGGGTTAGGTTAAATAGATTAATGATCGAATTAATAATGATGAGGTATTATTTGCAAGGGCAACAGGTTAAATAATTTTTATAATCAATGATGTGTTGGGCCAGAACACATACAGCCTTGGAAAATGTTTAAATGGATCGGTAACACACATGCAAACATAACATGCAAATTTAAAATAAACCTATTAAAACATCAACTAAACCCTATCAAATATGAGAAAAAAGAGAATTACATATAAAATAACAAACATAAAAATAAATTAAAATAATAACAAAATGCAACAAGATTCGCACGATACAAATACAAATGGTGGGTTACAGGGTTTCGTTATTTGTTTGAATTAACCTGTGGTTGCCCCCAGTAACGCCATACAAAATTATGCTAACTGCCACTTGGCACCCGTTGCTAGGCAACGTTGGAAATGTGTTCAAGTGGTGGATTGTCCCCAAAAATTGAGTATTATCACTAGTACTGTAGTTGCTCGGTCAACCCTCGGGTTCACGAGCTGTCGATAGAAGACCTATGCTCGCTTAGCTCTGTCCCATGTGTAAGAAAATTTCATGGTCAAATGTGGAGAGATGATTCGAAACCGCGATGCGAGTATTCGTAGTGATATCTGTACGTAAGTGCATCTAGGAAATAATTTAACTATAGGTACAACTACTTTATTTGAATCAACATAATATATAGTTATCGTGAGTTAATGGGGTGGATTTGGAGGTTGTGCTGCTCGCCGTCGAGCACGCTCCTTGCGTCCCGGCCGACGATTATTCGATGGAGTGATGGACTGGCTAGTGGACTGAGGATTCTTCTGCGCCATCTGGGACGGGGCGAAGACGAGCGGGTATGTTACCGCTTCCCCCTCCCGACAGACTGCTAAGGCGACTTCTAATCCTCGGATTTGAGTGCGCAGGTTCTGATTGAGCTGTCGCTCCTCCGTCCACCCTTTTTGTGCTGCGGTTAGCCTGAGATATAATGACTTTACTTTTCTCGGATCCGACCAAGTTGCCTTGATCTGCTGTACCTCTTTAGTCATTTGGAGGATTTGATTGAGGAGATCCGCATTGGCGTTCCTTGCGCGATCTAGTTCAGATTGCAAAATTTGGTTGGTGGTCATTACTAAAAATAGACAAGATCGTTAAATCTACTGATTTACATCATTTGTATTTATAATTATCATAAACATGATTATTAACAATGGGTCTACTCAGTCAAACGATTAAAACGAAAGGACAAAGTAACAAATATTTCTTTTCAAAAACAAACTAAATCACGTTTATTGTTAGTGTTTTTTAGAGATCACTGTTTTCCGTGAAACGGCCTCTTGAGGTTCTTCTTTGAATTAGAAATAATTCAATAAAAATTATAAATAAAAAATTATAAAAATAAATGACAAAATAATAAAAATAAAGAATAGAATACACTAGAAAATAACAAGGTCGAATTTTGTTTTACTACATCAAAATTAGCATGCGAGGTTAGGGACAGAAAATAGGTATAAATACCGATACATTTTCGCATAAAATTTAACCAATTTTGAAAAATAGAATCTTAGTTATTTTAAAACTATTTTCAAGCAAATTTCGAGTTCTTTTGAATTTTTAGGTGAGAATTAGTTTTATTTGGAACTCTCTCTCCACGTCACATCCTTGCAACCTCGGTAGAGCTCTGCTTGGACGTCGGCGTGGGGGGAGATGTATTTTTATGAAATTTTATTGGAATGGATTGTTATGGTAACTTTGTATTTTACTTTTAATATACCGTAATAAATATTTATAACATTTAAAAATTGTTTTTATGCATTTAATAAAATTAATCTGTCGAAATTTTTCCGGCCCACAGCCAACACACATCGCAAGTTAATAAAATCAATATACAAAGCAGACTCGTGTAAGCGCGTGGAAAATCGCCAATGATCTGTGCCCGTGAAGACCCGGCGTGCGGAACGCAGGGGTTGGAACGTCAATATTATCCCGTATAGAAGAAACGAGAAATAAGGAAGAAGTCTTTTGGCTGCTTCCTCGTTTCTCATTTCTGTAAAATCGACCTAAATTATTCTACACACGGCTCAAAATTATCACATTGAGTAGTCCAGTGGGCACTCATTAAATATAATATAAATACAATATGCGCGTAAGGCTTATTAAAGGGAAAGGGTACGGGGAATAAATTAATACGAAATCGTTGTTATGAAATAAAATAAAATCGTTGATAATAAGTTAATATGAAATCGTTGATAAATTAAATTCATTAATCTGAGATGGAATAAATTGCTAAATTCGATTGAACCCTAAAGTTGTAGATTTATAATCTGTATTAACTAAATAGTTTCAAACCCCTAATAACGTAAAACAGTAAATCAAGTCCGACGCAATGCCGCTATGTAATCAAACGAGTATTCTTTCTCATAAATTGATAATTAATATAGACTTAAAAAGGAAATCATAAATTAATTAAATAATTGAGGGAAAACCCGATTAATACCTAAGTACAATAATTGAACCCAACTCACCCAATAATTTCAGTACAATAGCCTAGCTCCAAGTCAAAGTACATTCCCCAGTATGACGAGTAAACGCATTTTTCCTGAATAATCTCATAGGATAATGGAATTTGATTAAGCATAATTGTAGGAATAAAATGAACATCATTGGGTTCAATTAAGTCGAGAAAAGCAATAAAACAAAAACTCGTCGAGCAGATCAATTTATTTTATCAAATGTATCAAATAATCATTCCGAAATTCGCGTAAGATAAACTCCCGAACTCCTATAATCGCAATAAATTAGGCGAAAATAAATTAATACTAACCATGTACAGAATATATGGCACTGATACCACTAAGTAAAATAAATTCCATTGACCTGAATGACATAAATGCAAATGGTTTCTAAAAACCACTCTCGGCAGGTCAAAAGGAGATATACAACATCGTCTAAAAGGAATTATTAACGTTAAGAGAATTGATAGATAGAACAAAGAACTTACCCGATCATGTAAACGTGAATAAAATTTCGAATTATCGACAATCGCCGAAAGTCAATAATTACCAAATTGTGAATAGTCGATCATTGACCATTTAACTCCACAATAATCATATTTACTGATTCCGACATTTCCGGCAGGATATACAACCCATCTACGAATAATACAAATCATATCAACAATTATAACGCGACAATCGATTGACAACTACTAATCTAAACATTTCCAGCATCCTGAGAATTCTCTGAGATAAATTGATTGGAAATTTATGGAATTCTCGCTAGCTTCGGACGAGGTAAAGACAAAATCAAGAATGCCCTCGAGAGGAGAAGGGTCAGGGGAATTGCCATCTGCATCTACTGGTAAAATATTTTGAATTTTATTCATTCATGTCATTTATTTCCTTATCATAATACTATTACATAGTTTTGATTACAATATATAAATTTCCTTAAATGATTTTGCTTATAATGTAGAGTATTAATATTATTAAATGGTTTTGATTATAAAGTATAATCCTGGTGTCATTAAATAACTTTACTAATGAGGTATAATATTAATATTATTAAACGATTTTTGTATAACACCAATATAATTGAATAAGTTTATCCATGATGTATAATATTAATCATTAAATGGTTATATAAGGTATAATAGGTGGCCTATTTCACGTAATTAGTTAACTCACCGAAACAACAGATGGTACATAACAAAACAATGTCCCTTAGCCGCAAACATATTTTTTCGAGCCGTTGACAGGGTAGAAAGCTGGAAACTACCGACCCCACGTCCAAACTAAAGTTCGAACTTATTTGACCCTCGTAGTATCCCCAGTTCTTGGGATGATGACAGTAAAAGACGATTTAGAACATGCCATAGTGTAATGATATTTTTGTTGGAAGTAATAATTTGCGGACCAATAGTTGCCAACAGAGTACAGTAACGGAGTGATAAACGTGGCGATTTACAAAGGTGTTCTCATAGGCGGGTACCCTATTGATGATGTTTACTTTTAGCTATCAGCTCCACAATTTCTCTCGCAGATCGCTGGAGATGGGCTTGGGCCCAATACCGGCAAGAACGATGTCCGGATTTCCCTCCGTCGAAATTCCTCGACCGGGATAATCTGGGAGTGGGGACGTCCACCCAATGGAGCCCGTCGGAAGAAATTTATCAGCAGGCCCGGCAGCAACTGGAGAACCTGGTGTCACAACAATATGACCTGAATTCGCAGGTGACCCGAGCTCGCCAGCATCTGGCAAATGTAGAAGAAGATTTGCTGGCGGGTCGGATCGCTGACTCCTACTGGCACCCCCACCAGATCTGTCCGGACCCGATCCCACCAAACGCTGCGGCCCAGACCCGCAACACTAGAAGGCCAACGATGGCGATCTCCGGCTACACACCCAAAGAGTGGGTGGCGAGCCGATTCTCCTAAAGAAGATCCATTTTTTTCTTGATTTGTGACGATTTGATTCCATTTTACTATTTGTTTAAACATAATTAAAAATTAAATTGTTAAAGTGTGATTTTGTGTTATGCGTTTATCAATATTTAGGATAAAAAATTTGTAAATTATCGTTAGTTGGTTTCTACCTGGTAAAGATTTTTGTCATTATAATACTACGTTTGTTTGAAGTAACGCTAATATGGCGCGATCGCATCCTTATCATGAATCACCATACTTAACTTTATTTGTATTAGCCATGGAACCTACTCAATTATTGCAACAGGAACTATTCAGAGCCCAGCAGGACAACCGATCGCTCTACAGACAAATCATTCAACTCACCAAGGAGGTGCAGCAAGTAAAATCTACCTGGGTGGACCCAGACAGACTAAAATCCATCTACCAACACCTAACAGCGGCTCAAAGGGGCTGGGCAGAAGAGCGTCAGTTGAACCAGAGTCTCCGGACACAAATCCGAGGGCTGAAAGTCGCCCTGGCTGCAAGCCGGGAGGGGCAAGCGGTAACTTACCCGCTTATCTTTGCCCCATCCCAGTTGCCCTACCAGAACCAGACCCACAACTCCACACCGGCCAAAAATTCTTCAACCGTCCCATCCAGCAGTCACCGACCGGGACGCAAAGAACGTGCCCGCCACAGAGCCGCACGGCTACTGGATAAAGCGATTTGAATGACTGATCTGACAATTTAATTATTGTTTTTTTTTAAATAGAAATTGTAATTGTGCTTAAATCTTAAATAGTCTGTCCCGATATGATTATAAATGGAATGGTCGTCGGAAAGTCGTGAATACTCTCATTGTGTCGTCAAAAATAGTGTTCCCCTCCTACCGGTCAGCATGGATTTCGAATTTCTACACAAAGGACCGAATAAAGCGAGCATAGGTCTTCCAGCGACAGCTCGTTGAACCCGAGGGTTGTCCGAGCAATTACAGTATTAGTAATGATGCTCACTTTTTGCGGACAATCCATCCACTCGAACACATTTCCAACGTTGCCTAGCAACGGGTGCCGAGTGGTAGTCGAAAGAATATTTGTATGGCGTTACCGGGGCAACAATAAGGTGGTTTAAACAAAATGGCAAAACTCAGTAACCCACCAGATGCAAAAACAACAAAATCAGGGTGGTAGGAATATCATTAAAATATTATGAAGCTTATTTGTAATAATTATTATTTATCATCTATTAAGCAAATATACTTTATGAAATTCTTACCCTCCGTTGGTATCTCCAAATTTGTCACGGCGTCTTCGTTGGGTACTTTAGCCTACGACTCTTCATTATCCAAAATTTGTCGAGAATTCATGTCACGAAAAAATTCCAAAAATTTCTGTCGGATGGTGGATGTGATTGCACTTTTATCGAATCGACAGATGGGTGTGTTTCGTGTTTATACTGTGTCTGTTAGTGGTGAATAATCGATAAGTTCCGGTAAACTTATCTATTTGGCGAAAATTGAAAACCAATGTGAATTGCAGTGGATAATAAGTGTTTATGTTAATTATGGTAATCGTTTTGATCGGGCGACTGACGACTCGGTTTGTTTATTGTAATTTTCGTTGGATTTTTATTGATTTTACTTATAGATTCGTCGAGATCATCAACATTAGTATCTGGTGATATGTAATTTTTTGTTTTTGTTATCGATTTTCGTAACCCTCTTTAGTGGATTATTTATGGAAAAATGTTTAATGCGATCTTAAATTCAAGTTGACGAACGAGAATCTTATTCCGGCCACGAAAATTGATGAATCTCTGTCTTCTTGGTCGCACAGGTGATGAATGGAATTCAACTTTATCATCTTTATTCAGGTTTTTTAGGGATGTCTTTTTGGTTGTTTAACGGTGAAGATTTTGAAACTATATTCATTAGGTGTTCGGGACGTACCAGGAAGTTTTTATCAATTATGGGTATGATTTCATAATTATATTCCTAGTACCTTTAAGAAATTTTAGTAACACAAAAATTATTTAGTTTCAACCTGAGGAAATCAATCAAAAATCCTATGATTCGTCCGGAACTCATAGAGTATTTTTATAACGGATTTTATTTCTAATGGATTTGGATATATTTTATTCTATTAAACTGATTTAATTCGAACTTCCTATGATTTGATTATGCCCCTTAGGTGGCGAATAGTAGGTTGTAGTTAAGTATAATGATTTTGGGGTTTCGTCTTTCTTCTTTTATCATCATTATTTGGATTTATAGTTTATTTGAGTTCGTATGGTCTACTCGGGATTATTAATAGTCAAAATTTTAGAGTGGTCGTTTCATATTTAGAACTGTCGGTTAAATTATTTACCATTTATGAATATTTAGCTTTATAATATTATTTAAATTTACCATTTAATTTCAAGAATTATAACAACGATTTCATTTATAATTCCCCGTTACCTTCCCTCAATTGGCCTTAGGCGCACTGTGTTCATATTATGTTTAATGAGTGCCCACTGGACTACTCGGTGTGGTGATTTTGAGCCGTGTGTAAAATAATTTAGGTCGATTTTAAAGAAAACTAGAAACGAGGAAGTAGCCAAAAGACCCCTTCCTTATTTCTCCTTCTTCTATACGGAATCATATTGACGTTCCAATCCCTGCGTTCCGCATGCCGGGTCTTCACGGGCACAGATCATTGGCGATATTCCACGCACTTACACGAATCTGAATAGTGTGTTGAGTTTACTAACTTGTGATGTGTCTTGGCTGTGGGCCGGAAAAATTTCGACAAATAAAATAATTAATTTATGAAAACAAACTGATTTTATGTATTATAAATATTTATTAATAAATATTAATTAAAAGCAACATAACAAATTACTTGCCAAATCATCATACCAAATAAAAATACATCTCTCCCCACGCCGACATCCAAGCAGAGCTCTACCGAGGTTGCGAGGACGGGACGTGGAGAGAGAGTTTCCAAATAAAACTTTCGCTCACCTAAAATAGATTCAAAATAGTTTTTTTAAAAAAAGCTAAAAATTTTTGTTTCAAAATTTATTTTTTTTTATGTGAAAATGCATCGGTATATATACCTATTTTCTGTCCCTAACCTCGCGAGTTCTTTTTGATTTAGTAAAACAAAATTCGACCTTGATATTTTCTAGAGTATTCTAATCTTTATTTTTATTATTTTCTAAGTTATTTTGATAATTTTTTATTTGAAATTTTTATTGAATTATTTCTAATTCAAATTCTTTGATTTAAATTTCATTTTCATGAAATTTTCATTTTTGTTAAATTATCGAATTTCGGTCGAATTTGTTGGGTTTTCATGTTATGTTTGTATTTGTATCGTGCGGATCTTGTTGCGTTTTGTTATTATTTTAATTTATTTTTATGTTTATTATTTTATATGTAATTATCTTTTTCTCATATTTGATAGGATTTAGTTGATGTTTTAATAGGTTTGAGTTTAAATTTGCATGTTATACTTGCATGTGTGTTACCGATTCATTTAAACATTTTACAAGGCCGTTTGTGTTCTGGCCCAACAAATGACATAATATTTTCTACAAAATTTAACTATGAATCAGATTTAATTATGGTTGAACAGATATTGTTGAACAGATGAAACGAGTTATTAAGGAAAATGATATTCTAGGAAATATATACGAAAATTCTAATAAAACAAGTGCTGATGCCTTCAACTATATCAAAAAGTTAAAGAACTTTAAGTTTTTATTTATTCCTGATTAAACAAATTGATTTCCAGCTCTCGGAGATTTAAAGATTGCCATAAATTTTAACACAAAAAATTACATTAAATGAAATATTTCTTTTATTTTTGTAATATTTTTATCGGATATATTTGTATTTAATCATGAATTCATTTATTTAATTTTTCTGTTTTTTTAATAAAAACTTATTTCAGGACCTAGAAGAAATCGAAAGAAGTTTACAAAGCTATTTCTGTTCAAATTAATGACAAAATTATAAAATACTTTAAAACAATGTTTGGTATTTGGTTTTTGATTGTTGAAATTGATTAATAATTTAAAATAAATATTTCATTTCAAATAAAATGTTATTTATTAATTTAAATTATTATTTTTGTGATGACAAATAAAAATAAAATAGAAATGTCAAATATTCTGCCACGAAATTTGAAAGCGTGGAATGGTGGTGTCAAAATGACATGAGTCACTAACCAATATTTGAAATGTATTTACAGAATTCAGTTTTCTACAACAATGGTTCCTTAAGTTCTGTATGCGACGGAATGACGCTAAGTTTTTGTTGAAGGTCTTGTAGTGCAAATAAGATCGATCTATATTTTAAAAGAATACCATAAGTTTTA
The DNA here is from genome assembly GCA_022537955.1 of Schmidtea mediterranea. Classification (NCBI taxonomy): domain Eukaryota; kingdom Metazoa; phylum Platyhelminthes; order Tricladida; family Dugesiidae; genus Schmidtea; species Schmidtea mediterranea. The sequence continues at coordinate 168,388,440 of CM039680.1, forward strand.
TTCTGAATTTATTAGGTTTATGTCTGACTTCAATTTCGTGTTTGAATGTGCCAATACGAAATTAATATTTATTTTGGACTATTCCACGGACCTGAAATCTGTGGACCACTGCTCTGTTGTAGACATCAAATGAATATATCGCCTTGTACCCGGATAAAAAGTGTGATTATTTAATTGTTTTGCATTAAAAAGGGATCTTTGATAGCGACTCTGTTATTTAGAATAAAATATTCGTTAGGGTCGTTAAAAAATGTTTTGCTAGGTCACCAATGAAATTTAAAGTAATTAAATCTTGATGTAAGAGGTTGTTGTGACGGACCGTGATGTTGATGTTTTTATTAGTTGATAAGATTGAGTTTGAAATTGAGATCTTGACAATCAATTGAGGATTTGAAATACTATCTAATATTTGTATTTTCGAAGATTTTTACACAACATATTAATTTTACATGTATATCGATTTGAACAGATTTTGTTTTTAAAGGATTCTGTTTCGTTCCAGACTGAAATGAATGTAGAGAAAATAGCGTGCAGCAATTTCCACGATTGAATTTTGGCTGCAGATATTCTAGAGTTTTTGATTCATTTTGAAAATTAAAAAGTAGCGCTTTTTTGTAAAAGTGAAAATATTTAACCTTAGTTTAATTTAAAACAATTAAAATTTAGTATGAGATAAAAATTAAATGTTTGATAAACTACAGTAACAGGACAATTAAAATTCAAATAAATCATGACACACAAAATTAAAATTATGACTTTCGTAAAAATAAAAATTAAGACTAAATTCTTTGGGTGTAACGATTGGGTTAAATTTCGAAAACTTAAAACGTCTTGTTCCTTTCACCTTGGACGAAAGGCTTTGGTAATCAGTAGCCCCAGTTTTTGGCGTTTTGTTTATCTTGAGAACAGTTGCCACAACCGATTATCTGTCTTATAGGAAAATAGAGATCAGTTATTTTTGGGTTTGCATAAATTTTGTATACATTCCTTATAATTCTATATTGTAATCGTATTATCAGCAAATAAATCTTTTAAAACAATATTTGTTATTTATATTTAAACTTCAACTACACGGTTATTTCATTTATTGTAGTTAGATCGAGTCTGTGTTTGGAACTCTTTTACTAACATAACAAATGACTAATGGGTATTAATACTAATGTTGGGCTATCACTAAAATTTGTTTGAATGGATTGGAAATAGCACGCAAACACAACAAGCAGATTTAAAATCAGACCCATAAACACCAAATAACCACCGAAAAATGCGAGAACAGGCATAATTAAAAATATAAATCGAGAAAACATAAAAGTAAATTAAAATAATAACAAGTGCATCAAGATCCGCACAAAATAACATAAAAATAACATAGTAACATGAAATTTGACCGAAAGTTGAAAATTTACTTAAAGCATAAAATTAACAAAAAAGTCGAGGAAAATGAAATAATTTCGATCAGAAATGAGTTAAATAAAAATCTAAAGAATAAATTGTTAAATAAAATCGAAAAAATAATAAAAATTAGAAGTAGATTAGACAAATAATATCAAGTTCAAATTTTGTTTTATCGCATCGAATTTAACACGCAAGATTAGGGTCACAGAATAGGTATAAATACCAATCCATTTTTGCATAATTTGAATCACTTATTCGCCAGCCGAATAGCAAGCAAGCATCGGTTTTTGCTAAACCAAATTACACTACCACTTGAAATCTCTTGAAATTAGTATCGAAACTCTAGGACGAATTGATCTAAAGTGAGCAGGAGTGATTTGTATATGACGTATAGAGGATGAATGTGAATTTTTATCATGAAAATATATGATTTAAAATTATTGATTTTAATTCTGTCAAAAGTTTTACGGCCCACAACCACACACCAGCGAGATATTAAACTTATACATAATTATCGAGCAGTGTAAGTGCGGTGTAAGTCCGCCAATAGCTCGTGCCTCTGAAAGATCTCGCCGCTGGTAACGACGGACTCGAACGTCAAATTATTTACACTTATAGGGGCAGCGGGGAGATTTGGAATCATTATTTTGGTTGACTCCCTTTCCACCCACTCCAGAAAAATCGACCTAAACTATCGAAACTTATCGGCTAAACTTATAACACAGAGTAGTCCAGTGGACACTCTTAAAATCTAATATGAACATACAAATCTCTTAGGAACAATTTGAGGTTAAAAGGAAGGGGGCTTGCGGAAATCGATGTAACGGACATGTCGAACTAAAATCCATCAACTAATTTATAAAAGCAGATAAGAAATAAACGATAATTCGTTAAAAAATAAAAGGCTTAAATAAAAATGTTTAAAATGGCTGCAGAAATATGCTGTCGATAGGAGGAACAAAATTTAGTCCGATAAATAAATAAGGGTTAATGTAAGCTTATTAATGATAATCCTAGTGATAACTAATTGATAAGGAAGTAAATTGGAATCTACTGAATAAAATATGAAGTATCATGTTATAGATAAAGAGCAAAGGGGGATTCCAGTAAATACTGTTAATAATTAAACATTAAATTCTATTATCGCCATACTTTTGGGGAGCTGAATATGGTATACAAACCCAAACGATACCGTCGCACTAACAATAGCAAAGGTCAACCACCAGACCTGCCGATCGTAGATAATATCACCCAAGGCCAACTGAAATCGCGATAGTCATCGCAATCGAAATCAAAAGACAAGCCCAAATAATTTATTTACTACTAAAATCAACCCAAGATGCTCTCCACAACACAGATCTATTACGAGTTGATAACCATTGACAATCACATAGATGTTCCTTGGCACCAGAGCAATAAATCCACAACCTCGGTGAAGACCAAACTAACTGAGAGAACAAAAATTGAGAGTGTCGCCTCGTTGGTATCGGCGATGGCCATATGAGCAGGAATGTAAGGCGAGTACCTCATGAGATGCTGGTAGCAGGCAAAATAAATGCTAAATTAAGAAAAGTTAGATCAGTATAATACAGTTATAATTATTAAAAGAACCTCACCAGACAAAATTCCGAGAATTATGGTCACGAATTTATGAAAATACATTCAGAAAAAATCCCTTTTCTACTCAAGAAAAAAAAACTAGACCTGATAATAACCAACACCCAAAATCCAATAGAAGAGAATGTGGAATAGTAATTTATCGGGAATGAATTCACTACGCCTCCCTCATGATCAATAGAAGAAAAATTCTATTAGTGACCAATCAACGAATGCCACCTCCAATTCAGGCTTTCACTCGTCCGTGTGAAAGAAAAATCGGCAACTGCTATAAATACGGACTAAAGCTACCGTATACATATTATCTTCATTACTATCTCAACTGAAATTATCGTCTAAACGGGTTTCGATGGATCAAAACAAACGCAATACAGAAACGACGGAGAGGGTCGAAATCTCCTCGAGGAAGAGTAAATTGATGCAATGACAGAAACGAGGCCGTCAAGATGAATCCGAGACCTTCCGGATATGCTCCTTCGAGAGAGCCCAGGCAGAAACTCCCGTGGCAGGTAAGGCCAATCTTAATAGAATATTTCCCAACGATTTGCTTGTTTAATATATATTCTTTCTATGTGATGGTAGTCAGTTAATTTTGAATTATTTATTAATGTATTAATTTTATCTCTAATAAGCTATTTAAAGTTTTGAATCATTTATCACGGTAGTAATTCTATCTTTAACAAGTTACTTCATTTTAAAATTAGTTATTAAGGTGTTAATATTATCTTTAATAGACCATTTAATTTTTGAATCATTTATCGATGTGTTAATTATATTTTTAGAAGCAGTTATAGTTTCTACGAAATGGTAGTTATCTAAATTTTTGAACCATTTATTTATGCATTAGTTTCATCCGTGATAGGTTAGAAGTAGATAATAGTAGTTGTTCAATTTAGTTTTAGAATTATTTATTATAGTTATGGTTTTACCTTTAGTCCCTTTCAAGGTAGAAGGAGTTAGTCGCCCATATAATTATTCATCCACAGCGTAACGAGTTAATTCTAATATATCTCCTCCTTACAGTGATAATTCCATTAGTTGCCCACAATAGGCTTACTGTTTGTAACATAGTGACACAATATATGTTAATCTTATCACTTAGTTAGTAATAGTGTATTTTTTGGCAACGATATAAACTTGAATAAGAAGCCGTTAGCCGAACGGATAGTTATATATTAACATTAACCAATTTACTATTAACGATAATAGGTGGATCGAATGGACACTGGAGTGACATCAACTGCACAACACTGACGATCCCAAACAAGTTTGCGAGGAGGTACCGCCAGGCGTTTTGGGATCGAGGGTACTCCATATCGACCTATGGTACCCCCGAATGGCCAAACCGGAACTCCGATAGTCGAGACGAGGACACGGAGCTGCCAAGCATACTGATTAAAAGAGAGCCAGGAAGGAACCCGACTAGAGAGATCCGACAAGCCGCGGAAGGTGCGCTTCACCGATTCGAGCAGTTGGAACGACAATATAGACACCTAGCCAGCCAGCAAAGAGAACGCCTGGCACGGATTAACCGGGATATCGCCAGTGGGTGTATTCCGAGTTCGGATGGCCACCTGCCCAGTTACGGAGTGGCCTATAATCCAGAGGATCCGACTCTGTTGGAATTCGATGTACCCGTACTACTGGTCGTCTCAAAGAACCTGCTACAACCAGATATCCGGGACATATTAGAAGATAGAGGAACTGAAGAACACACCTACTCTTGAAGGCGTCTGACATGTAAAAAATCACATGGAGATTAATTTTGTTGTTATATACAATAAATACGTTCTCTCCAGCGGATCAAAGCTACATGGTCTGAACCATCCAGAGTGAAACGACTATACCAGAAGATTGATGCCGCTCAGAAAAGCTGGCAAGACGAGAGGACACTAAACCAAACTCAAAGGGTCCAAATCCGTGGATTGGAGGTTGCCATAGCGGCGAACCTATTTTTACAAAAACAAATATTTTACAACAATTAAACATACATATTTGCCTTTTTAGTAGATTTTATCGGTATATATCAGTACCTGTTTCATGCAGTTTTTAAATCTTTGTTAGAAACTCAACTTATTTAGTTGCTGGTCGACAATCATTTAATTTCAAGTAATGTGGTAGATGATAATTATTTTATCTATTAACTTTATTCAATGATGTTTAGAAACTTTAAAATCTAATAATTTTCAATAAATATATGAAAATTTATTTCAAGTACAGTGAAAGTAATATATGTCTTGTGAAATTAATTTAAGATTATTTTTCTAATCAAGTTTCTTTTTACTATCAATTACAAACACTTATACTTACTAATTAATTTATCATTCAGTAAACAACAAGAGTTGGAGTGAAAAGAATAAAAAATGTGTAAAAATAAATTTAAGTAATTAGTTGAGCTGTTAGCAATTAATTTATTTAATGGCATGTGAAAATTAAATGAAAAGGTTGACAATCATATTTGAAAATAACTTTTAGTAAATGTTCATTGTTGGATGTAATTAAAAATATTACAAAAATAATAGAAAAATTTCAAAGTTTTTAAACAAAACTATTAAGTTTTACAAAATAATTTCAATAAATCACATACAAGACTGTAAAGGAATAAATTTTTATTCAGAGAAAATACAACAATTGATTGGGCTTCAATGAATTTGATTAATAGTTTTTTGATAGCAACCAGTTAACTAAGCAACTAAACAATTTGGATACATCAAGGATCAATAAAAGAGTGAAGAAGTTAATAAAATTTGTAATTGAAATTGTACTTCTTTTGATTGTTCAAATTTTTATGTGCTTTTATTTAAAGATTTCTTGGTCAGTAAACATTTTTTTGATATTGATTTGTTCAGTAACTAGTTATTGATAACATATTGTGAGTGTGTGTGTATAGTGAATAATCGATTATTTTAAAGGGAAATGATTGAGAGAAAATTTTTAATTGGGTTAAATTGGTTGAATATCGATGTTCAAAGGATAAATATTAGTTAAATAGTGAATTTTAATGAATAAGATACTCAATTATTCAATGCCTAGTATTTATATAGTGAGTTGTACTCAGTCATTTGTATACAATACCTAGTGATTGTTGTTCAGTGTGTATGGGTTATCAGTATTCAGAAGTTGATACCAAGTAAATTAACTTTTTCTTTGGTTGTTGATGAATTTATTATTATTATTATTAATATTAATATTATTAGTATTATTATTATTTTGAAAATTTCATATTAATTTATTTTTTCACTAACTTACTTTGAAAATTTTTTATCGTTGTTAACATGTATAAAAGAAAATTCAGGAACTTTATCCAAGAATTAAGAAGAACAAATTAAAGAATAAGAATTAAGAAGAACTTCTCGAGATTCACTATGACAACGTTCAGGGATCTGCTGACCGATGTGTTGCAAATTGCATTGTTTGTAAAGATAGTGTGAGAGTAACATGTTCAAATAGATGTCCATGTTGCCACGATTTCAAACGTGACCAAACAATCCATATATTGTTGACTGAAATTCGTAAAGCATATTACTCGAATATTTTTGATTTGAAATAAAAATTAATCTTTTTTATTTAATCTTGTCAATAAAAATATTTGTATGGATTGAAAGTTTGTTATTTTTACAATTCAAAATTTATCGATGATTTATCTTTTTTACATTGAAAAATTAATCTTAGACTTGAAATTACAATTAAATTAAATTTGGAATTAAATTTAAAAAAAAATAAAACAAAATGTTAATAATAATAAAATAAAATAATAATATAAAATAAATAATTAAATTAATAATAATATAAAATAAATAATTAAATTAATAAAAATATTAAATAAATAATTAAATGAAAATAAAAAATAATTATTTAATTCACTTCATTAAAACAAACAATTTAATAATAATATAATTTAAAAATAAATAAAATAATTGACTTGAATAAAATTAATAATAATATAATTAAAATATAAATAAATAATATTATTGACTCCAGGCACGCTGATAACGCTACCTCAAGGCCGCGTATTTGGACCTTCTGTGACTGGGTGAGCTGCTTCTCCTCAGCCCACCCTCGATGTGCTGCTGTCATTTTTTGATAGATCATCTTGGCCTTTCCTGATTCAATCCAGGTGGCCTTGGTTTGTTGATTTTCCTGGTTGAGTTGTGCTATTTGCTGTCGTAGATTTTTGTTGGCCGTGCGGACTTTGTGTAGCTTTTGTTGAAAAATCTGAACCAAATTCATTTCTAAAGGTAAATTATACTATTTACTTCCATTATTTATCATAGCTAATATTTAATCGTCGCACTCCAATCCGCGCCTAATAAACCTCAATTTTAATAATTCGTTTTCGTTAAAAATGTGTTAGTTTTTCAAGAAAGTATTAGTGCAAACAGTCTACAACAATATTTAGGAACATTTATTAATTATTATATTGATGATAACACAAGCGTCATTAAAATCAGCGTCAGTTGCATCTAGTTCCACTATTATCGCCTCTTCGGCTTGGCCGGCTGCGTGCATACGAATGATCGCAATGATGATCCGGCTCTTCTTCCACGTTTATTAGCTCGCGAGGGAGGACTTTCCGTGGGACCACCACGTTCATTGCTCCGGTCCGGCCACGGAGTCTCGCGTCGTCCAACTCGAACGAGACATTGTAGTTGGGAGCATACCCATCCGTGCTGGGTATTCTGCCTTCCGCAATGTACGCGTTCACTTGTGCCAGGTACTGTCTAGCCTTGGCAACTTGGCGATTTGTTTCCTTTTGATGCTCCTCCAGTCGAGCTAATATGAATTCTGCCTGGCCCCTGATCTCTCGGCCGGGTTCCTGCCAGGTTCGCGCTTTGTGGCCACATATGGGAGTTCTAAGTCTTCCGAACTCCTTGATTTCAGGCTCTTGTTTCTCGAACGGGTGATATCGAAAATCCCGCGTCCCAAATCGCCTGCCTGTACCTGGCTGCTGAGTGTGCAGGGAATCTGGCGATGATTCGGGACGCATTGATCCATGAGTCCTCTAAATTAGAAGATATCAATCTAAGTCCATTTTGGGTCTCTTTATATAAAACTCTCTTTATATAAACTTTATATAAAATCTTATATCATTATCATTATAGAACAAACCGTTTTTGTAACGTTACCAAATTTTTACTATGATTTAACATGCCCTTTCTGGGGTTTCGAAATTCAAACTTTCTTATTACCACTATCATGTAACATATAGTTTGTTCCAATTTTAATATGGTCATTGTCCCTTATGAGATTTCAAAAATGCCTGAGTGCAGAGGACTCGATGGCTTAATCCTTTTCTTATTGGCATGTTGGTGAATCGATTTATCTCAGGTGTTGGCTCGATGTCTGGCTATTTCATTAAAGTGGTATCGTAAATTGGGAACTTGCATTAATCGAATTTTTATCAATCGGAGCTCTCGGGGATCTTACCCGTCTCATTAATAGTGGACAGCAAAGGGTTGACTTGGTTGGGTAACTAGGGCTCGGGATTAATGATTATTAGATGAAATCAATTTATTAATTTACCTTCAGAATGTTTCATGTTTCTATTCCGAGATTCCTCAGTAGTTAGGTCTACAAATTGTGAGTCATCGAATTATTAAACTGTATAATTTGGAAGAGTACGCCATATATATGTGTCCATGCAGGCGTGTGTGTAGTGCTGATCTACATCGTCAATTCCCAGTTTTTTGTGTTGAATTGGAATTTCTGTCGATTCAGCGAGGCATGAATCGATAATTTTTTTTTAAATGTCAACTTTCTCTTGTATAAGTTGACATTTAGTAAGTTAACTATTCGCTACTTTTGGATTTTAGTTATTGCTGGACAAAACTATTTGTATTTATACGCGTCTTATTATGTTTTTATTTTTGATAGCCTTTAGGTATTTCAAGCATTCATTTCGAGGAACCGTAGACAACATTTTGGAATTTACTATGGTTAGTGCAGATTTATTTATTGCCAGATCATCAGGTATGGATTGGTCTAGTGTCCTGCAGCCCATTTACGAATGTTTTATTTTAGATTTATACGTCGTACTACGCTCGCACTCTCCCTTCCGAAATTGCAGTTTCCGTTTACTGCCGTGGTGACTCGGTGTTCTGGAGGGTTGAACGAGAAAACTTATCTCCAGACTATTTGTATTGTGGTTCACTGTGGTTCGTTGTAAAAATAAAAATGCATGAATCTGGTTTTTTTCATTCTGTGATGTTCGATTTCGATGGCTTGTCATAAATTTTGTAATTTGGTTTATTATTTCGGAAAGACGTATTTACCTATGACGGGTAGCTTGTATTTTTCACATGTTATTAGTGTTGCCTATCAGTATTGGTCATCCACTGATGTTTCTTGCTTTATAGGACTTGACCAACCTCAGCAATTTGTGGATGTGTGGTTTGAGTTTTGATACGGTTTCAGGTTAAATCATTTGGTTGGGTCATATGGCGGAATTAGCGTCAACGTTATGAAGTGTTTAATATGGGCAATTAATTAACTAATTCAAGGAATTAGTGGCAGAAAACTGATTTGCCTACGGGATTTTAGTATGATTAAATTTATTTTGTTCATTATTTGGATCGAAGGTTATAACTTATAAGTATTTGCCAGGTTCATGTTCTTTAAAGTTATCTAACTTTACTTATTTTAAAGGTGGGTATATTACGTTTATTTCGCTATTTCATATTACGAGTTGAAACTATACTTTATCTATTTTCATCTTTAGTATAGGTGGGTAAACCGCCGTTATTTCGTTATTTTAAACCATTAAGCATTTGAACAATTATCCGTTTTAAGATAGTTAATATTTGAAATGATGGCCACATTAAATAAATTGGGTGAATAAATTCTGGCGAATTTGATGATTTTTGAATTTTTTAGAGCCGTAATTCATCCTTTGATGGAGTCAGAGTTCATAGCAACTATTTTACTTTAGTTATCGAATTTCCCGTTCCTTCCCATTAGTTGATCCTAGACGAGTTTTGTGTTTATATTACAAATTAGGAGTGCCCACTGGACTACTCGGTGTTTTGATTTTAAGCCGTTTTGTAGATCTGAATTTAGGTCGATTTTATGGGAACTGAGTGACGACGAAATAGCCAAAAGACTATTTCCCCTTCAATCCATTTGCCCTATACGGAATAACAATTGACGTTTCAGCTACTGAGTTCTCACGCCGTAGCCTTCACGGGCACGAATTATTGGCGATTATACACGCACTTACACAATTCGATTGGGGTTTATTTATTTTACTTTCTTGCGGTGATGTGTCGGCTGTGGGCTGGAAAGATTTCGACAAAAGATATTATTTATATAACTTTTATTGGACATCATGTACATTGCTCAAAAACGTGTTTGTCATATTCAGATTCAAAATTCACATTCCAACATTTCCCCACGCTGACATCTCAAACAGAGCTCGTATGAGGTTGTTTGGATACGACGTGGAGAAAGTTATCAAAACATCTCTTCACTCACATCAAAAATTGTTTTCACTGAGTAAGACTGATTTAAAACTTCGGTTCGAAAATTTGCCTCCAAAAATTGTTCGGTTTTTTGCAGATTAAAACTGATTCACTGCTTTAAATTATGTGAAAATGAATCGGTATATATACCTATTGTACGACCCTAACCTTGTTTTTCTTTCTCATATTTTTGCAGGGTTAGTTGGTGTTTTATTGGTCTGATTTTAAACCTGAATGTTGTATTTGCGTGTGTATTACAGATTCATTTAAACGAATCTCAAGGCCGTTTGTGTTCTGGCCCAACACTATGCAAAGAATGCAAAGGATTATAAATGAATTAGAGATAAACTAGAGTTATCAAAATATCCTTACCTCATGACATCGGGACAAAATATTATCATTAATTTATTAATACTGTACCCATTTATAGGTTTTATAACTGAAAAATAAAACTTATTTTTCTATTTAAATAACTATACTACTTCATCCTGCTTTGTCCGTACTATTTTATCCTTATACCATTTTGTCCTGTACTAATTTGTCCGTACCTTTTTGTCATAGAACCCTTTCGATCAACCATGCTATCTTGATATTGGCCTTTCAAATTCCTTTTTGTTTAGTTCCTTTGCTGTTTACCTAACTCGGATTTTTCCTTAATAATTTTGTTTTATATTCACCCCTTGCTTTTTGACCTTTTGTTGGGGTTAGAGTATTTTCAAAAATTGTTATAATAAATAAAAAAATTTGGGAAAATAAAATAATTAATTAAAAATAATCAAAAAATTAAAATCAATATTTTCAAGGCGAAATGGGTATGTGCCGATGCCAATTGACGAGAAGAATACGAAAATAATAATATAAAATAAATATCTGACCCCTAGAAAAAGCGTATTAAAAAATACTAATTAATTAATTTAAATGACGAAAACAAATAAATTAAATAAGGGAGAAATTCGCCGAATTGGATAAATTTAATTACGAAGGAAACTGATTATTCCCTAATGTGATTTATTTCGTAGTCTTTTCCCGGGGAACGGCCGAAGCGGGCAAAAGATGAAAGTAAATTGTTTAACTAGTTCCCCGGGAGTCCAATGTAAATTGCCGTAAATCAGATTAATTGTTTGAGGAGAGATTTCATATATAAGGGAGTCTCAAATCAACAACGGGGACACAAATAATTTTGAAAATTGCGAGTAACAGAAAAGTTAAAAAGATTCGTGAGATTGAAAAAGAACTAGTCATACTTGTCCAGGATATTTTAGTAGTAAATTGAAAAGGCGGCTTCTTGTGGGGATTCCTGCCATTATTGTAAAAGTAACATTCGAATCGTTGTGAAATTGTTAGTATCGAATAAAAGTTTTCCTGTGTTGAATTATTCCAGTATCATTTAAAGAGCACGTGAAGTCAGAGCAAACAGTTCTACCGAACCAAATAAAGTTATAACTCAACTCTTTTCTATACGTATGTTGATAATTTTATTATCACCATGATCTTCCCAATTAATAAATCTTTATCTAACCCGTTTTCCGAAAACAAATTTGATAATTGATGGATTTTCTGCAATTTTGCATTTTTGACACCGTTCCATCCTAATTGTGACTTTTGTTAACGGTTTGCAATCTTTTAAAGTAATTATCGTTTTAAAACCCAAACAAATTTTTAAAAAATAAATTTTAAAACACCTTCGGCAGATAAAAGATTTGCTTGTTAGTTCCTCAACTCTTTTACACCTAATTTGAGTGGTTTTAAGATATTTAAGATATTTTCAAAAACTTCTGTGGTGGTCGTGTGAATTTGGTGTATTAATTTCAAAGATGCAACTAAATTGTGTTCCATAAATCCTGAAAATGGTTGAAATCCCAATTGAATAAGGATTTCCGCGTCTTTTAATTGGTTGAATTTAATTGGGTTCATAAATTTTAAACTTCTTAAATCGAAAGTATCATTTTTAATTCTATCAGTTATTCGCGATCCTTTAACTAAATTATTAAACATTGCAGATTCGATTTTTCAAAACTAATTTTAATTTGCACATGTACTCTATTTAAAAGTCTAAATTTAACATTACATATTTAAACCCAAAAAACTGTAAAAGTAAAGTTTTCAGACAACATAAAATTTCACCTTAAATTTTAAAATTAAATTAAACTTGCTATTTTTAAAAGATACAATTCTTCTTGAATACTTATATAAAAACGTGCACATTCACCAATAAACCTTTTTAAGTCAACAACATAAAAATTCAGAACACGTAATAAATTCATCCACATAATTTCAAATTATAAGACAATTACAGAAATTAATTAGAACAGAATAAATTTATTTCCTCTTTAATATAATTTTTTCTATAATTATGACTTCTAACATTCATTGATGATATTCTGTTTAAGATAAAAAGAGCAATAAATTGTAATAAATTCATTATTTTATTCAGCGCAATCAATTGACCATCATAATTAACATCCTGTCGAGAATTGGATTCATTACTATCGTGTGAATAATTTACATAGACATTAAAACTTTATAAGTTGATTTGCGACACAGACCTTCCTGCTTAAATTAAGAACTCATGAAAAAATTTTAAACATTATTAAAAGAAAAGCTAAAAGAACCAAACTGGAAATTCCAAATCGATCAAGAAAGATTAAAATCTACAATCCTGAACTCAATTACTATTGAAATTTTACCATGGGGTCAGTCCATAAAGTACGTCACGCTATTTTTTTACCATTTTGAACCCCGCACCTCCCCTGTCACAAGTCTCGGACTGATACCCTAAAGTACATCACGCTTTCAAAGATTTTTTGTAATAAACACCTAATTAAAGGAATCGTGAACAACAAACTCACCAGATACACATTTCCCGCTATTTTTACATAAAACTAATTCAAATGTTTCATAAAATTTTTGAAAAGAATTTTTAAAGCTACTAAATTCTACTAAAAATATAGAAATAAAATTAAAAAAAATAAATGTGCGACGTCACACATCACCTGGACCCCAATCCATTCTGTAAGAAACAGTCACATTTTCTTACATCCAATCCCTACTCCTTGCAGCGTGACGTACTTTGTGGACGGTCCCATAGTTTTATGAACTTGAATTTTTATTTTGATCGAATGTTTTGATTGAACTTTTGCCCAGGGTCATAATTTTATAACATCCTGGCGACACAAACTAAACGGACAAGATCCTTTGAAGCCTGGTTATATCTCGTCATATTTCGTTATGATTGTAATTGTATTAGTTGTTATTTTATTGTCTTACGATCTCATATTTATTTACACAACATGTAACCAAGCTGTCCTGAGACAGATATTTTTAACAAAGACTCTTTTTGGCTCTACAATCCTCATTTAGAATCCTATAACAATAATTATTTAATATATAATTAATCATATATATTGATATCAATTTGTTTTACCGGATCACATTAAAGCACTCAATAAAACTATTTATTTAAAGTAAAAATAAAACTTAGTTACACTCCATTTGGTTAGTTCACGCATTTTAAAATATAATTTGATGGAAGATTTGATTGAAATAATTAATAAATTACAAGCTTGCAGCAACAGATATGGAAAGGAAGCCATTCATTATCCCGAAATCGTTGTAATTGGATCTCAGGTACAATGGAAATTTTACTTATAAATTGTATATATTTAAACTAATTATGATTATTACAAAGAAGTTTTTTTTACTTAGGATTGTTTTAAGGTTTGGTTTATTGGTCATATGAACATTTATATTCAACCCATTTATGAATTCATCTCTATTTGTGACATAAATGAGTTCCGTATACATTTTCAATTTATTTCACAAATAACCAATTTTATTTTGCAAAGAAAAAATGAATATACGATGGTAATTTTTGAAACGAAAATGCTATTTGAGTGTTAGTAATTGAGAAATAAAATGTAATTGTTATTGGCCAAATATTTTAGGGTAAACAAATTTGAAATAATATTTACTGGTATAAATGGTTAACCGTAAGTAGTTTGTGTTAAAATCAAAAATAATAATTTTATGATAGAATTTAGGATATTTGTTTCAAAATATTTCACAACTTTAAAATTGATAAAAATTTAATTGTGTTTTTGTTGAATCGTATTTTTCAAGATACCTAAAAAATAATTTAATTATTGTGATGCATAAAATGATTTAGGAAAAACGAAGAGAATGCTCTTCCAGAATTCTTATTAGTAGGAGTAAAATGGAAATGGAAAAACAAGAGAAAAAAACCAATTAAAATCAATGAAACAAAACAATGTCATTATTAAATAATATGTACAAATTAAAAAAAAATTGTAAAATTATTTAATGAAACATCTTGTTGGAAATAACACACGAATCCCCAGGAAAGCCGGAGGTTTCTTGATTAACCAAAATTGAAGTAACGGCTAATTATCTATAAATACCATAGAATAAAAATAAACAGAAACTATAGATTTTAGCAATTATTGAAATCAGATAAAGTAGTTAAGTGGTTGTAAATTCTAAGTACTCAATAAGCCATATTGTAATATTAAATCGCTTTGCGTAAATTTAAATAAATTTTCTAATCAACAAAAGTTTTTATTGTCTAGTATTCGTTATTTTTATCGTCAGAATACGATTTGGAGTCAGATCAATAATTGTTAATTTCACATTTCACTGTCAACTACAACAATAGGATGAATTACATTTATCTTAATTTGCATTTGTGAATAAAGTTATTAATTGGTTATACAACAAATTTTCAATCTTAATTTTAATCTTATTTAATTTAATGGACGTTCTTAATATAATTAATGTTATGTTTATCTGACACACGAATTACCGAGGATCATTGCGGATACTAAAGCCTCTCAAACCCCTGAAAGTGTGAATTAAATCTCTTTTTTTCATATTCTTCTTATATAGATAATTAGGAAATTACATTTATTTAAATATCAAAATTCAATAATTGCTAATATAATTCAATAAATTAATAGAGCTCTGGAAAAAGTTCAATACTTGAGAGGATCATAGATTGTGATATTTTACCGAAAGATGCTCAGTCCGCTACTTTATCCCCTATAATTATACAACTTATCAACGATGCGAGTCTAGAGGATTTGCAAGCTTTTTTTTCAGATTCAAGAAGCAAAATTTACATCGGGGAATGTGAAATCCGACAAAAATTACAAGAGTTAACAAATCAAATTAGGGACAAATTTCAAGTAATACTTAATATTAATTATAATAATGAAAGTTGTCATTTATTATTAATAATAATAATGACAATAATAATAATAATAATAATAAATAATAATAATAATAATAATAATAATAATAATAATAATAATAATAATAATAATAATAATAATAATAAGAATAAGAATAAGAATAAGAATAATAATTAATATAAACTTTTAACATTTATTTTATACGATGAAAAGTTCCAATATAAATATGTATATGTAGCTATTCTTATAACTTTTGGGATTTCAATTAGAGACAACCTATTATCTGAATAATAATATTAATAATAATTTAAACATTCAAAATACAATATCTCTACGGACTGCTGAAAATTATTTTCGAAGTCCGAGTCAGATTGCGAGATCAAATGATAGTAGTGGGATGTGTCATCTCCAGCACATTTCATTTCCAGCCCCCCTGACAATGCTGAGAGAAAAGTCCAAAAGTCCAAATTTTTCTGATGCATAGACAATGACTCAATCAAGGCCATTGAAACAAAGACCATGACTCATTCAAGGTCATTGGATGACTCGTCATATTTTTTCAAGGTCATTAAAAAGTAGGTCAAGGTCATTGAATGAGTCATCAATTATTTTTCTAGGTCATTCAAAATTTTTCATGGTCATATTATTAAACATTTTTTAATTTTAATTTACTACTTATTTTTTATAAGTAGTATATATTTTGTAAATTTATTTTATTATTATTTTATAAATATTATTTTTATTATTATTTTTATTATTATTTTATAAATATTATTATTATTATCATTATTATTATTATTATTATTATTATTAATAAGAATAATAAAAAACCAAGACATATACAACAAAAACTTTTATTATAAAGAAATAATTCTACTATAATAATATTGTCGAAGAGCTTTAATCAAAGCCCATTCCACATACTTTCGATATCGGGATGCACAGCAATGACATCCATAACCACATTGATATTCAGGTTCCATATCTTTTGACAATCTGTTTTGCTTGACATCCAATAGGAACTCGTCGACTACGTTAAATATCCATATTGACGTATAATTAAAGACTAAATCTGGAATTATTGGTTTTGGCTTATTCTTCAATATTTCATTTATTTCTAGTGAATAGAATTCCAGACGTTCTTTAATAACTTTAAAATAATCATCTATCAAATAGTTAATAATAATAATATTTAGTAATTATAATTACCATAATGTTTAATTTCATTCATAGCACGAACTGCGCTTGGTACATCCATTATAATGATAAAAATTATATTGTTACTGCTAGATTTTCACAATTATTTTAATGTTTAGTGTTTAGTGTTTAATAAATGTATTAATGTTTTCTTTGTTATTCTATAAACAAAATTATAAGTAGTTTTAAAATAGTTTTAAAAATAATGTCTGAAAAAGGTAAAATATAAAATATAAAATAATTAATTAATTTTTGTTTAGAATATTTAATAAACTTTTTGTTTGATAAACTCGAAGAAATAACCGGTGTAAAAATTAGAGATATGTTGACTCTAGTTGAAGCATTGAGTAAAGAAGATTCATGTTGTGATTCTGGATGTCAGAGTGATGATACTGAAATTGTTAATGATGGAGAAATTAATACTGAAATTATTAATGATTCTGAAGAAATTATTGATGATACTGAAATTATTAATGATGAAGAAAATATTAATGATACTGAAGATACTACCGAAATTATTAAAGATGAGCCTCCCGAATTTAAGAATTGTATTGACCATGTTATAGAAAATATTATGATAGAATATTGTGGTTATGAAGAATGTACATGTAATAATCAATAAATATTAAAAAATGTAGTTTTTTATTAATAATAATAATAACAAAGAAATATTTATTAAAATCTACGATAAACTTTATTACATAAATATAAAACAGATGCTCCAGTGAATAATTTTAATAAAAATTTGCAATTTTTGATATAAATATCAGAGCGTTTGGCTTCTGCAGCAACTTGAATAATCGCTGTCCATCCACCGTTTGTTTCTACCCACGGATCAATTTTTGTTTCTATCACCTTAATAATGATAAATTAATAACAATATAAAGTAATATTCATCTATAGACCATTGGAAATAATTTTCATAGTCGGATCCAGATTTTAATATCATGTGTTTCATATAAATTAATCCTACTATAATTCGCATCCATTTATTATTTTCATCGAACATGTAACTAAATATCGATTGGAATGACTTCTTTCTCTCCAATGTTGGCAAATTGAGAATTTTTTCATAATCAAATGGGATGTCTTCTACGATTTCTCGGTACGGTTTACCATGAATTTTATTTTTTAATGATTTCATCTACTTCTCTATTATTAGAGATCAACTCATTCACCAAAGTTAAAGAAAATTTAGTTTCTGGCATTTTATAAAAATATTTGAAAGTTTAAGCTTATTTATACTATATTCGACCAATATTGAAGATTAAGCAAAAATCAATAATTCCAGATTTAGTCTTTAATTATACGTCAATATGGATATTACCGTAATCGACGAGTTCCTATGAGATGTCAAGCAAAACAGATTGTCAAAAGATATGGAATCTGAATATCCATGTGGTTATGGATGTCATTGCTGTGCGGCCGATATCGAAAGTATGTGGAATAAAGCTGAATAAAGCTCTTCGACAATATTATTATAGTAGAATTATTTCTGTATAATAACAGTTTTTGTTGTATATGTCTTGGTTTTTTATTATTATTAATAATAATAATAATATTAATAATAATATTTATAAAATAATAATAAAATTAATTTACAAAATATATACTACAAATTAAAAATAAGTCGTAAATTAAAATTAAAAATGTTTAAAAATACTATGACCTTGGAAAATTTTGAATGACCTTGAAAAAAATATGATGAGTCATCCAATGACCTACTTTTGAATGACCTTGAAAAAATGATGAGTCACACAATGAATTTGAATGAGCCATGACCTTTATTTCAATGACCTTGAAATTTTTTTTGATGAGTCATCCAATGGCCTTGACATACTTTTGGACGACCTTGAAAAACCATGATGAGCCATTCAATGACCTTGAATGAGTCATGGTCTTTGTTTAAATGACCTTGAAAAATTAGGACGAGTCATCCAATAACCTTGAATGAGTCCTGGTCTTTGTTTCAATAACGTTGAGAAATTATGATGAGTCATCCAATGACCTTGAATGAGTCATGGCCTTTATTTCAATGACCTTTGAAATTTTTTTTGATGAGTCATCTAATGACCTTGATTTACTTTTGGATGACATTGACCTATTTTTGGACGACCTTGAAAGAATATGATGATTCATCCAATGACCTTGAATGAGTCATGTTCTTTGTTTTAACGACATTGAGAGATTATGATGAGTCGTACAATGACCTTGAATGAGTCAAGTTCTTTATTTCAATGACCTTTAATGAGTCATGGTCTTTGTCTCAGAAAAAAATTTGTACTTTTGGACTTAGAAAACAGTTTCTCTCAGCAGGGGGGGTGTGCTGAAAATGACATGTGCAATATCTCTACGGACTACTGAAAATTATTTTCGAAGTCTGAGTCAGATTGCGTGATCAAATGATTTTATAAACAGGAAGTCCATTAATATTATTCTCCATTTGATTTGGTGGTCAAATATAATAGTGATTTCATTTTCTGTTCGGTGGTTACTAAGATGAGAATAAGTGTGTACTCGGTTTGTACCTGGCGCTCAGATAAATCTGAGTGCCTCCCGGCATAGTACTTATGAGAGCTATAGCTCGAAACTAGTATACTATTAGGAAATGTACTGGATATAACTTAATGCATCGTATATTCTTTGAATATAATCCGACATAGTGATCAATGAAACTAAGTTTTTAATGTAGTTTTGTTAGTCTGATAGCTTGTTACCAGTTTCTGTGTTGAACTTGTAGTCCACAGAGGTATGATGGTATCTACCATGGTTTCAATTGAAAGGAAGTTCAAGATAAAGATTCGTCTTATTGTCTGGCCTTAAAACCAAATTTCGCAAACTTATTTGATGTCCAGTGATCGGGATAAGTGTATAACAGTGTTAATTTGACACTGTTTTTACACTTACCTGGCGCTCAGAGAAATCTGAGCGCATCCCGGAAATATACTGGATATCACCTAATGTATCGTATGTTCTTTGAATAAAATCAGACATAGTGATCTATATATATATATATATATTTATAATTCCCTAGACCAGTGGTTCTTGATCTTTTGGTAATGAAAGGATACTTTGTTATCTCAAAAGTTTTGGCGTAACACCTGGGGTCCTTTCAACTAAGTACCGAAGAACGAAGGTGCAAGATTTGCGAGAAGTGCAATACCTTCCTAAACGTTATGGTTGGTGTTGTGAAGAGGGTAGAGGCCTCACACACCGTGAGATGTTTTTTTAAAAATACCCGTAAAATTGCAATTTTAAAACATTTCAATGTAAAAATGAAACTTAATGGAATTCTGAAATACCATATATTTCTGAATATCTAAATTTTGCGGAACACTTCACCTAATTCTACGGAACACCGGTTAAGAACCACTGCCCTAGACCTGGCAACATGATATCTACCCAATAGCACCCTAAATGAAATTATGAATAAAACCTCTACAATGCGTTGCTGCAATATCATATCATTTATTTGTTTAAATTTATTGACATTATTATATTGATTTTTCGCTTTTACATTTTAGTCAAATAATCCTAACAATATGAATTAATAAAGAAATAATAATATTTATATAGGGTGTTACAGAAACTCCCATACTCCTACAATTGAAAGGAAATAATTTACCTACTTTGACTCTAATTGACCTACCTGGAGTTATTAAAAATGAAGGAGAACTTCAATCGGGTTCCATTCAAAAGATTCAACAGCTCGTGGAGGCATTCGTTGAATCTCCCCAGGCTATAATATTAGCTATATCTGCAGCAAATGTGGATCTCGCAAACAGTGATGCCATTCAAATCGCACGGAAATATGATCCGAAAGGTGATTAAATTACATTTTTGGATTCCCCATGTAAATTTGTATTAATTGAAAGATTGTTAAAATTTTGAATAATTTATTTATTTATTTAAATTGATTTCATAAATTGACAAAAAAATAAACTTGCTGACATGCATGTGCAAAATACAAAATAGCTGTGCAGTAAATTTGTTCTGAAGCAGTTTAAAATTAAATAATTTATTAAAATAAAATAAAATTTATTAGTTCAGGTTATAATTATTTAAACTTTAAAATATAGTCGACTTCCGTTGTTCTCTCCATCGGTTAAAATGGTTAAAATCCCCAAAAGGTTGAATACGGCTGGCACAATCAATAACATTGAGAAAAGAATTTGCTGAAAATCAAATTTTCAGACATATTTCTGTGGATTCCTTAAACTTCTTTATATAATTGTCAGGGTTATACAAAGAGAAGTGCAAAATTAATTTGAAAATATATAAAATTGAAAATAGATTTTGTTCGGTGGAAAATATATAAATTGGAGAGACATTAAATTCTTACTAATATATGACTCCAATATCTTCAAGGGATATGGAAAAGAAAAATAAAAGGGGTGTTAAAGATTTTATTTATTTTTTACGATTTAGATTCTTATTCAAATACCGTTTTCCGATGAAAGAAATTCTATTCCATAATAGGGACTTTTAAACCACTTATGGCGCTCCACAATTGTTATACAAAACAGATTTTCATCATTCTACGAGACCCGGATTTTGAGCCTCTTGTTCATCTCTCCACCACTTCCAGTACCTTTTCAAATTTATATTTAAAAAACTTGAATATTCTAAATGGAAAAATATTTACCCAAATAATTTATCAACTTTTGCGTAAAGATTTTGGTAGTTTCTCTTAGAGAAAAAGTGTGGTAGGTGACGACGACTAAATATCTTCGAAAATAATATATAAACTTAAGGTGATTATTTATTCTAGATCCGTTTATTTCGCAAATATTATGATAAATTGTTATATTAATAGAATTATGATGAATGAGTTAACATGGGAAATGAGAATTCTAAATGTGATGGCATTAGTGTTGCGTGTAATTTTATCAATACTGAAATATCCAAATCTTCAATGTATTTGGGACGTCCTCGATATATTCATATTTAATAGTGTTCCTGAGTTTCTGGTTACAGGAACCAAAACTGCACAATCCACTTGACTGGTTCCAGTAATCGCGACCTTGAATAAATATCTTCGACCTGGTGCATTAATAACAGTAACGTAAAACTTAGTTGTTTCGACTTTCAACGGAGAAATATCATTTGTAAATATCGCTTTGCTCTCAATCTATCTGGAACCTATGCTTATTTGAAAAGACCCTTTTTCATTTTTTGGACTTAGAAACATAATTTCATTGAGCTTTTCACACTCATTTCTGTCAACCCAAATTTTATTGACTCCTGACAATTTTGGTGTTGATAAAGCACTAGAAGCCAATCAATTTTATTTTCAACTGATCGACTCTTCGTAATATTCTCATTAGTTTTTATTTTACTTATATAGTTATACATTTCAGCAGAATAATCGGTTTCCATTTTATTTTGAAATATTATGATAGTAGTGGGATGTGTCACATCCAGCACACAACCCCCCCCCCCGACTGAGAGAAAATTTTTCTAAGTCCAAAAGTACAAAAGACAAAGACCATGACTCATTCAAGGTCATTGGATGACTCATCATAACTTTTCAAGGTCACTTAAACAAAGACCATGACTCATTCAAGGTCATTGGATGACTCATCATAACTTTTCAAGGTAATTTAAACAAAGACCATGACTCATTCAAGGTCATTGGATGACTCATCATAAAAGTTCAAGGTCATTCGAAATTTCTCAAGGTCATTTAAACAAAGACCGTGACTCATTCAAGGTCACTGGATGAGTCATCATATTTTTTCAAGGTCATTCAAAATTTCTCTAGGTCATATTTTTTTAAACATTTTTAATTTTAATTTACTACTTATTTTTTATAAGTAGTATATATTTTGTAAATTTATTTTATTTTTATTATTATTTTTATTATTATTTTATAAATATTATTATTATTTTTATTATTATTTAATAAATATTATTATTAATATTATATAATAAAAAACCAAGACATAAAACAAATTTATTATAAAGAGATAATTCTACTATAGTAGTATTGTCGAAGAGCTTTATTCAAAGCCCATTCCACATACTTCCGATATCGGGCAGCGCAGCAATGACATCCATCACCGCAGGGGTATTCGGGTTCCATATATTTTTACAAATTGTTTTGTTCGATATCCCATCGATTACAGTAAATATCCATATTGAAGTATGATTGAATATCAAGTCTGGAATTATTGATGCTGGTTTATCCATGATTCCATGTATTTCTGGATAATAGAATTCCAGACGTTCTTTAATAACTTTAAAATAATCATCTCAAAAACAAGTAATAATAATAATAGTAACAATAAATTACCATATTGTTTAATTTCATTCATATCTTGAACTGCGCTCGGTACAACTATTTTAATGATAAAATTGAAATAACAATTACTTTTATACTAATTTAGACCAATGAGAACACACACACACACAAATCATTTGAAAATGATTAAAGAAATTTTAATAATATTATTAGTTTTTAATATGGTCAACTCAATTGTTGTAACCGTTCAAGGTAAAAATTCAACAAGATGTGTATGTTCTGATACAGCAGTATTGATGGATATTTTGTATATGATAGATAGGCCTAGATAATTGAAAACTCCAGTCAAAAGATTATCTGAAAGAATGAGTAATTTATAATTCTGATTTGAACATACATATGAGACTTTAAAGAGCTAAAAACGAATTATATGATGATATTATATATTTAAATAAGACCATTAGTATTATCAAAAATGAATTAAGAAAATCAATATTAGAATTGAAGGAAAATCGTAAACTTAATGAAAAAAATGATGAATCAAGTTCAATATAGTATAAAATTTTATTCTAATAAAACAACTGATCAGTTCAATCGTATAATGAAATTACAACAACTACCAGTTAACAGTGGTGGCAACAAATTGAAAGAAGTTAACAGTGCCAACAAATCATCATTACCATTTCCATTATATATTTTTACATATTTTCTTAGTATTGCATGATTTTGATTGGTCGAATATAGTATAAATAAGCTTAAACTTTCAAATATTTTTATAAAATGCCAGAAACTAAATTTTTTATAACTTTATTGAATGACCTGGTCTCTTATAATAGTGAAGAAGATGAAATCATTAAAAACATTGAAATTTATGGTAAACCGTACCGAGAAAATCGTAGAAAACATACCATTTGATTATGAAAAAATTCTCAATTTGCCACCATTGGATAGAAGGAAGGCATTCCAATCGATATTTAGTTACATGTTCGATGAAAATAATAAATGGATGCGAATAATAGTAAGATTAATGTATATGAAACACGTGATATTAAAATCTGGATCCGACTATGAAAATTATTTCCAATGGTCTATAGATGTATATTACTTTATATTGTTATTAATTTATCATTATTTAGGTGATAGAAACAAAAATTGATCCGTGGGTAGAAACAAACGGTGGATGGACAGCGATTATTCAAGTTGCTGCAGAAGCCAAACGCTCTGATATTTATATCAAAAATTGCAAATTTTTATTAAAATTATTCACTGGAGCATCTGTTTTATATTTATGTAATAAAGTTTATCGTAGATTTTAATAAATATTTCTTTGTTATTATTATTATTAATAAAAAACTACATTTTTTAATATTTATTGATTATTACATGTACATTCTTCATAACCACAATATTCTATCATAATATTTTCTATAACATGGTCAATACAATTCTTAAATTCGGGAGGCTCATCTTTAATAATTTCGGTAGTATCTTCAGTATCATTAATATTTTCTTCATCATTAATAATTTCAGTATCATCAATAATTTCTTCAGAATCATTAATAATTTCAGTATTAATTTCTCCATCATTAACAATTTCAGTATCATCACTCTGACATCCAGAATCACAACATGAATCTTCTTTACTCAATGCTTCAACTAGAGTCAACATATCTCTAATTTTTACACCGGTTATTTCTTCGAGTTTATCAAACAAAAAGTTTATTAAATATTCTAAACAAAAATTAATTAATTATTTTATATTTTATATTTTACCTTTTTCAGACATTATTTTTAAAACTATTTTAAAACTACTTATAATTTTGTTTATAGAATAACAAAGAAAACATTAATACATTTATTAAACACTAAACATTAAAATAATTGTGAAAGTCTAGCAGTAACAATTTTCCAGATTGGAGAAAGCACATCATTTTAATCAGCTTTATATCCTTGGATTGCTATTGTTATATACCAGTTTTCCTGTTCTTTGAAACCTATTTCTGTAAATACATCATAATATCTGGTATATAGACTGGTGAAGAAAGCATTTTCATTGCATTTTAAATTACATTATTAATATTACGTGTTTTATTATTACTATTATTATTGTTATTATTACTATTATTATTATTATTATTATTATTATTATTATTATTATTATTATTATTATTATTATTATTATTATTGTTACCGCCACCAAAATAAAACTATTACTACCAAAACAACACAAAATAGAAATACAAAACATTTATTATTATTATTATTATTATTATTATTATTATTATTATTATTATTATCATTATTATTATTATTATTATTATTGTTACCAACACCAAAATAAAACTATTACTACCAAAACAAAATAAAATACAAAACATTTATTTTCTAAAAAGTTGATATTTAGACGAATTCCTAACGGATTTCGCCAGGCACCATTCGACATATCGCTGGTACCGAAAATCACAGCAGCTGCAACCCAGAATACAGGGGTATTCGGGTTCCATCTCCTTCGGTCTTCGGTCAAGCTTTATATTCCATAGAGCTTGATCTATGATATTGAAGATCCATATATTTGTTGTTCCATATACCAGATTCGGAATGTTTGATTCTGGCTGGTCTTTCACTATTGCTCGTAGTTGTATGTAGAAATTTACTCTCAAACGTTCTAATATTACGGCCTGATATTTATCTGGAAAAAAAGATAATAATATTAATAAATAATAAATTTACCGTAGTTTTCTATTTCTTTCTTTGTTAATTTTGTGCTTGTCATTGGTATAGTATTTTCCATTTTTAAAAAATGAATTTGAAATGAATAACCAAGGTGTTTTAATCAATCATTAGCCAATCACATATCGACTAATCACGTGATTTCATTTTTTATGTCACAAATTATATTTTTGTACTCTAGATTTCGCAACCATAATATGACTATTTTGCCACTGGCAAACACGTTAACACACATTTGGTTGTATTTTAAAAGCCTCGGTGCAGGAAATAATTCTGGCTCGAACATGCAAAGACATTTTGTTGACATGTTGTATAGATTGATAGATTGTCCCATATTCATGGTAACCGTAATTGACTGTATTTTAATTTCCTTTATTCTATATTGTAATTTATTGACATCTAAAGGTTTCTTACATCCCATGATTATGCATTTGCCGGATTTGAAAAATATTATAGGGTATTTTCCACTTCTATCAACAATTTGCTGGGGTTTACCAATTGGAAATGTCATTTTTGATACATCGAAAGTTCCTTTATGATTTTTATTTGATAAAATAATTAAACAATAAAGAAATATTAAGCTATATATATGTTTTTAGGAAGAGTTCATTAAATCATACAATATAAACAAAAACCTATAATTAGACATGTTGGTGTTACTGTGATCTTTATTACTCAAAATCTATTTCATCAGGATGGCGCACATCGAACAAGGAATTTAAATGTTCAATATTTAGTTATTTTCAAGAATCCTAGAGATGCAACAGTTATTGATTTTCTTGCTCGACAAGCATACCCTAATAATCGTAATTTTCTCATCAGTGCATTTCAAGATGCTACAAAATCACCACATGGATATATATTTCTTGATTTCACACAACAATGCAATGATGATTTACGGGTAAAAACAGATATTTTCAATAAAGAAGGTGCCATGGTTTAAAACCAAAGTTTAAAACTTTAATATGTAAAAATGTTTATGAAATCCAGGCTTAAAAATATCCGAAAACTTAGACAATGTATTAAAAAGTAAAACAAAGTTCCTCCAAAAACCAGTTATCCACCATCTAAAAAACTACTAACCGAGAATTACCCTGCAATGAATCTAATTTCGAAAAACATTATTAAAAAGAGTAAAAAAAAAGTTAAAATTGTAAAACATCATAGGAGTTTCCCATATTCTAATGCATTGTTAAAGACTTCGAGTATGAAAAGAATGTCTATTTTGCAATCATTTCCAACTTTTGTTGTCGATGATTTACTCAAAATTCTATTAAAAGTAGTCAGAGGTAAAGTTAAAATCAGTAAATCTAAAAAAATATTATTGAATAAACATCGTAAGCCTTTGTTATCACTAGTAAATAATAAAAGTCGTCAGCAAATGAGAAAAATCATATATAAACAACAAGGTGGTTTTATCGGAGCAATGTTACCATTTGCATTATCATTATTATCACAATAAACGATGGGGCAATCATTACCTAATTTTAAATTAAAATTTAAATCATTGTGTTGTAATGGAGAAGATTTGGACGAACCCAGAAGACGAAGCAGGTTTCGGTGGAGGGCAAAGTTAAAGAAAAGAGTCCCAAATTCGAAAAAGGAAACGCAAAAATGGTTGCCAGATCAGCTTGTGTACAGTTTAAACAAACCAATGCGGAATAGATTTCCAACAAGAGCTTATAAGACATTCGGTATTAATGATTTATGGCAAATGGATTTGATGGAGATGATACCGTATTCGAAGATTAACAAGGGTTATAAATATATTTTAACATGTATTGATGTTTTCAGTCGTTTTGCTCGCGGTGCACCAACAAAGACGAAATCTGCAGAGGAAATATCTAAAGCAATTAACTCAATGTTTAAAAATGGGCATCCAGACAATTTGCAATTTTAATTTGCATATATTAATCAGGTGGAAGATACATTTACATTTACTAAAGATTTATATATTGAAACACTTGAAGAATTACATAAATATATTTAATTCAATTGTTTACATATATTTAAAACTATTGAATTTGTTAAAGATGGAATATGTAAATTCAGTCTGCATAATAACATTTGTGAAGTTACATTTGATAAAAATTTGGCTAATAAAATACATTGGGATTAGATAAGAAAACATATAGGGCAAGTGCTTTTGGTGTACGCAAACCAAAATTAATAAAACTTCATAGACAAATGTTCATATATACTAACATCATCGATTCTATAATTGTTGGTGATTCTTTGGTTCCTCTATTGAAATCTGTTTGGGTTGATAAACATGACCAAGATGAAGTTGTCAATATAAATATCGATAATCCCATGTACTTACCAGTATCAACATCATATATAAACAATATAGAAATAAATATTCGTGATGATAGCGGTAAATTTATTGAATTTAGTAAAGATACAAAAACCCATTTGACATTACATTTTCGTAAATTAGATGGCCAATAACGATATTATTAGTATGTATAGTGGTAGCCAAAGTAGTGGCGAATTACCATATTTTATTGGTAAACAGTATGGATCAGGATGGTTGAGAACAATTGGTAGATTTGCACCTCCTATTCTTAAACGCCTTGGTAGTTTTGGTATAAAAACTGCTAAAGATGTG
Organism: Schmidtea mediterranea; assembly: GCA_022537955.1. NCBI lineage: Eukaryota > Metazoa > Platyhelminthes > Tricladida > Dugesiidae > Schmidtea > Schmidtea mediterranea. The sequence continues at coordinate 168,416,898 of CM039680.1, forward strand.
ATAATGAATGAGCAGAAAATATTACCATCGCTGAAATCTAATGCATTATCCGAGTTAAGGAAAGTTCTAAATTCTAAATTTATCACAATTATTTCAAAATTTGCCAATTTCAAAAATTTTCTAATTTCGCCAACATGAATAATAATAATATTTTAAGAAGTCTTCTCCTGAATGAAACTGGTAAGGATTTTTAATTTTATTTTTAATTTTATTATTCTATTTTCTAGATTGGTTTAATATAACCGAAATTCAAAATCAGATCGATCTAGTTATCGAATTTGAAAATGGTAATTTTAAATTTTATTATTATTTATTATTAATATAATTTTAGAGAATGTTCAAGAAGTTATTTTAATCGAAGATACGCCGACAATTATTATCAGTGATAGCGAAGATGATGATGATATTATGATTATCGAAGATGGTAAATTTTAATTTTATTTTTTCTATATATTTAAAAAACGGTTTAGTTGATTTGGATGCAGATGTTCCTGATGTTATCATTACTGATGATGACCCCGTTTCTGGGGAAGATATAAATGTTCCTGATGATGCCCCCATTTCTGGGGATGTCCCCGTTTCTGGGGAAGATATGGAGGACCTCTCTTCTAAAGAGGATGATGATTTTTCGGAATCTGGGGATAAATGTTAGTTTTTTATTTATTTTCATTTTTATTTATAGAAATTAAGTTAATGATATTTGAAGTATTATTAAAATAATACATCAAATATCAATAATTTATAATAAGTTTCTTTTTATTTTTTAAATATATAAGTTTTATGATAAATTAAAAAAGAAACAACTATTATTACTGAAAAAATATATTACCATAATAAGTTAAAATTATAAACAAATATATTGTCATAATAGTTTTTGAATTATATAGGCATTTTTATTATAGATTTTACAGTAATTGAATTATATAGGAATTATATAGGAATTATTTTATTAGATATTTTATATAGTTTTTATTTAATAGTTTGCAGTGAGCATGCAAATATTATTAGATATTTTATATAATTTTTATTTAATAGTTTGCAGTGAGCATGCAAATATTATTGGATATTTTATATATTTTTTATTTAATAGTTAGAATTATTAGATACTTTATATAGGTTTTGTACATTAATTTATTATTTTTTATTAAGCACTTTTTATCCGAGATATTGCATCTCATCATTGCAACATAACGAAAGTTGTCATGAAGAAATGAAAAAATATTACCTCCATAGATTTAATGGCATCGACTTTTTTATCTGCGCCATATGCAAAACATCCCAGAGCATTAAATATAAAGAATTTTATAGGGAACATGCGGTTCATTTAAATTCTTTTAAGTCTAATAAAATTAAAATGTTTAAGAAAATTAATAAAAATAACATAGATATTTTGAATATACTACAAAATAAAAATAAATCAAATAAAAAGAATAAAAGACCTGCTTGCACATATTAAAATTAATATCCCTAAGAAAATAATTAAAAAAGAAGTCATCGAAATCAGTGATGATGATGACTCTAATATTATAAATAATGTAAATAATATACCTATTATAAATAATGTAAATATTATACCAGATATAAATAATGAAAATATTATAAATAATATACCTATTATAATTAATGAAAATACTATACCTACTATAAATAATGAAAATATTATAAATAATATATCTATTATAATTAATGAAAATACTATACCTACTATAAATAATGAAAATAATATTATACAATTCGGAGGTTCTGTATTAGAGAATGAGCCAAACATTTCAGTAAATTTAAATGGCGCTATCAAAACTTTACGTTTTGATATATCTAACGCGCAACTAATTACAATATCTTTAACTGAGCGAATCAGTAGTAAATTAATTTTAGAAATAAATAAAATGGGGAGCGTTAAAATTCAATTTGGTATATTAATTAAATTTGAAAAAGATGGTGAGATCCGTGACAATTATTTTTCGAATAATGCGGAGACATTTTCGGATAACTTTTTAAGCGAAGGAGTTAATAAGCTTAATGAAAATATAGAACAATTCACCCATTTAGGCAGTGGATGGCGTGTTATTAATATTATGGAAATTCATTTTATTTTAACAAAATATGCTCCTATTAATCGTCTGTCCGGACATAAATATATTAAAACCCCTTCTGCATTGAAAAATAAAGGAGCTATAGTAAATATAAAAAACAATGACTACAAATGCTTCCTTTACTCTATTCTTTATTTATTAAAGAAAGATATAATTGGTGAAAACCACCAAAGAGTCTCTAAATATACAGAGTTTTTAGACGAATTAGAATACGATGAGATCACGGATTGTCCCATGAAATTAATAAACATCCCAAAGTTCGAAAAGAGAAATTCGACTTTAAAATTAGCAATAAATGTGTTTTCATACACACCAACTGTTATAATTGATGAGGTTCCAGATAATTATGTCTTTCACCATCCTCATTTAAGTTTGATCCATAGAAGCAAAGTAAAGTCACTGAAGGAAACACTATTTATTTATTATTTCTTGAAAAAATAAGGATAGATATCATTATACCGCTGTGACCAATATCAACTGGTTAATGAATTGCCATCAAAACCCTGACTGTATCATTCAAATTAGATGCCGTTGGTGTCCACATTGCCTTAATGGGTTTAGATTAGATAATGCATTCAATACACATGTTGCATTATGCGCCAAAAATCAGACTGGCACAACCCTATACACGCTCCCGGAAAATAAAAATTTAGAATTCTTAAATTATTCAAAACATATCACCCCACCTTTTGTGATTTATGCCGATTTTGAATCATCGGTTTTACCTCCTGATGATAGACATCATCAAATTCATATACCTATTGCAGCAGGCCTTTTATTAATTAATAATTACACTAACACAAAATCATATTATTACTTTTATGGTCTTGATTGGATACCTGTTTTTCTTAAGAAAATTGAGGAAATTGCAAATGAAATTGTTATTCCGTACTATGATTCGGAAGGTGATAAATTGATAGGGCCTATGTCTTTCAGTGAGGTTCGACAGTTTAAATCTTGTCGAACCTGTTATTTATGTAAAAAACCGATTGTACATCCGGTTAGAGATTATTGCCATTTTACTGGTAATTATCTAGGGGCAGCTTGCCGAAAATGTAATATAGCTCGTAGGATTTATCGATTACTACCTATAGTCTTTCATAATTTAAGAAGGTATGACCTTCACCATATTTTAAAATATGGTCTCGATCGCTTTCCTTCATGGAATTTAGATATCATACCGACCTCTACAGAAAAATTTATTTCGTTATTTGTTCACATTAACAAATTAGCTGTTCGCTTTATCGACAGTATGCAATTTGTTAATTGTTCGTTAGCTAAAGCTGTGAAAACGCTAAGTTCTCTTCCATTGACTTCGTCTGTCTTTTGAGGCTCTATAGTCGACTGTAAAGGTATTTTTCCGTATAATTTTGCTGTTTCTGAGGAAGTTCTTGAGACTACTTATGAGTTGCCTCCAATTTGGGAGGGCGTAAGTGAAGATGAGTACGATAGGGCACAACTTATCTGGACGCAGCAAAACTGTAGGACTTTGCGTGATTATATGTTAATTTACCTTAAACTTGACGTATTCCTCCTTGCGGACTATTTTCAACAATTCCGTGCCAAGGCTATTGTTTACAATGGTCTTGAACCTCTAAACTTTTATGGAATTCCGGGTATGTCATGGGCCTCAGCGCTTGTGACATTAACGGAACCCATCGAATTTTTACAGGACATAGAAATGTTCAATTTTTACGAAGGTGGAATACAGGGTGGGTTAACATTTGTTAACAAACATTTTATTGCTGCTTCGGAGGATACAGAATTATTGTACATAGATATAAATAATCTGTATGGTTGGGCTCTCAGCCAAAGTTTTCCTTACGATATAGCGAGTGGGTTTTCTTGCGCCCTAAATGTTATAGCTTGCTAGGAAATAAATCAACAATGAGAGCTAAGGGTGTAAAATTATCGGGTACCGACATTAAACACCAATCAAATTTGCATTGTTATAATAACAATACTATTATGTTCGTACCTCAAACTAGGATAGGGACCCGAAATCACCAGCTGTTTACTTTTAAAAATTCTAAAATAGCATTAAATAACCATGACGATAAGAGAGCTTGGGTAGGGAAAAACTCGAGTTTTGCATATGGACATTATAGAGGGGTTGATGTCCTTGATGTTGGCGGTAATATAGTAATGCCTAAAGCCGTCCCTGCAATTCTCGTTGAACAATTTGCAGAAATATTTAACAATATAATAGATATTTATTGATCAAATTTGTGTGTAAAAATAAAAATTGTGAAAATTTCTCTTTGCTATTTTCATTTGTTATAATTTATTTGTTTTCATTTTTATAATATTTTTATAATATTTTCATGACAAATGCCCAGCGTGAAGAAACGTGAAATATAACTTAATATTTTTATATTTGTTTGAATGTATTTATAATTAATAATTGATTGATTTTTTTTGGTGTAAGTGTTTTTTTTATATAGTTGTTTATTTATGTATTTGTTTTATTATATATATATATATATATATATATATATATATATATTATTAATAAAAATTAATAAAAAAAAGTAATAATAATAATAATTATAATAAATAAAACTTGTAATAAAAATTAAAACATGTAATAATAATATTAATAAAAATAATAATAATAATAATAATAATAAAAATAATAATAAAAATAATAATATTAATAATAATATTAATAAAAAAATAATAAAAATAACAATAATAATATTTATAATAATAATAATAAAATAATAATAATAAAAATTAAAAATAAAAACTTTTAATAAATTCTTTTAATAGAAATATTTATAACAATAATAATATTTATAAAATAATAATATTAATAATAATAATAATAGTAATAATAATAATAATAAATAAAACTTGTAATAAAAATTAAAACATGTAATATTAATAATAATAATAATTATAATAATAATAAATAAAAATTTTTAAAAAATAATAATAATAATAATTATAATAATAATAAATAACACTTGTAATAAAAATAATAATATTTATAATATAATAATAAAAAGAATAATAAAAAATAATATTTTTAAAATAATACAAATAAAATAAATTTACAAAATATATACTACTTATAAGAAATAAGTAGTAAATTAAAATAAAAAAATGTTTAAAAATAATATGACGTGGAGAAATTTTGAATGACCTTGAAAAATTTTGATGATTAATCCAATGACCTTGACCTACTTTTAAATGACCTTGACCTAATTTTGAATGACTTTGAAAAATTATGATGAGTCATCCAATGACCTTGAATGAGTCATTGTCTCTGTCTTAAAATTTTTTTGTACTTTTGGACTTAGAAAAATTTTCTCTCAGCCGGGGGGGGGTAGTGTGCTGGATGTGACACATCCCACTACTTATGATCATTAATTAGAGAAGTTTTTTAACCTTTGTTGGGATAAAATTTAATCCTTGAAATGTGCAATTAACAATTAATGATCTGACTCCAAAGCATGTTAATAATTTTAAACTTTTATAGATTACACAAAATATTATAAATTTATAGCCACAGTAATAATTATCTATTTCAACGACAAATTGAGTGCTTATTATCTTTTCGAAAGTATCCTTTTGAAAGAAATAGCACGTTTACAATACACTTGAAATTTACGACCACTTGAACACAGTTTCTGGTTTTAATAATCGGTAAATTTGATCTAGTTGCTTTCTTAGCTCAGACTTAAATCTATTCGATAATTTGAGTTGCGTTTTAATTCTGTTTCTACTTTTCTTTACAACTTCAATTTCCTTTTTACTATAAAAATTCTGTCTCCTCTAGAAATGCTGTCTGTAACAAATTCATGTTACAACTTTCTCCTTTAACAAATTATATTCTCTCAAAATTCTGTTCTGATTCAAGTTGCGTTTACTTTATAGTTTGTAATCTAATGGCACTTACTGATATTGACTTTCATTTAGATTATTTTTTTCCATTCATTCCCTTTGGTCATATCCAGTTATTTTTATTATCTCTTATAGCTGTCGAGATATATCATTTTTGAAGACACCATTTCTCGGAAATCCCTTCTCTCTTTCCTGAACAAACCTTCAAGATAAATAAATGAAATTTTGAACTTGTTTTTGTTTTCCTCTTTTTCATTGGCACTTATAATTTAGAACAGGGGGGGGGGCAACCTACGGTTCGCGGGCCGCATGCGGCCCTTTAGACTTTTCATATATTTTTTTAAAACTGCGTAAACAAATAAAAAAAATGCAAAGAAATATTATTTTCCTACACTTCATTCAGAAATAACCTTTCCTCTGTTTTTGTTCTTGTTGGATGTTTTCTTGTAC
>CM039680.1:168428289-168668481 GCA_022537955.1 Schmidtea mediterranea
TTGTTTCAACGTCTTGCAAAGTAGTATGTTCACTAATAATTCTCCAACCTAGTTGGTGTTTGTTCTGAGCTCGTTTATAAATTTTCATTTAATGGATGTAATGCCACATACATTGGAGAGACTGTCCGTCATTTCTGTACTGGAGTTCTTGAGCATTGTCGACCGAATATATTGACTCACATTAGTGATCATTTTGGAAAATGTACTAGTAAAAATATAGGTAATTGCAAGATAATTGCAAAAAATTGGAGTAATTATTGGGAAAATCTTTAAATTCATGTTCAAAATGTTCAGTCTACAAGTATTTTGAATGCATTTAAGTAATTGAATGTAAATTGTGTGTATGAGGTTTTTGATGTTTTGAAAAAAAATAATTTTTAAACTTAAACTTTTATTTTGCGATTTTAAATTTAACTAATTTTTTATTTAAATTTTATTAAATATTTTAATTTAATGAATGTTTGATTTTTATATATTTTTTTTAAATTAAAATTAAATTTTGTAATTTGAGTTGAATACAATTATTTTTAATTAATTTGTTTGGATTTTCCGATTTTCATTTAGATCTTGTTAATATGATTATATATTAATAAATAGATGGAAATCGTCATCGGCCTTAAATGAAACTCGTTTAAAATTCATTATGATTCCTTTCAACAACATCAATGTTATGAATAGGTTTTTGATGACACAAATACACCTGAGTTCTTTTTAGAATGAAATACATTTGATCATTTTACCATCTGCAATACGTAGATAATATTTCCAAGCTATTTCATTTTTGAGACATTTTAATTTATTTTTGGTAATTTTCAATACAAAGACTCTATTTATGTTTTTTTAACCGCAGTTGTCCTTTTAAAAGCATGCAAAACGAATGATTTCAAGTGCATTTTAGTACATTAAAATAAGCAACAAATAAATCACAATTAAAATAATAATTTCGTGTGTACAGAACTAAATTTGCTTTTTATATGATATTGCTCGTTCGCAAATTCGACAGTACTTCTCCCGTAATTTTATGATTATAAGTTTTTGATCTTTTCTCCATTATTAGAATTTACTCATTGCTGTTAACAAAAGTAAAGAATATTTATTAAACTTTGTTTTCCCAACAATCTGGTGGAAATCGGTCTATAAGTTTTCATGTTTATTAATCACTGATTACTATGCAAATATTTTTATTTACTTTTTCTAGGAAAATCATAAACAAGGAGAAAATTTTGGTGAGTAAATAATTAATATTATACAAATTTTAGCAAATATTATTATAGAGGAAACAATAAACAAGTCTGCGAATGCTGCTGACATTCTTATGCCTCCATATATTAAACAATTTTTGCGAAACGTTCATTCGTGTGGCAATATAAAGGCGTTGGCATCGGTACCAAATTGGAAAGAATTCAATTTTGAGTCTGTATTAGGGGTAAGATTTTCGGATTAGGTAGATTTTTGTAAACAAAAGTGCCAATAGCACAAATCTGAAAATATCACTGAATGAAATATACATGTACATAACTCTTTTTAATATCATTGATATAATTGTAATATTATGCATAAAAGCACATAAGCGATGAGTTAATAGTAGATGGTAATGTCCCTTTCCGGCCAACATTCCCCTTCCAATCCCTGAAAAAGTATCTCAAATTAAAAATTAATGTATGTCACATAACCATAGCAGTCACACGGTTTTCATGAAAACAACAGAAAATTTATGCATGTCAATCTAAAATTTATCAAATATTTTCCAAGGCTATTAAATTTTTCTGAGTCTTTATGTAAGTCAAGCCAATATACATGTATTATCTTTTTATCATCGTATATATATATATTTATTTATTTATTTTTTATTTTTATTTTATATACTTTAATTATTTGTTTTATTCAAGTCAGTAATATTATTTTTTTTTATTTTTTATTTTATTTTATATTATTATTATTATTTTTATTTTATAAACTTTAATTTTTTGTTTTAATCAAGTCAATAATATTATTTTTTTAAATTATATTGTCAAATTTAAATGTTTGTTTTAATCAAGTCAATTATCTTATTTATTTAATTTTAAAATAAATTAATTTTAAAAAAAAATTTGTTATAACGAAGTGAATTAAATAATTATTTATTATTTAATTATTTATTTTATATTATTATTATTATTATTATTATTATTATTATTAATATTATTATTATTATTATTATTGTCAAGCTCTATAGATGAGTCATCATCATATATTTTTTTCAAGGTCATAGTATTTTTAAACATATTTTTTATATTTAAAATTACTACTTATTTTTATAAGTAGTGTTTAGTGTTTTTTAAATTTTATTGTTATTATTATTATTATTATTATTATTATTATTATTATTATTATTATTATTATTATTATTGTCAAGCTTATTGGATGAGTCATCATCATATTTTTTTTCAAGTTCATAGTATTTTTAAACATTTTTTAAATTAAATTATTATAAGTATTGTTTAGGGTTTTTTAATTTTGATTATTTTTATTATTATTATTATTGTCAAGCTCATTGGATGAGTCATCATATTTTCCCAAGGTCATTTAAAAGTGGGTCAAGGTCATTCAAATAAATTTAAATTCATGGACATAGTATTTTTAAACATTTTTTTAATTTAAAATACTACAATTTTTTTATAAGTAGTGTTTTAAATATATTATTATTTTATTATTATTATTATTATTATTATTATTATTATTATTATTATTACTATTATTATTACTAAAACTATGATTATTATTACAAGTTTTTATTATTATAATTTTTATTATTATTATTATTATTATTATTATTATTATTATTATTATTATTATTATTATTATTATATAAAATAAATTTTCAACAAATTATGCGATGCAGCGGTTATAAAATTATTTCAATATTGAATAGAAAAATGAATATATATATACATGAATATATATAAATGAATATATATGTATGTATGATTATAATTTAATTAAAAATATTTTGTTCATGTGAGGCTTGTACGTGGTTTTCAATAGTTTTTCGAAGGTTTACTAAGATGATCCATAGTATGTAATGAATAGAAAAAGTTGGCGTGTGTAATGAACAAATGTCAAGATAAAATTGATATTTAGTTATATATTTGAATAAATATGATATTCATGTTTATGGCTCAAATACATGTGTGTAAAATCAGCGATACGGAACATAGAAAAGGTTTAATGACAATATGTGTTATTTATGATACACGTGAGTAGTAGGATGTGAGTCCGTCAGATACAAACCCCCATTGGCTTATGTAATTATTACGTAACATTTGACCTCTGCACGCGCTGTTGCTACCTGGAGATTGACCTTTGTCCACTAGTTGCTACCTATAAATTGACCTTTGGTCAGTGACCTCATTATTACATCACTTGACCACTGGTCAGTACACACTTATTGTGTCACTGGTCACACTTATTATGTCACTGGTCACTTATTCCATCACTGGTCACTACTCGGAGACTAGTTACCTTACTGTTATTATGTCACGTAGTTGTGGACCAACACACCTACCTTCTAGAACCTTCCACACACCTACCTTCTAGAACTTTCCACACGCCTACCTTCTAGAACCTTTGGTTCTTAAACATTTCACACACACACACCAACCAACGATCCGCACAGATCCGCACCCAACACGTCTACAACTACGTCTACGTCTACGTAGACTTAGAAAAATCACTCACTAGTACTATTCAAAATTTTATTAAATATAACAAGTTTGTTTCACAGTGAAAAGAATATGCTCAACATGAAGCATGCAATTCATACTGCAATCGTAGTAGAGAAGGATGAATTCAAATGTAAGTTATCAAGTATTTGATCAATCAGTCTCTTCTGCAATTGGCGTCTTCTGAATTTTCTTTTGCTTGATCTGATATGAGGATTCATCGGCGTCGTCACCCGGCATTGCAAATATAAATTATGCAGTAATTAATACTACGAACTAAGCTCTGATTTGATTGTCTAAGTTTTCTAAATTCAATTACGACTTTTACAAAGGCAAAAGTCAGGTTAATAATATTGAATTTAAAAATAAATTACGAATGTAGTCTGAATCATTTCAAACAAAATAAATAATTCTGATCTCAATGAAAAAGTTTTAAGTTAGTTTAAATATCCATTATTTTAAATTAATTGCAGAAGTCTGGTAGAATGCCGTGCACATGGTAATACCATATTTTAGCTGAGTGCAGGATATTGCTCATTGCACATTCTTTAAGCAGACCTTCTGTTTGAAGTGGTTCAATGCCAAGTTTACAAATCAGATCATAAGTTGATGGAAGAATCGACCCTAATGCACCAATAATACAAGTCTAAAGCTCTAACTGATAATCAGGTTTGGCTACCTGTAATTCACTCTGAAGCAAGCTATATTTCTCAATATTTGCCTTATCAGTCAACTCAAAATGTGAAACAGAATCCATTGGACACTTAATATCAATCATGAATATTCTTTTTCTTTAAGTATCAGTTATTATAAGATCGACGCGTTGTTTAGAATTCAGGACAAGAGAACAAGAATGATCAACCACGACAATAAAATTAGGATTTTTTAGATTATTCGTTATTATCTTTATACAGTCATTGTGTCTCTCTAATGTCAGTATTTGGTGAATCTTACATGACTGTAAGGCATGAGACATAGTTTCATCCTCTTTCTCACAACGTCTACAAAGTCTAGAATCCCCTTTTCTATTAGGCTTTGCATTGATGTTAAGTGTATTAGTTCGCGCTCGATGTATAAAGTTCCATGCAAATTCGCCAAGTTTACTTTTAAAAATTGCTTTATTTATTTGAGGAGATAATTTTATAGCCGCTGCAATCATGTCGCTTTTATTACTCAGTTGCCACTTTTGCATATATGAGTCGTACAATGCAGAGTGAAATATCTTAGAAATTGCTTTTCGAAACTTAGTCGTAAGTATGAAAGTTCCATGACTTTTTGCTATCAGATATAAAAAAACTTGCTCTTTAACAATATGAAAAGATACAGAAATTGAGTGTTCTCTTTTAAAGTAAATTATTGAAGTACGTGCACGTTGAAATCTCGTTTTCCTTCCACCATGATTCAATTTAGTTTCAGCACCATTAATCCAATCAAAACTTTGTTGTAATGTAGGCTCTTTGATTCCAAGACGAGGACCCGTTACAAACTTTAGAGAGTCAATATTAACTTTTCTCGAGTAATCGCAATTGGAAGTAAAGAGTCGTAAAAGGTCACAATTGTTTGAGTATGATATTCATCAAGCAAATCGACACACGAAGCTCCACCATTTTCAGTTGAGTTGTATAAATAAACTGTCTCAGAATTATGCGGCAAGTTCAAAATTCTTCTCAGATGGCCACGCAATTTACTTGAGTTATTGCCACAGGGATTAGTATTTCCTTGAGAAGCTGATAAAGTCATAGTTTTAATTTCACGTGTTCGGAATGCAAATGTTAGTCGAGAATGAATAAAAATCTTGTAGACCTTGAGTTTTTGCCAACCAAATAAACCGGAATCTGCAATTTCTTTTGTGTCACTAACAACTTTATCAAGAATTGCATAGGGACTTTGATAATTGTCCTCACCTACTGGAACACCAAGATATTGATAAAATTCTTTTGACAACAATTTTTTGATCTCCTTTTCATTTATCAAGATCTCACCATTGATGTTAACTCTGGGAAGCTGCATGTAGCCACACTTCTCCGGTCGGTATTCAAATCCTATTTCTGTAGCAGCTTCAACAGCAACATCAACAAGTTTTTGAAGGTTCTCGACATTGTTTGCAACAAGTGCAATGTCATCTGCATAAGCTAGAACTTGAACGGGCAAAGAAGAGGATTAATGGCAATCGAGAAAAGAATCATTGAAAGAGGACATCCTTGTTTAACTCCTTTTTTGATTGAAAGATTAGGTGTTACAATTGGGCCACAGCTGTAGAAAGATTGAGTGTCGGTGTAAAGTAATTTGACAATAGTAATAAATTCTTCGCTAACGCCAATAGTTTTCAGAACACTCCACAAGTAGTCATGAGGAACACTTCCAAATGCGTCCTTAATATCTAACCAAGCAATAGCTAATGGGGAATTCTTGCTATATTTCGAATGCTCAAGTGCAGAAGAAAGTATTGAATTGTGCTCGACACAACCTTCATGGACAGAGCCGCCCTTTTGCCCAATATGCAAAATATTGTTACAAATCACCCATGATGTTAGGCGTGTAGTTAAAATAGACGCAAAGACTTTATAAATAACAGACAGCAGAGCTATTGGTCGCCAAGATGAAACTTTATCATAATTATCTGTCTTATCAGGTTTCGGAATTAGTATAGTCTTGAAAGTTTTCCAGCTAGTCGGAATGATTTTACTAATGATGATTTTATTAAACAGGAAACTTAACAAAATACCTTCAGGGTCAAGAAGAGCAAGATCTTTGTATTGAATACCATCAATACCCTGTGAAGTGTTATCAGCTCTCTTTAATTCGTAAATAACTTCAAACGGTAAAATATCTACAAGATTGAGAACATTTTTCGTGCTTCGACAATCTTTAAGAATTTTATTCCATGAATTCGATACTGGGTCCTCGTGGCTAAATTGGTTCAGAATATCCTGAATTTCAGGCCTGACAGTGGCTGGTAAGTCATTAATAATTTTATAAAAAGTTAATTTCATATTAATTAAAAATTCTGATCTACTTTTATATTTACTTATTATATTTGAGTTTTGTTTACTTCCTAGGTATGGTTCGTGGGATTTAATTTCAGTGAAATTATTTAAGTGAGGAATTTGTCGAATAATGCTTTCAACTATTTGGTTAACATCAGCATTTTCAAAACTAATAATTAATTCAAATACTTTATTTTTACGCTGTTCTAAGTCAAGTTTAATTGTTTCTTTTGCTTTTGTTAAAATTTTCTCTTTATCTTTGTTATTGATCTCAGAAACAATTGGAAGAACAGAGTTGATAATTCTTGCTATTTCTCTCAAATTAATGTTTTCAAGGGACATATCATGCGCATAGTTGTTGATGAAAGCACATATTAGAATTTTACTGAGCAAACCTGAACCACGAACATCATGTGGACATTTGCCTGCTCTAATGGCACAACAACGTGAGTTTCTTATTTCATTTATTTTAGTAACTAATACTTTACAAATAAATGTATAGTTTAGGCTGACATCAAGTGTTGTTGGATCCAGAAAGTAATGCTCGTCAGTGTTATAATCAATTACCATTAGTGTTTCCCGAGACTTTGGTGGAGCAAAAAATGGCAAATACAACTTTCGCGTTTTGGAGGCACTTATGATTCAAATGTTCATTCAAATAATGAGTACTATCGTCAAGAATAGCAGTACACATAGTGAAACCCAAAAGAGCGAAGTCTGTTGATAAACTTAAATTATTAAAATATTTTATTAAAATGCTGTCGGTAATCTTTCCATTTATTAGATTTAAATTTAATGAAATTTCAACACACTCTTTAGTGTTGATATTATCAAGTAGCTTATATATTTTATCATGTTGAAAATCCCGATCTAAAATCAATTTTTCCAAAAACACAATGAAAGCAGTGGCATGAAAAGTTGGATCATCTGAAATGAAGCAGCGGTGGAGAATACCATGATTTATTTGAAATTTTATTTTCATACTCAAGAAAAAACTATTTAAATAATCCGTAAAGTTTCCTCCTATCTCGGTTAGTCTATCAGAAATATCAGTCTTTCGAAAATCGAAAATATTACAAGTCATACAACGGGTCGAATAGAGAAGTAAACAACAATAATTTTCATTGGGAATTATGCTAATGACATGTTGAACGTCTTTGAACTGCCGAAAGTTGACGTTCTCAATGATATAATTATTATTTTGGGCTATTAAATTGATAGTTAGATCCGGGAAAGAACAAGTATATTAGTATTGCTTTTAAACCATTTACTTAAGAGGAATGACACACATGACTTTTGAAATTTTGGTTTAATATTAATACTGTTATTGATGTTTCGTTTTTGTTTTTCAAGAGTAAGCGCAATTGCTTTTTTAAAATTGATTCCCATTAAATTATTTTTAGGAAGGCCTCCACCGATAACTTGGGATACTTTGTTTGAGCCAAAAATTTGAAAATCATGCACCTCTCGTCTTATCCCATCTATAAAATTGTTAGGAAAAGTGTCCAAACCTTGACTTATAAGAATTGCATAAGCACAAATAAAAGGACCGCAATCAAAACTGTTCTCTTGATATATTAGATTTTCGAAAGGGTGACAAGATGAAGCCACTTGAAGTTTGAAAATCTTATTTAAAGCAATGTTAATCTTAAGAGTAGCTTGTTTATTTTTAAACAGATTTCTATTTGCAAATATTGGGTCAATAAAATATGACTCAAGCAACGATTTGCTGTACACAAATAAAATCCAATGGGCATTGTTTATATTTAGCGGACAAAGAATAACCTCAGCTTTAAATACTGCATCTGGAATTGAGATAATATTTTCTTTAATGTCTGAAGATAGAATACTAATAATAAAGCACGGTAAATTTGCAAATGTAGGATTACTGATATGCCGTTCAAGGTATTGGTCAATGTCATCGTCGGTAAACCACACTTTTGGATCACGAAGTTTAGTATTTTTTAATTTAGTGCATTCTGCATCAGTCCCTTCAGAGATTGTGGCAGATTCTAAGACTGATGCTGGCACGTACCTTCACTTGGACATTGCCTTTGACACTTTTAGATTTTGTCTAGTCATCATTTTTTTATTTTCTGTAATTTTTAATTTCAAAGAAGATACAGCTTCCTCGTCAATATCAACACGTAAAACTACTTTTTTTTCGTTATTTGTTACGTTAGGACTACTTCCTTTATTAAAGTTATCAATTTCATCGGTGAGTTCGACAGAGTTAACATGTTCTTCATAAGTTATCAAATTTTCAAGAGAAATTGTTGAAAAAAGTCAGCAAGAAGAAATACATCTAATTTCAAGTATATCATCATATAATCTAACAAGGTATTACAAATATTCTCAGTCCAAATCTTTTGAGCTCTCAAATATTGTGATTCTGTCACTTCAGGCCAAATTGGTGGTAATTCAAAAGTTGTTTCCAAGATTTCTAAACTCTTTGAAAAATTATAACCAGTAAATACTGAATCTGTCAAAGGAAAGTTAGAAAGAGTTTTAACTGCATTGTCCAATGATGCGCTAACAAACTGATAACTATCAATGAACCTAATCGATATGCGCTATTAACGATATAAACTTTTCTGTTGTAGTTGGAATGATATTCAAACCCTAAGAAGGAAAACTACTAAGACCATACTTCAAAATGTGATGAAGGTCATAGCCCCTAAGATTATGAAAAATAACATGTAAATGTCTACGAATTTGTCTAGATATATTACAAGACCGACAGGCAGCACCAAGATATTACCCTGAAAAGTGATCGTGATCTCTTACACGATTTCTTATCGGTTTCTTACATAAATAACAATTTGAACAAGTTTTAAAGTCTCTATCCTCAGCAAAAGATAAAATGTTCATTGTAGAGTTGGCATAATTATTGAAATATGGTAGGACAATTGTGAAAGCAATTTCCTCAATCTTTTTCAAAAATTCCAAGACACAATCTAAACCAATGAAACTATAATACGATTTAGTATTATTAAAATTATTAATTAATAATAATCCTGCTGATATTGGTAGATGTTTCTGATGAAATCTTATGTCAATGGGTAAAATTGACTCAAATTCTGCATAAATTACAAATGGTGGGGTTACTGTTTTTGAGTAATCACTAAACTCTAAATATTTATTTTGAGGAAGAGTGTATAAAGTTGTTCCTACCTGATTTTTGGTACATAATGCATAATGACTGTTAAAAGCATCTTGAAAACGAAAACCATTAAGGCATCTAGGACACCATTGACATTGTATTCGTACGCTAACTACATCATTAATATGTGAATTCATTAAGCGTTGCAAGTCAATTACAGCAGTATAATGATATTAGTCATCATTTTCGAGAAGTAAAAGATACAAAGGATCAACGTCAGTCACTTTAGTGCGATGAATAATATCCAAATGAGGGTGGTGAGGAACAAAATCGTCATTTTCATTTTCATCATTATTAATAACAGTTGGGTTATAAGACAAGACATTAATTGCAAGACCTGGATTCTTTTCCTCAAACCTACTTATATTGCATAATCTCATAGGACAGTCATCTATCTCATCATAATTTAATTCATTCAAGAAGTTAGTATAACTATACATATTACTACGATTATTTACAAAAACGTCATGCTTCAATAAAGCCAAGATACTATATATAAAACAAAGATTGTCACTATTATTAATATTAATAATTGCTCTTTTTCCTTTAAGCGCAATTGGAGTTTCAATAAAACCGTGACCAGTTAACCTATTCATTTGGGAATATTTAGTCAAGATAAAATGAATTTCTCGAATTCTAGAAATAGTCCATCCACTACCTAATTGAGTAAATCTTTCTATTTTTTCATTTAATTTTCAAACTCCTTCAACAAGAAAATTATCTGAGAAGACCTCGGCGTTATTAGATATAAATTTATCTTTAGATATAACATCTTTCTCAAATTGGATATTTACAGCAAATTGAATTTTAACGTTCCCCATTTTATTAATTTCAATTTTTAGCCGGGTTATAATTCTATCTGTTAATGTTATTTGATTAACATTAAATTCATCAATATTAAATTTTAGTAATTTACGAGATCCTCTTAAATCTAATTCTACAATTGGGTCATTACTAACTTTCTACAGAACCACCTATTTGTATGTTATCCTCATCATCACTGATTACAATTACTTCATTTTTAGATATTTTAGACGTGCCTAAATTCAAACTTTTCTTAATTTTAACTTTTCTTAATTTTCTTTTCTTAATTTTAAAATCGTCAGCCTTAAAAATCAAACGAAAGAAATCGAGTTTATTCTGTTTAAACTGTGTCAAGTGAACCTTATGATCAGAAAAGAAATCAAGATAGGGTTGGGCATG
Organism: Schmidtea mediterranea; assembly: GCA_022537955.1. NCBI lineage: Eukaryota > Metazoa > Platyhelminthes > Tricladida > Dugesiidae > Schmidtea > Schmidtea mediterranea. Next base: position 168,439,344 of record CM039680.1, read on the forward strand.
GTAAGTTTTGCACGCGGGACATATAAATATTTCAATGCCGTTGAACTGATGACGATAATATTTCTTCATTAGGTCATGGCATTCATCACTATGATTCATGGATGAATTACAGTACTGAGGGTATAAATTGCCTATTTATATAAAAATTAATTATAAGTGAAAATTATTTTTGAAAATTATGGTGTAATTATTATATAATGAAAAGTTATTTAGAAAGTTACTAAATTACTAACCTTTTAATATGAAAAGGTTAAACTATTTTCAACATTATGTAAAAGGTTAAATAAATTATGTAATTAAATATTTATAAAAATAAACAGTTTACAGGTAGTCCCCGACTTACGACCGCTCGACTTACGACCATCCGCACTTACGACCAATTTTTTACATATATAATATGTGTTATTAGTACAATTTAATATATATTTTTGGGTTATTATTTCATTTTATAAATTTTAATAAAGTTTTCATTATATGAATTTTCGGTAGTTTCATTTCTCCTGATCCTAAAAGTTAGTAGCACAGTATCTAATATTTTTCTAATATTTTTCCTATCTCGGTCGTAAGTAGGGGACTACCTGTACAATCAAATTATCAATCTAAACTATTCATTTTTAAAGATTTTTAATCACTAATTTATATACCTAATTTTAAATCAATAATATAACTCGAATTTAAAAGAAATATTATTTAAAATATAAAAATTTAATTCTTTATTTAAATTATTACTTAAAAACAATTTTAAAATTCAAAGAATACTTACATTTAATTTTCTTCCCATTTAATTTTTTATTAATATGGGGTATATTTGATGATGAATTTTGAAGATTGTTGTTAAAATTTTGCATGTTTTGAAGATTATGGTTAAAATTTTGCATGTTTTGAAAGTTTGGATTGGCAAATTGGAAATTTGGATAATACCAAGGCATGTTAGTATATGGCACATTCTAAATAAATAATTAATAAACATTTAATTTAAATTTAAATCTTACAAAGTTAGCATTCATATTCTGCCAATACATTTGATTAGGAACGTTATTAGAATTCTAAATAAATTTAATAATTTTCAAATAAAATTTAAAATTTACCATATGATTTGTATTTGGTATTTGTTTGGAATTATTGATATTGGATGAATTATTATTCTAAATAAAATAATAATAAAATTAAAATTAAAATTAAAAGTTTTACCATATTGATTATTGCTCGAAATTGGGTATATATAAAAAGTGACCATAAAATGAAAAATTTATCCTTAAATATGAATAATTACGTTATCACCACTACAACAGATTAACCAATCAAAACACGGTAAATTGCATACATATATTTTTAATATTTCAGATAATCTAAAGCACCAAGTAAACAGTTTTTATAAGCACAATCATCATCGTGCTCATAAAAAGGACAAGATATGTTTCTTGGAAAACTCTGATATTCTTTTAATGAATACTTTACAATTCTCAAAGATGGGAAATATATTTTTAAAATCTTTTCTTTTGTTTCATCTGTCACATATAAAAAACCTGTTTTTCGATCAGAACCGATAGTACTTAATATACACGTTGGACAGAAAAAATTCTGTCCGTTAAGTATTTGATCTTCATGATATTCGTTTGCCAAAAACACCCAATGTAATGGTCTTAAAATATTATTAGTATTGATCATACATAATTCTTTTATAACTAATCCACCAAATTCATTTTCAAAAACACTAATATCAATAAAATAACTAGACATTTGAAAAAACATTTATTTAAAATCAATACGTTTATACATTGAGTTTAGCCAAACAAGACAATGTTGACCACAAGTTGTTGTTAAAGGATTTTGATATCGATGTTTATTGTATACAATTGACTTTCCTATTGTTTGTAATTTACTAACTAATAAAGCTGGATAATAGAATCCCATTGGATCGAAAACATAGATTTTATTTGGTTTCACATATACAGCAATACAGTGTTCACCGCCAAGATTAGATGATTGAGTATTAACCACTATTGCATTGTTATCATCAAGATATGGAATTTTATCTAAAGGATATACACCAACAAACTCATTCCCCAACAACTGTTTTCCAATTTTATCAACCTGAATAGAACTAATTAAATAAAATTAATTATTAATTAAAATCTTACTTCATGATAATCTGATTACATAGAGTTACTATATTTATACTAGTACAGTTCGATTTGCAGTAATTTGAATTTCGTTTTCAAATACGCCATATATTATTACATGTACTGGTTCTTCAACAGCTTTAGAAAACTTTATATCCAATCGTAAATTTCCATTTTGAGGTAATTGACTTTGATTTAAATCAAAATCAGGTGCCAAAACAAATGTGAAAAATGGATATTTTGATTTAAAATCATCAAGAGATATTCCACAATTTAGGTTTTTATCTAAACAACCCATATTTCTCACAATACTTTGCATATATGTGGTACAGAAATTGTTATTTTCGAAATCTTGAGTAAATGTTTCGCGATAATCTGTGTTTTTTGATAAAGATAATGAAGTGACATTATAATGTCTGAATTTTGAGCTTGAATCAGTATATGAACCGTTGTATTGAGATTCACTTTGAAAAGTTACAAGAATAAAATTAGGCATTCTTCTATCTCCAAATATCTGTTCCTTATAGAATGATGATGCACCTTTACCAATAGCAAACTGAACAATTTCTTTTGTTTTAATTGAATAAATCGCATGTTTTGAATTAAGACCAAGTTGATGACCTGCTAATACTGACGATTCAACACGAACTCTTCGAATCATTAATTTAGCATCTAGTAATTGACATGTTGGTTCCCCAGTTTTTGAAAATAATGATAATGCAGAATCAGATCGTTTTAATCTAATGTGAACATTGACACCAGGAAGTAAATATTTTGGTTGATCCATAAAATCAAACTGTAGTGAGGAACACATTGTAAAAACCTTTGAGTCTTTTATCCAACTTTTTCTTTCTTCAGAATTTCCATATCCCATAGGTGTAAGACAAGTATTTTTAGTATCACCGTTATAATTTAATATAGTTTTAATCAATGCTTTGTGTGCATAAGTATTGTTACCTCCCTCAATTTTAATATGATTAAACCCAAGAATTGCGTTTTTAAAAAGTGTATGAAACATGTAATTGTTTGGCTTAACATCTAAAGTATCCACCAAATTTTTTCTGTCGACATTTACAACTTTAATTTGAACAGTTAATAAAGTATCATTCAAATCCAAATATTCAGTTTGGGAACCATTAATGTAAAATTCAACATCATTTCTACTATCAGTAATTGAATTCATAGGAAATACTTTTTCAAATGCACCATATTCAATTACTGCTTGAGGTGATGGACGATCAAAAATGCATAATTCAGATTTTCCACAAATCATTTTTGAAATATAGTTCCATGTCCTTTCATTCGATTGTTTATATGCCTACCATGTTTTCTACGTTTTGGCATGGATCCACCTGATGCAGTATATTCAGGCTGTGGTTCCTCACTCTTAAACATGTTTGCAACACCAGGTAACGTTGTTGATACTGCCGGTAAAGCTTTACTAATTTCAGACAGAGCATTTGATTTTAATGATGGTAATATTTTCTTATCATTCATTATCATATCCTTTGCTGTTTTCATTCCAAAACTGCCTATACGCTTAAGAATCGGTAATGCAAATCTTCCAATTGTCCGTAACCAACCAGACCCATACTGCTTACCAATAAAATATGGTATTTCGCCACCAGTTTGGCTATTACTATACAATGAAATTATATCTGGATTAATCATTTAATTTATGAAAATGTAATGTCAAATGTGTTTTTGAATTTTTTGTAAAGTTGATAAGTTTCCCACCATCATCACGAATATTAATTTCTATATTGTTTATACATGACGCGGAAAGCGATAAATACATTGGATTATCCAATACAATTTGTACAACTTCATCTTGTTCATATTTTTTAATCCAGACTGCTTTCAATAAGGGAACTAAAGAATCGCCAACAATTACTGGTTCAATAATGTTACTATAGATGAACATTTGTTGATGATGATCATATAACTTTGCTTTATAAATACTCTCAAATTGTTTCACATTATATGTTTGCTTCTCTAATCCAAGTGAACTAACCAAGTTTTTATCGAATACAATCTCTGTAATATTATCTTGAATACGGAATGTGAATATTTTATCTTTTATTTGAAGAGATGTAAAAATATGAGGACAGTTGTACACTATATAATCATACAAGTCTATAAGATTTGTCAAGTACAAATTATCACGAAATGAGAAAACTGATTGAATTACAGTGTTATATGTTAACTTTATTTTTACTACATTATTCATATCTGTATTTGGTGGAACTACTATTTGAAATGTCTCACTGGGACTTGTAATTATTGGTTCAGATACACCCATTCGTTTTGCAGTTTGCATATCTTCAAATGATATTTGGAATGGGTAGAAATTACAATAAATATGTAAAACTCCTTTAGTTATGTGCATGTAACTATACTCGTTGAATTCTTTTATTGACATTTCTTCTTTTTCCGGCTCAATAAAGTAAAGACTGCTAACTGATTTCGATACAATTTCTTTGTATTCAATCTTTGCTTTACTATAAAATGGAAACGTACTATATACAAATGTAAAATCTTGCAAAGCTACTTCCCAATTACCCTGTAAATAAATCGGGTTTTGAAGATTGACCATAAATTTACTGGCTTGATTGTCTGGATGAATTGTTGGACAACTATTGCTCGGTAAAATCATGTAGAAATTCATTTTACTAGATCTTTTGAGGATATCCATGATGGGTTTTGATATCCATGCCACTTGATATAATATTGTTTATCTTTATTCCCCATTTTAGTTTTCAAAATCTTTTCAATTCTAAATACTGTTGGTGGAGGAATAACTTGTAGCTCTTGTTCGTAGAATTTATCAGATACCTCATTATTTTCTCCATCTTTTATAACATACATGATTGGATTTTGAGCTGTATTGATCCTTGAGATTTGAAAAACTTCATCACTCTAATTGTTATCAAAATTCTTAATGAATGGTGATGCTGATATTTTAGATATTCTTACATAATCATCGACATTATATTTTGGCTTTTTAATTTGTTCTTCCTGAATAAAACTATCTTTTGAAGTTACATCTATCGGTTTCAATCCCTTTAAACCTCTATGAGATGAATGATTGTAACTGTAAATCATTTTTGGTAAAACATTTATCCATGTTTTATTACCCTGATGCACGAAATACCTTTTAAGTTTATCCCTTAATGTTCGATTAAATCGTTCAACATGTGCTGCTTTGAATTGTGAAAATACGGAGTAATGATTTATTCCTTTTATTATTTCTTTAACTTTACTGTTGTAAAATTCTTTACCCAAATCAGTTTGTAAATTAATCGGTTTTCCATTTTTAAACATTGATTTTATTGCTAAAGCCATTTCGTTTGCAGATTTTGTTTTGACTGGTATAGCGCGAACAAATCTACTAAAAACATCAATACATGTCAAAATATACTTGTAGCCCTTGTTAATTTTAGAAAATGGTATCATTTCCATCAAATCCATTTGCCATAAATCATTAATTCCATGTTTTATATGCTCTCGTTGGAAACCTTTTCAACATCGGTTTGTTCAAACTGTAAGCCAGTTGACCTGATAACCATTTTTGCGTCTCTTTTTTCGAGTTTGTAACTTTTTTCTTTAACTTTTCTACCCCACTGAAACCTGCTTCGTTTTTTGGATTTGTCCAAATTTTCTCCATTACAACATGTAGACTTAAAATTAAGTATAAGATTAGGTAATGAAGTAGTTGTACCCATTGTTTATGATAATGAATTTCCTATTACTCCACCTAATAATGATAATGCTAGTGGTAGCAACGCCGCAATAAAACCACCTTGTTGTTTATATACTATTTTACGCATCTGCATTCGATTTTTTGAATTTACAAGTGATAACAGTGGTTTTTTGTGTCTGTCTAATACCTTTTTACTTGATTTACTGATTTCAATTTTACCTTTGACAACTTTAACTATAATATCAAGTAAATCGTCAATAACGTAATTTGGAAAAGATTGTAAGATATTAATTCTTTTCACACTTGGAGCCTTTAGTAAAGCATTAAAAAATGGAAATCTACGATGACTTGATTTTATAGACTTTTCATTTTTATTCGGAATTGATTTTAAATTGTGTGAAATAAGATTTTGTGCAGGAATATTTTCAGTTATAAGTTTTTTAGATGGGGTGAAACTAGTCGTTGGAGGAATAATTGGTTCACGAGTCTTTTTAAACACTTTTCGAAGTTTTGATAATTTTGGATGTTTAACACGAGATTTAAGTAGCATGATTGGATGTATATAGCATCATTTTCAACTTTGTTTATAAAACATTGCACCTTCTTTATTGAAAATATCAGTTCTAACTCGTAAATCATCATTGCACTGCTGTGTAAAATCAAGAAAAATATATCCATGTGGAATTTTGGTTGCATCTTGAAAGGCGTTTATCAAGAAATTACGATTATTAGGGTAAGCCTGTCTTGCAAGGAAATCAATAACAGTTGCATCTCTAGGATTTTTGAAAACAATCAAATATTGGACATTCAAATTGCGAGTTCTGTGATATCCTCCTTGGTGAAAAAGATTTTGTGTTATAAAAATAACTGTAACACCTTTATGTCTAGCTATCTTTGTAAATAAATTATTAAAATCCTTTTCTTTATTCGCTTCTTGATATAAATCATCGATAATTATCACATCCCCTTGCCGTAATCTAGATACCCAATTTTTATCAAACCCTTTTATAATTATCATTTTTATTTTACAAAATTGGTCCTGTGTCATTCCATGTTCATCATCGGCTCCCCTATGCCAATATATTTTATTAAACTTTGATTTAAACATGTTTGATTGTAATAATTTACAAACAAATAATGTTTTCCCACTTCCGCTTGGACCAACAATTTGATATACTGCATCATTTCTTAATTCCATTTTAAATATTAACTTTAATTATATTGTTTATATTTGTTTAAATTAATAGTTATACACGAATAAAAAATATTCAAAAATAATTACGTCATAGATGCTTAGCAACATAAATTATAAAGGAAGATGTTCAGTTGCTCACATGAATTTTCCATTTGGGAAACAGCAACAAATTGTAGATCGAAGTGGTAAGTATCCAATTATATTTTTCAAGTCAGGTAAGTGTCGAATTATGGGATGTAAGCAACCTCTAAAAGTTGAAGATTTACTATTTACAATTGAAAATGTTCAAATTCAATCAATTACAGTAACTGCCGATATTGGAATAGATATTAATTTATATGATTTATTGAACAAAGTTAATTGTATATATGAACCTGAAATATTCTCAGCTTTACAATATGTTAAATATAATCCTTTATGTGTTAACGTGTTTGGTAGTGGTTAAATAGTAATTTTAGGTCTTAAAACATTGGATTATCATGAAATTGTTGGAAATATTATTGATGATATTAAGTCAGTCATTGAAAACGATGAAATCTTAAAGTTTTTACTTAGCATTACCTAACATAGATGTAATAGTTGTGTATAGTTTTAATTGGCTGTGATGTGTTTGTAATTTGTGTGAATGATTCTGATTCGTTGAAATGAGTCTGGTGTGTGTTAAAAATTAGTATAAATACAAGTGAGTTATTCATTCAAATAACAAAATGAGAAACAATTCAACTGATGGTAAGTTTCTTTTATTTATAATTTGATATATTTAATTTATGGTTTTAGATTCAGCTATTCAATTCCTTATAGAAAGGATAATCATCTCATATCCCGAACTAAGGGAAAATATGGCGTTCTGGGCTCCAGAAGTTATAACATATAGAATCTTTGAGGCGACTGGTATCAACGTCGAAAAGATTCTGTTGGAATATAAGGAAAGAAAATAGATGCCAATAAAAACCGAACCACTTTGCGGATCACCCTGCAATTGTTGTAACAATTGGAGGGCGGAAAAGGCGAAAGCTGATCTGTTATACATGCTCGCAAGATGGAGCGAAGAATTTAATTAAAAATAAATTATTTTTATTTAAATTTTGTTGTCTTTTTATATGTTTTAATTGGTTTTCATAATTTGTTTATATAGTAAAGCTTTTTATTAAAATGATTATGATTGGACGCACACGTGTTATTTTAAGTATAAATAATGAAATTTGTAAATTATTTTCATTTTTCAGATGCAAGGACGTTTTAGCGATAAATCCATGATGGTGAACAATCAGAACGAAACAGCTAAAAATACTCGAAACAGAAAAGATGTAAATTTTAAGCCTGTTCAGATATATTACGGTCATAGAATGTACTTCTTAGTGAATGAAATAGAATATAAATTTTTCAAAGCTGCTAAATTAAGTCAAACTCGATTTTCAAAACTTCAGGTGAATATTACGAACGAAGATGCAGATTCAATCAATAAAAATTTACATCAAATCAATAAGAAATTATGTTGCAGTGAAAACAATTATATTAATTCTAGAAACACTCGATATCATGACGCTTTTAAAGAAATCCAATTCAAAGAAATGGAAAGTTGGTACATTAATATTACTATTCAAGGTTATAAAGTTGATCAAAATGAAGTTATGTCACCAATATGGAGAATTGATAATGCTAGAATTGCTATTGTTAACTAAATATATTTAGATTTAAAAAATGTTTATGTTTTTGTGTTATAAATTGTTTTTGTGATTATTATATTTATCGTACTTTCTTTGTTGAAATTAAAAACTGTAAATTAAGTACTCTTTTACGTGCAATGGTTTCGGATAATCTTTTGGACACTTCGAATTATAATATTAGTCATCCTTTGTATTCAAGAAAACTTGACTCAGTAATTGGTAAATTCAAAGATGAGAGTAAGGGACTTGGATATAAGGAATGGGTTTTCTTACGACCAAAATGCTATAGTCTTTTAGGTGAAACTGAAAGTAATAAAGCAAAGGGAATTACTTTGGAAGGAACTGAAATAAAGCATCTTTCTTATCTTGATTGTTAAAGAAACAATATAATTTTTTCTGTTCCTCAAACGAGAATAGGGACGAGAAATCATCAGTTGTTTACTTTTAAAAATAGTAAAATTGCTTTAAGTAACAACGATGATAAACGTCAGTGGGTAGGTAAAAACAAAAGTTTTGCATTCGGGCATTATTTAGGTATCAATGCCAATGAAGATATTGAAGCTTTTATTTAAATAAATGTTGTCTTGTAAATGTGTTTGTCTTTTTATTCTATTGTTTTGTAATTATTATTAAATGAGACTTGTAACAGTCTGGTGTCGGTAATAATTCGTTGAGTCGTGGGTTCAACTCCTATAGTGGGCGAATTATTTTTAAAAATTAAATTTTTTAATAGAAAATAAATATATATATTTTATTTACTGTAAATTTAAAATTTTATAGAAATTAGTAAAGTAAATCTGGCATAATTTAATTTTTTATATTTAGTTAAAATTTTAAACTTGTTGAATTATTTTCTTAAAATATTGAATTTTGTAAATCCAGTGATAAAATTTAAGTGTTGAGTGACTTGATTTTAATTAAATAAACTATCAATATACTAGAGTGCTTTTAAACTTAAATTTTCATGAAAATTATTAAAGTTTTATGATTATTTTGATAAAATTGTTATATAATATACTACTAATAAAATAGTCAGTAAGCTAAATAATTTAGAATTGAACATTTATTTTTAAGACGAGTTTGATCTTAATTTATTATGTTTAATGATTATTTTATAATTTTTTATGTAATAATATAATTAAAAATTGAAAATTTCATGTAAATATAATTTCTTAATATATCACATGCAAGTAACATGAATCAATGAGGTAAACGAAACTCATACGTTTATATGAAGTAAAATGTCTAATAATAATACCAATAGTACTAGTGAGTGATTTTGCTAAGTCTACGTAGACGTAGACGTAGTTGTAGACGTGTTGGGCGCTGATGGGTGCGGATCTGTGCGGATCGTTGGTTGGTGTGTGTGTGTGTGAAATGTTTAAGAACCAAAGGTTCTAGAAGGTAGGTGTGTTGAAGGTTCTAGAAGGTAGGTGTGTGGAAGGTTCTAGAAGGTAGGCGTTTTGGTCCACAACTACGTGACATAATAACAGTAAGGTAACTAGTCTCCGAGTAGTGACCAGTGATGTAATAAGTGACCAGTGACATAATAAGTGTGACCAGTGACACAATAAGTGTGTACTGACAAGTGGTCAAGTGATGTAATCATGAGGTCACTGACCACAGGTCAATTAATAGGTAGCAACCAGTGGATAAAGGTCAATCTCCAGGTAGCAACATCGCGTGCATAGGTCAAATGTTACATAATAATTACGTAAGCCAATGGGGGTTTGTATCTGACGGGCTCACATCCTACTACTCACGTGTGTTTCATTGTTGAAATGTGTGTGTGTATAAAACTTAAGTAAAGATTTTTTGATCATGTGAGGTATCATCTTAAAGGGTTTTCAATGGATTTGTTTGAAATATGTGTTTGTTTTACCGATATAAGAAAAGTTATAGACAATTTATGAGAAATTATACATAATTTCACGTGGGTTTTTTTTATAGAAATATGTATGTTTTGTTTACTGATAAAAGAAAAACTATGGACAATTTTTAAGATAATACACGTAATTTATGATTATCATGTGATTAGAATTTGATTAAAGTTGTGAGAAATATTTTTAGTTTTTTTAGCAAAACCTTATAGGCAGAAACTGGAGCAATTGGAGAAGGAACACGCCACTCTATGTGCGAAATTTGAGAAGATAAAGGGCACCTGGAGCTTGCCCGAAACCACTCGTAACTCTTTCCAAAAGATATCACGCCTGTCTCGGGCCCGAGATGATCTCATCCTTGAAACCCGAAGCCAGCGCATCACGATCGCTGAGCAAAGTGCCGCCCTACGAAGAATTTTCACTGAAAATGAGCTCAGGACTCGTCTACCGAGTTGCACCTGGGCGTAAGATCTTAACATCATACCAGCTCATCATCTCCCGCTCGATCAAGTACCTCGACAATCCAGCAAACAAACCCCGGGTGAAATGACAGAATCCCGATCTGGAACACAGCGACGACGGTCGAATCAGAATCGCTGTCTTCGGGAAAGGCGTCGGGCGGAGGCAAATCTCTTGAGGGTAAATAGAAGAATTGGAGGGAAGGTCGAAGTGAATGATCCGCCCCCAGCCTATGCCGAATTCGAATTTCCGGAGATGGACCCGGACATAGTTTATGCCCCATCAATGACAATTTACCCGCTCCCTCCTCCAATTTACATCGACTTAGAGGCGGACGAACCGGAACCACCGAGTCTAAATCGTATCTTAGAGAATCTGGATCTTGCTCCTGATGAAGTAGCCATTCTAAGTGGGCAAGTGCCGTCGAACGCCCACTCCACGGTAAAACTACCAATCCTAATAAATCGGGAAGAGCCGAGCCTCTCAACTGCGACTTCAAATGCAACTCATCGACTCCCGAAACGTCGACGTTTACCAGTTGATATGGACGACGAATCTGGTGCATAGATTGAGAGGGACACATCCCCTATGGGAATAACCATTGCTCAGTACCTTCAACCCCGTTTTAGCTCATTGTTATTGCCATTTCGAACATTTTCCTCTGGGTGTTTTTTTTCTGTCATATGTAGATATCGTAAATGAATAAATATCTAAATCTTATCTAGTCTTCTAGTTATTTTGAATATATAAATTAATCCACGTAAAAGTAGATTTAAATATGATATAATTATGTTGTAAAGTAATAACTAATATTTCGGAGAATAATAAGTAACAAAAATAGTAAAGGATCAAAGTAGAAATGATAAATAATTCCCACGATAGCTCGGGGAATACGGTATCAATAGTCAGTTCTAATGGAAACTGAGTGATTAAAATCCTACGGTAAACGTTCTCACAATTCATCCCGCATCAGTCAACGTGATAAATCAGTTTCACCAGGAAGATCCCAGGGTAAAGATAGGAATCGTAAGACCTTCTAGCGGCCGCAGTGAACAGGGAGACGAAGGTCGTTTGAGGAGTAGTATTGGAGACAATGCTCACCTGCTCGAATGGCATTTGGCTGTTGCGTACAGTACCAACATGATTTAGGTCATGGGTACGTGACAGTGAACTAAAATCGTGGGTAAACGTGGATAAGTCAGCCCTAGATTACGGATAGGATGATTATCAGTTAGAGATGCGAGTTTATTATCGATTAAGCTTGCCTGTATACCAACAGTATTGTGAAATGTAAATCTTACTCTTGGTTTCTTGAAATTCAATATTATTATTACTAATAAATTCAGAAAAACACGGTAACATTTCAATATTATAAATTTCAATTTCACTTTTCCAAAAAATAAGTTTTTTTCAAAGCCTCTATTTTATCATAATTTATTAATATATTTAATTCTCGTCCTTGCATCTCAAATTCAAATCATTAAGTTTTTTAAATATCTCAACAAGATAACTAAGTTTTGAAGCCATTTTTCGTTTACAAACAATTCAGAAAGAACAAGGTCTTTATCAGATAAAAATCTTCATCTTTAAGATCAAAGGAGCGTCGTAACACTTTACCACGAGACAACCACCTTACTTCTGTATATAAAAGAAGCGTCTCATAAGTAGAACCAATTTCATTGCAAAGTTATAGTAAAGAGTCTACTATTTAAGCTTTTACTTTTTATAAAAGTGATCTCACTAACTGCATTATCTAAGACTGATTAAAAACAAAAAAAGACTGGTTTTCTTTCGCTACTAATGCTTCCCAATCTATCATATAATGATTAAAAACTATATTTGATGCCATTTTTTTTATTATACCTTTTTATATAATTTGTGTTTTTCCCCGTGCACGAGTGACACTGTTTCTATAGCAGTTTGGAGAATAAGAGATTTTTCAATGCGTGGCTTCATATTTTTCTTATCAAATATGAAACTTCCAAGGATGTCTTTAAAGCTTTTTGTGACACGGTTGTATGTTTTACCATAAAGGTTTTCTGGCTTTGTATATTACTGGCACGTTTTTAAAAAAAGATTTATTCTTATCAATGTTTCGTTTCTAAATGCCTCTTCAATTTAGCAAGGTTCATACTTTCGGTAACTATTTTTTCTAAACATATGACGCAAAATAGACTTTGTTCATCATTGATAACGGTGTAAGTAAATCCATATTTGATATATTCCTCTTGATATTTTCTATATTTTTTCGTTCTTTTTGCATTAGAAGATGTTGGTTCTTCACTAGATCTTTGCCATTGAACTGCACTTAGAGTAGCAGTGTTTATATTTAAAGGCAATATTATTCGCATCGTACTGGCTTTTTCAGTTCCACAAAGTTATCATTTCGTTAGTTTCTGAACTACCCATAGTTAACTGTGTCTTTTATAAAAATATTAAAATAATGTATACTAACGTGCAAATTATAAAATCTCTGAATAAAATACTGCTAAAACAACTAAACGTCACTTAAAACACAAGCAATGAACTCTGAATGTTATCACTTAAAAATAAATTAAAACATCAATTAAAATTTATTTATAAAATGTATGTTGTTATACAAATCTTAAAGAATGTTTTTTATTAAATATTTCAAAAAGAAAAAATCAATTTTTCGCGACCCAATTGGGGTTGCAATCCGCAATTTGTGAATCACTGCCTAAATTGACCTTTAACGTTAAAATACGTTTATCTCTGTTTACAATAAGTCATGTTGGACTTGAATAACTAGCATGATAAATAGGAACTTTGATATATAATCATGTCTGTTTACCTGAATAATTATCGTGATAAATGGGAATTCTGATATACGGTCACGTCTGGTTACCTGATATCTAGATATAAAGTGAGTGTTAAAAACTATGTTTTTACGGTTAGTTTTTTATTATTATGTATGAAAATATAAATAAATCTAGATGTTGCACAATACATTTAAATCATTCGATAGTTACAAACGTTAAATAAAATGAGAGTTTAAAAGGATGATTAATAACATTTTAATTCTTGATAGCGTATATATCTATTGAATGTATAAATTGTTATAATTTGTCTTCAGGCAGAAATTTCGTTTTAGAGTATATTGAAGATTGTTCTAAGCATTTTAAATTTTGGGGTATTTTGAGTTTGAAAGTTTTTCTATGGATTTAAAATTTTGAAATATTTTTGGATTGGGAAACTTTTCTATAGATTTTAAAATTTGGGATATTTTTTTATAATGAGAAAGTTGAAGCATGCCCTGAAGTTTATTAGCTGGTAGAATATTCCTTTAAATATAATTCTCGAACAATAATACTAATAGAAACTCTAAAATATCTTAATATTTCTATTATTTTCCTCATATGGATAAATTTTTATTGCTTTATATATATTTTATAAATTTTGGATTGCGTTAGATAAATTTTTTCTAAGTTTCGTGTATTTTCTTTCTCAAAAAATTACTATATGAATGCCAGGGATCGTTAAAAAAATATTTGAATTTATATACTAAAATGAAATAAAATATCAATAAAATGAAAAAGTGAATTGCTAATTTTTAAAATTTTTTTTTAAAAATTCACTATTTGAATATTAGTATAATAAATGTGAATAGAATCTTTTTTTATTATGGATTTTTTGTTGCAGAAAAACATGAACTCAGAGGTCGAGTCCAGGAAAATGGACATAATAAATTTTGCCGATCTAAATGTAGAATTCACGAATGCCCTAAAATATATGGCCAAACAAGAGGTAATTTGATAAAAATCATATATTTTTATACGCCCAAATGAAGTCTCAATGTAATTGATTGTTTCCTAAACTCTCCAGATTATAATGCTTCTTTAAAAACCTTCTAGTTAATCTATTCGTACTTGAGATTATTTATACCACAAAGAAGAGAACGTTGATTAATGACCGTTTTATGTAATTAAACGATAATTAACCCCCATTTAACTTAAAATATTGTTGATTTATAATTTTATTTGGTTAGGTAGAACTGTTTGCTCTGACTCCACGTGCTCTTTAAATGATACTGGAATAATTCAACACAGGAAAACTTTTATTCGATACCAACAATTTCACAACGATTCGAATGTTACTTTTACAATAATGACAGGAATCCCCACGGGAAGCCGCCTTTTCAATTAACTACTAAAATATCCTTGACAAGTCTGACTAGTTCTTTTTCAATCTCACGAATCTTTTTAACTTTTCTTTTACTCGCTATTTTTCTAAATTATTTGTGTCCCCATTGTTGATTTGAGACTCCCTTATATAGGAAATCTCTCCTCAAACAATTAATCTGATTTAAGGCAATTTACATTGGACTCCCGGGGAATTAGTTAAACAATTTACTTTCATCTTTTGGCCACTTCGGCCGTTCCCCGGGAGAAGACTGCGAAATAAATCACATTAGGGAATAATGAGTTTCCTTCGTAATTAAATTTATCCAAATCGGAGAATTTCTCCCTAATTGATTTTATTTGTTTTCGTCATTTTAATTAACTAATTAATTTGTATTTTTTAATAACTTTTTGTAGGGGTCTCAAATTTATTTTTTACTCTTCTCGTTAAATGGCATCGGCACATACCCATTTCCACCGGAAAATATTGATTTTAATTTTTGATTATTTTTAATTTATTATTTTATTTTCTCAAATTTTTATTTATTATAATAATTTTTGAAAATCACCTTACCCAAACATATCTCCCCCTTTAATTGAGATTCACCCTCGAATCTGTATGTTTGCTGGTTGATCTATTAATATAATAATTATAATATATTATAACCCACTAATATGAACTATATCAAATTTCAGATCACATCCGAAACTAGTTTTACAATGAAGTTTGTTTGGAAAAAAAATTTTGTTGAATAGAAAATGATAGAAATTTTGATATGAAATTTAAAAAATTTTTCTAAGGATGAAAATTAAAAACTTTATAACTCACTCAGTTCCAAGTCATTAGTAAATAAAATGCCATTATGTAAAATTAGTTTGACAATCAATACTTGAAATTTTGTCACAATTCTTGCATTTCGATAAAAATAATAAAAATAGATACATTTCTCCAATTTTGTGCAATTTTATTTTCACAAGCAATTATATAAATTTAAAGCTTTCAGTATATGATGGAAAATTTAGAAAATGCTAACAGCGATTATCAAATATTCTCCTTTATTAATTGGAGTTTCATAAATAAACATAACAACACTAATAATAATAATTATTTTTCATGATAATTCAAATTGAAAGTTTGTTTTTATTGAATTATTTCGATTTGATTTTATTCTAAGGAAATCTAATGGGCATTTTGGAAAAATTCTTAAGAAGAAATATAAATCAAGAAATTTTTATTAAATTAATTTTCTGTGGATTTTCCCAATTTAATTTGAGAAGTATCTTGAAGAAATTTAATTTTCTCAAGATAATCAAATTTTAGCTGGAGCTTTGCTCCTTAATAATTTTCCCTTTATCTGGGAATTTAATTTAATAATATAATTTTTCCCTTTCTCCGGGATTTAATAATTTTGCTCTCCTTGAGTAAATTGATTTTATTCATGGTAGAATTGGATTATTATTTTTTGATTTCCTTCTAATCCTCAGTGAAAAATAACGGCACCAAAAATCTCGCCGATCCGCCAATGACACGACTCTATTTTCTGCTGTCTCATTGGCTGTTTCTTTTTTTTGTTTGATTTCCCTTATAATGGGAAGACTCGCTCCTATTTTTCATTTTTAGAAAATTTTTGTTTTTGAATTTTCCTATGAAAAGGCATATCAGGTGGATTCAATATGGTTTATGTTTACACGGAGACTCTGATCGGAAACTAAAATAAAAATTTAACGTAAATTCTACTGTGGTCTGAAACCTGGCCATTCGAAGTTAGTAAGTTGGCTGAATTAATATTGGAGCGATGCCATTACACGCCAATCATAATATCTGCCTGAATGTTGAAGTTATTGGTGAATTTGACAAAAAGCGTCGATGAAATTGAATTACTTAAACGATTTAATGGTTTGAAAACATTGGCGTTTATCGCTCAAAAAATATATATATACGAATGGTTCTAATGATAAAGGAAAATGCAAAAAAATGAATTCTAGTTTTATTTTTTATTCCTTGACTGTTCATATTGAAGAATAATTAAATGATGTGAGTAAATTTATTTAGAATTTTTTTTTTTTATAAATAATTAAATTTTTTTGGAATTTTTATTTATTAACAATTCATTTACTTTTCAATTGTTGCCATTTAATTTATTTAACAATAATGATAATAATAATATAATCGCGATAAATAATAACAATAATTAATACTATTTAAATTTTGCATGTTTGTTATATATAGTCATTTATCTTTAAAATATTTTCCCCCTTCCCAATCATTGTTTACGCTACTGCTGCAGGTGATCGGGGTTAGGGTCCTTTCGCACTTAGATCCAAAAGTTCAGGATCTTCGAGTTAAAGGAGTTATTATTTAATAATAATAATAATAATAATAATAATAATAATAATAATAATAATAATAATAATAATAATAATAATAATAATAATAATAATAATAATAATAATAATAATAATAATAATAATAATAATAATAATAATAATAGCGACGGCAATAATAATTAAAGAAGTTAAGTAGTGTAATATGAGTACTATGCCCCGTTGATATTTGTCTTTAAAAAAACAGAGATTCCCCTAAAAAAAATTTTTCAGGGTTAAGGGGGGTTTAAAATTTTTTTTTAATTATTTGTTTTAATGAATGAATTTTTTTTTAATTATTTGTTTTAATTATTGAATTTTAATATAATTTTTTGTTTAAATGTTCAAATTTAAAATTTTTAAAAATCTTTTAATTCATGATAAAAAAGTATTTTTTCTCCATTAAAAAGCCTAAAAAAAAAATTGGTTTTAATCGCCTGCCTATGGTTGGTAGTACTGAGGAGTGTTTTCGAATAAAATTTACTCAAACCCAATTAAAGAACCTAAAAATATCGAATAGAAAGCCTATGTATTTTTTTTTCATTCTTAAAAACCCATAAGAATAAAATTGGCTCAAATCGCCTGGCGAATAATTTTTAATTACTTTAATTATTTGTTTAAGTCAATAATATTATTTATTTATATTTTAATTATGTTATTATTAAATTTAATTGTTTGTTTTAAACAAGTCAATTATTTTATTTATTTTTAAATTATATTATTATTAAATTAAATTGTTTGTTTTAATGAAGTGAATTAAATAATTATATTTTATTTTCATTTAATTATTTATTTTATATTATTATTTTATTATTATTAACATTTTTTTATATATTTTTATTTTTAAAATTTAATTGTAAGTCTATTAATAATTTTTCAATGTAAAAAAGATAATTCATCGATAAATTTTGAATTGTAAAAATAACAAACTTTCATACAAATATTTTTATTGACAATAAAGATTAAATAAAAAAGATTAATTTTTATTTCAAATCAAAAATTCCTCTCATACTATCTTTACAAACAATGCAATTTGCAACACATCGGTCACCAGATCCCTGAACGTTGTCATAGTGAATCTTGAGAAGTTCTTCAATGTTAATCCCTGTGAAATGGTAAATTTTTGTTGTGAGAAACTCTGGTACGCAATAATCCAACGTATTTTTAATTCTTGGATAAAGTTCCTGAATTTTCTTTAAAATTACTTCAAAAAGATAAACTAAATAATAAAATAAAATACATATTTAAATATACATGATTTAGCTTTAGACATTTTTTAATACTTAACACGTTGACTGCCATATGCCCCGCCCGCAGTACACAGTGCATTTTTATACATAATCCACGTGTAGCCCCGGCGGTACATACATAATACTACTGAATAATCATGTTTTTCTTGTGTGGCAGTGGGCTTAAACTGTTTATTTATATACAGTGGCACCTTGATAAAACTAAATTAAGGTTTTTTTGTTATGGTTTACATCTACATGTAGGAATGTAGTATTTATATATATGGTGGCAGTCAACGTGTTAATAAAAAAAAATAATACTAACTTAAAAACATAAAAATGTTAAACATCAACAAAAATATATAAAAACAAAGAAAAACTAAATAATAAAATAAAATACATATTTAAATATACATGATTTACCTTTTGACATTTTTTTATACTTAATAAATTAAACCAATTCAAACAAAATATTTATTAATTTATTAACATAGCTATTTCTGATTTAATATTTTCTACATAATCATTATAATCCAAGGATTTTATTCCGAGTATTTCTACTTTCCCACTTGAAAATATATTGACACATAATGGATTATATTTTTGAAGACGTAATTCTGGAAATATCTTTGGTTCAAATATACAATTCACCTTTCTTTGTAATTCATATAGATTTATAAATTTTCCAATATCGATTGTTACAGTGATTGATTGAATTTATAAATCATGTATATTATATTTCAAATCCCCAGTTTTTAGAGGTTGCTTACATCCCATTACCCGACATTTCCCCGATCTGAAAAATATTATCAGATACTTACCTGATCGATCTACAACTTGCTGTGGTTTTCCAAATGGGAATTTCATATCAGGTATAGAATATCTTTCTTTATAATATATGTTAATCAACATTTTCAAATAATTTCAATTCAAGTAATTCTAAAAATTAAAACAAATATAAACAATTAAATAAATAATTAATAATAAAATGAAATTATCAAGTAGTTGGACCAAGTGGTTGTGGAAAGACTTTATTTGTATGCAATTTATTACAATCGAACTTGTTCAAATTAAAATTTAACAAAATGTATTGGCATAGAGGAGCTGACGCAGAACATGGACTTACTCAAAATCAATTCAGTAAATTGAAAATGACAATAATTAAAGGATTTGATAAAAATTGGTCATCTGGATTACATCAAGGCGATGTTATTATTATCGATGATCTATACCAGGAAGCTAATAAAGAAAAGGATTTTAATAATTTATTTACAAAAATTGCTCGACATATTGGAGTTACTGTTATTTTCATTACTCAAAACTTTTTCATCAAGGGAACGGTCATAGAACTCGTAATTTAAATGTACAATACTTGGTTATTTTTAAAAACCTTCGAGATGCAACAATTATAGATTTTCTTGCTAGACAAGCTTATCCCAATGATAGAAAACTTTTAATTGATTCGTTCTAGATAGTTTGTTATGTTATAAAATATATATTTTAAATATTTTTACATGGTGTATTTCGAGCTGAAGTTAATATCCGGTTAATGACTGTTTTACTTATTATTCCTTTTTAAATATTGAATTTTTAGAACAATAATGAATTCACTGAGGACTGGAAGGAAGGAAATGTGATGATTTTGTGTTAGTTTTACTAAAAAAATAAGTGGAAACAATTAAAAAAACTGTCCGATTCAGGTGATATGGTAAAAGATTATTTCGATATGGTACAGAAGAATACAATTTACAATTTTCCGAAATGGATTCAGACATTTCTAATCAAGGAATTGATTAAGGAAATGTACAAAAGTTTGGTAGCTGTTGATGAATGTACCAAAGAAAGATTGCTGAAATGAAATTGGATGAAAAGCTATTAGATAAAGTTACTAGCACTAAAGATGAATTACGGGTAAATTATCATTATAATTATTAACAGGAGCATAAGCAACCGCCATAAGGAAGTTGTATTTCGACATAGAAAAATAATAATAATAAAAATAAAGTATGTTTAGAATAAAACCAAGTTTGTTTATATAGGTTAATTTAAATACAAATCTACAGTTGTCTCATTTAATATTTTGTTATTTTAAAATTAATGCAGTTTTTTGCTATAAACTTTGAAACTCTGTAACTTTACCAACGAGATAATGTTTTCACCTGGATTGAGAAACTAATATTTAAAAATTTCGACAGAAGATCGCCAAACATTGACCTGAGGTAATTTGGGTTAGGAAAAGTGCTTCGATGCTTCCTTCTTCTCTAACCATTGATAAGAACGCTTTCTTTTAACTAAAATAATACATCTTTTATCAAATTGCATTGTAACATCAAAAAAAGCATTATAAAAAGGTTATTATTGCATAATTTAAGCGCGTTGCAAACTACACATCGACGATTCCTTTGATTCTAATTCATTTCATGTGGTACCCACTTGGGATTCTTCACCTTTTCGATTTGTATCAAATAACGCACGATTGTAGAATGATTAATGTCAACATTTTTTGATACTTCCCATGTTGACATCAATTATTCTCGATTCTACTTATCAATTCGGATAATTTCAAAATTTATGAAAACAAAAATGACTGTATACACATTTAAATCTCCCTTGTCCTAAACTTGGTTGATATTTTGAGCTGTTTGAGTTGTGGTAATTATAAATTTTGAAAAACTTCCGTTTTTACATAATTTTATTAAATTAGTAAAAGTAAATTTAAATACAATTTAATTTAAATCAATATATCTAGTGAAAATGAGATAATATAAGCTTTAAATCTATATGTAGTTTTTGTTACTATACGCAGAAATGCACATTTTTGTGCTCAAACCTAATAATGTAACATGCCGAATTTCTAAATAATAATACATATTATCAGTAATTATTTCCACACACACTTTTATTTAGTATATTATATTATTATTTACTGTCATCCTCATATCTCCATTAATTAATTAGCTTTTCCATTTCACTATTTCTAAAAATAATTTTTTCCGATCAGTCTCACAATTTATAACTTCTGTTAAACCTTTCATTTGTAATTTTGAATAATCTTGAATTTCGATTTCAACTTTAACCAAAATACTTTATCCCACTTTAAATTATCACTGTTTTTGATTTTTATCTTTATTTCTTATATTTCTTTGCTTTACTTATACTTCTTTTCAAATGGTGTCACTATGAACTTCTATTTTGATATCGTGTAATAGATCAATAGTACTTTTGAACACTATTATCAATTCTACCCGACTCTCATTATCATGTGCTGAATTTAAATTCTATTTTGAGGAGTATTTTTACAAAGTCTTTTTAGATGTATCATTTATCGATGTATTTAGATCATCTTTGATTGTTCCAAACCATCTTTCTATCAAACCCTTAGTGATGTGATACTAAGACCAAGAATATTTCTATTTCTTTTTTTATTTATCCGTGAGCTTTTTAGCCACTCCAGATTCTGAGGTTTTACTTGAATCTAGATTTCTCAAGGAGTTGCAAATTTTAATATCCAATATTTGATCACTGATTTAGCAGATTTCAGGTCTGAAATGTTTTAAAAACCTGTAGATGGATTTTTGTTGTTATAAATGTTATTTCTTTATGTAATGTTCTAAGAATTCACTTCTTTTCATATAAGTGTTGGGGTATCACGAAAAAGCACAGTAAAATCGATAAAACACAAAAATGATAAAAGTGCAATATTAATTAAAAAATTTATAAAAATTCGAAAGTAATATTGATCGGTGGAAATTAGTATGGTTGAACGCCAAATTGAGAGACGAGTCCAGAAATAATAATAAAAATTTAGTGAGGGGTCCCTAGAAAATAATATAAGATAAAAAAGGAAATTAATTAAGAAAAATTAATTACTAATTGGAAGCCCGATTCAATGAGAAGCCCGAGGCAATGGGAAACCCGAGAGATGTGGAAAATCCGAGAGCTGAGGAAAACCCGAGAGATGAGGAAAACCCGGCGCATAGACGGAATAATATAGTAGGGTGCCACTGAGTAACGGAGAGCTAATTATGTTGCAATTAGTAATTTGGTAATGGACCAAACGTTGTTGACAAATGTCGGTCTGGAAAGTAATTATTATTAATAATTTAATAATGTAGAAAATATTGTTGACAATCGTCGGAAAACAGTCTGAGCAGGAGTATAAAAGAAAGAGGGACAAACACGAAAGGACAGTCATCATTAACCAGATACGAAAGACAGTCATTATTACCCGATACGAAAGAGAGGCATTATTAACCAGATACGAAGGACAGTCATTATTAACCAGACACTAAGAGCAGATATTATTAACTAGAGTGAATCGACGTGAACGAGCAATAACTAGGTTAGTAGAGGAATCCAAATCCAAGTAAAAAGTCAAAGTTATCTATCAGAAAGGGTGGTTCTCCCTTGGACAACCTACCCTAAGATAATCAGAGTCATACAGTGGTTAAAAGGTGCAAATCAATTAGCGAAATTGTGATTACAAACATTGAAATAAAACGGATTGATCTGTCATTGTGATAAAGTGCAAATAAAATTATTCTGTGTTGGGTTTGCTTATTTGATTGAAAAAGGACACGAGGAGTCAGAGGGAACCGACTTTCAATAATAATAACCCAACATAAGTCATGTTTGAAATGTTGAGTGCTAGTGATTCTTACTCCATCATATAATAATATCCGATTTTAAACTAATGAATTAACAAAATACTGAACAGAAAATTATCAAACAAAAATTTGATAATAAATTTCTAAGTTCATTTTTACGCATAATTAATAAAATTAATTAGCAATTTTGAATTAAAGAAATAAACAAGTCAAATCTAAATTGAAAATTTTTACGCGAAACAATTCTAAAGACAAAGTATTTTCTTCCATTTAATTTTTTGCTGAATTGTTCTATTCCATTGAAAGATATAATTATAACCTAATTAAATCAATTGTAAATTCTTATTTAAGTGGCATTTGAGAATTTATTGTATCGGATTTAATATCAATACATTTTATATGGCGGTTAGAAACCCAATATCAAGAAAACCAAATCAGTCAAGTAGTGGGATGTGTCACCGTGGGCACATGTCACCGCGCGCGTATACCAATCCGGCAAATATATTCAAATCTCAGTATTTGATAAATATTCGCCGGATTAGTATATATTAGTTAGATTTGTTGAATATTCGTTGGATTTGATAAATATTCGTTGCATTTGTTGAATATTAGCTGGATTTGTTGAATATTCGTTGGATTTTTTGAATATTTGTTGGATTTGAATATTCACCTTATTGGTATATATTCGCCGGATTTGAATATATTCGCAGGATTGGTATACGTGCGTGCGTTTATTGTTTTTAATACCTATTCCTCCGCCCATAAGTATCCATCAAAATATATATCCCTATTTAAGTATAATTAATCGACAAAATCTACTAAATTGTTAATAATTTTTAATTGAATATAATAGTAATTCATCCACTCTTAAAGTACAAATCATTTTCAGTGAATATTTTCATCTTTTAAGTATATTTGTTGATCAGTGAATAATTCAGACTGCATTTATTTAATTTAATAATAATATAATTTAAAAATAAATAATTAAATTGATTAAAACAAACAATTAAATTTAATAATAATATAATTAAAAAATAAATAATATTATTGACTTGATTAAAACAAATAATTAAAGTATATAAAATAATAATAATAATATAAAATAAATAATTAAATTAATAAAAATAATAATAAATAAATAATTAAATAAAATGTTGGGCTTAGAGCCAAAATTAAAACAAAAGTATGAATAGATTAAAACAAAAAATAAAGAAATGGTCACTGCACATACGCATGCACCGCAAGAAGAGATCAAAAATAAAATAAAACACATTAATTAAAACAAATTAAAAATATAACAAAACTAAATAAAAACAAATAATTAATTAAAAATCGTAAAAAGCCTACAGCAGCAGACAGAAACATACGAGAAAAGAAATAAACTGCCAAAACCTTGCAAAATAAGGTTTAGAAAAAACACAGGCAGAAGAGGCGACCAGAAAACCAAATATTGGGGCTAAAAAATAATATTGTAAGAAAATAATAATAAAAATAAAATCCAACAATAAAATATTGAGATATCAAAAAATAAGAAAAAATATATATAAAAAATAATAAAAATAATTTAAAATTAATAAAACAATTAAAAAGCCCGAAAAATGGCCAATTTCATTAAATATCTCTTTACAATTTCGAAAATTTTATTTGAAAGTAAGGAAGTTTTCTTGTATTTTATTTTCTATTTTTCAAGTTAGTGTAATTTTATATGCAAATATTAATCTGCTTGATGTTCATAATGCTTATATTTATGTTTTCAATGATTTCATATGCAATTAAATATATATACGAGGTCCCTAATAAAATCATATTTATACGTAAAGTATTGTAATAGTCCTCGATCAGGCAGATCCCGGTCCGTCTGGTGGATTGAGTTCCCTAGTTGTGATTGTGGGTCGCGCTTGTTTTGGAATCTCGGTCTGTCCGCAACCGGGTCTGGCAAAATGGCACAGGACCCTCCCCGCAGGGCATCGTTAAACTACTCGCAACGGCTGATGGAAACGTCTGTCGAGGCGAGCAGAAAACTTAAACTAAAGGGAAGAGCGCTATCAGTTAAGGGAAATAGGAACGATCGTACAACGATCATTTTAAGACTATTTTCTGAAAAACTCTAAAAACGAGTTAACCGGGTAGGTGGAGTGATTGGCAATGACGAGAATATAAATTTTTCAATAAAATAAAAAGGAAATTAAAAACACCAGGAAAGTGTCAGATACCTTACTACGACGATCACTAAGTTCCAAACACTAAAAAATTGAATCCTCATCATCAATTGTAATGTCCAGTACACTGAAATACCACATGATGCAGTCCCGATAGCATTACAACAGTAATAATTACCACAAATCACAAAATCGATAACGTAAAACAGCACTCCAAAAACTGTGTTGTTTGCCTAGAGTCTAGATTGAGGAAGAATATTAATACATTTCCAATATGCTACGATTGTGACGATAATCACAAGAAGTTGATAGATCCACCGATAGGAACTGAACGTCCAAAATTTTCCACGTTTATTTTATTCAAAAAATAAACATAGACGATCCCGAAAGTATTACCCAAATAAATTTCCGTCATTATCGATTTTCGTAAGATGTTCCTGATAATGGAATTCCATAAATTCATCACCATCAGTAGGGAGAGGGAAAAATCCACATCTTCTCACCCGAGTTACTATGCCGACGCTTCTGATTTTTCTTTCTCACCCCGTTAGCCAAACATGCAGCGCCCAATCACAGAAGTGTATTTGACTTTAAATTTGCCGGTCTGTCAAGATTATTCCCCGTTATTAGAATTTTTGAGATAGAGTCGTTTCCCAAATTTTGCGATCACTGGATATCGTTCCTAGGAGTTTAATTACGATTATTGCTATCACTAACCAATGGTTTTGTTGTGACTATCTACTGTGATCATTATTACTATGATAACTAACATGCTTATTATTATTACTGGGATTGTATTTATCGTTATTAATATTTGTCACCATTGCTATTACTCTTATAATTATTATAATTAATACTACTCCTATGTTTAGTATTTTTAACAGGATTAATATAAATATCATCATTATTATTATTATTATTATTATTATTATTATTATTATTATTATTATTATCAGTATCACTATTAATATTGTCATTATTATCATTATCATTATTGTTCTTATCATTATTGCTATTTTTATGATTATTATTAACATTACTACTATGAATATCCTTATTATTATCATTACAGGTATTATCATAATAATTAATCTCCCTACTATCGCTATTTTCGACCTTAGTGTTAGTGTGATTACCGCTCGCAGCATTACTATTGCCCCCTTACGATTATAATTATTAATGACGCTAGGGCCATGAGAACTCCCATACGCACTATTACGAATATCAGGATTGACCTTACTAACTTCATTATCATCGCTTTGATTGCCTACTAATAGAGAACATGCCTAATCGATAAACGTCAGCGTAATTACACTGGTCCCATTTATTCCTCGATTAATTCAACTACTTCGACAACCCCTGACTTTGTCCCCAATCCACCCGACTCACGCATGTCATCAGTATAAAATCACCCCCTGATTGCTAGCATCGTGATGGAATGATCCAGAAGGCCCATAATTCTACAAACATCAACTCTACCCCACTGTCATAGACTAATATAATACTGTCTTCATTTACCCACAGATTCTCACCCAACGACCAATATGACAGAGCTACCCAGAATTCCGCGACTATCTCCCTCAATCATCGCAACCCGTCAGAGGCTGAAACAATTGGAAAGGGACCACGCAGTCCTGCAAGCCAAACACCAAAAGTTAAAGGGGAAATGGAGCTCGCCCGAATCTAAGAGGAAGCTGTTCCAAAAATTCGCTCGCCTGTCTCGAGCTAGAGACGAGTTGATAATTAAATCGCGCAGCCAGCGAATCCTCATCGCTGAGCAGAGCATTGCTCTCAGGCAAAGATTTACCGAAACTGAGCTAAGAGCTCGCCTACCGGGATGCAGCTTGGCACAAAGCCTGAATATCATACCGACCCAGCATCTCACATCAAACCCAACTCCGTCTCTCCCAAGCGAACCTTCTCAGAACATCACAGTAGACCCGATGCTCGGGGCATCTCGACGGCGTCCGAATCAAAATCTCCGATGTCGAGCAGAGGCCAGCCTACTCAGAGCCATCAAAAAGTAGGAACAAGCAGTGGAATAAGCGGTCCACCTCCTGCCTATCAGGAGTTTAAGTTCCCGGAGTTTGACCCGGATATAATCTATGCCCCAATGGCAGTGATTCCCCCTCTAACCCCATCCGTTTATATTGATTTGGTAGAAGACATAGCGGAAGCTCCGACAGTCGATCAGGCCTTAGAAAGATTAGGCCTCAACGTGGAAGAAATCTCCATTCTGAGCGGGCACGTTCTGACTAGTCATACTTCTACCAACAACCCCGGAACCTCAACCCAAATGGGATCAAGTTCAAATAATGACCCCCTCTCTATCGACAACCAAAACGCCAATGTCTGTCGGTAGACATCGACTCAGACAGCTAAGTCATACCGGATGAGATCTATCACGATGATTTGCTTCTTCCTTTGTGACACCATTGTGCTCGATAATATGAAGCCATCAACCATTAATGACTATATTATAGTTATATATTTATAATTCAAATTGCATGATAATCTCGCGAACGGTTCTTATCTTTTATATGTATGTACTTGGACTATATGTATATGTATTGAAATAAAATGTTTGTAATAAAGACTCTCTTCTAGGATTAATAGCAAATAATTGGATTATTGGTAATAAAATGATAGTGTTAAATTAATAGTTGATCAAAAGGGGATGGTTAATGACGTATTCACTACGGAAAAATGAGTTTTCGACCAACAACGCTCAACTAGGCTAGAATTATATTCGGATTCTCACAATTCCTAGAGTAATGTACTAATAAATTCAAGGGATTCTAGGTACATGTAACTTCTCGTTAGAACGCATAAGTCCTTCTAACGGCAGCCAAGAACCGGGGAAAACGAAGGTCCTTCGAGGAGTAGCACTAGAAATAACGCTCACCTGCTCGAATGGCATTCGGCTGTTGCGTACAGTACCAACATGAGTTCGGTCATGGGTACGCAGCAGTACATTCAAATCGTGCGGTGTACGTAGAAGAGACAACCCTAGAAGTACAGGTAAGATGGTTATCGATCATGAATAAAAGTAAGCTAGTAATTAAATTCTCAGTACATCCAACAAAAATAATAAATAATTATTTAATTCACTTCATTAAAACAAACAATTTAATTTAATAATAATATAATTTAAAAATAAATAAATAAAATAATTCACTTGATTAATACAAACAATTAAGTTTAATAATAATATAATTAAAAAATGAGTCATTGCCTTTGTTTAAATGACCTTGAAAACTATGATGAGTCATACAATGACCTTGACCTACTTTAAAATGACCTTAAAAAATATGATGACGCATACAATGACCTTGAGAAAAAATAGATGTATCATGGTCTTTGTTTCAATGACCTTGAGAAAATTTGACAACTCACTACTCAGTCATAGAAGTAATCGCTAACTGCAATCGCCTCATAGTGAAATCCAACTGCAGAAATTGTCCAAACTAAAAAATGTTAACATTTCTCAAAAGATGGTTAACTATTATGCAATAAAAAACATATTATTATAAGGACTTTTTTGGTTTTCACTTCTGATTTCTTTTCATTTATAAATGACATAATATTTTCTACAAAATTTAACTATGAATCAGATTTATTTATGGTTGAACAGATATTGTTGAACAGATGAAACGAGTTATTAAGGAAAATGATATTCTAGGAAATAAGTAGGTAGTTAGGGGCACACTGGAACATAAAAAAAACATAGGGGGAGGGGGGGTATGTAATAGCGGATTAAATTTCGTATTATCTTGATTACATAATGATGTAATCAACTTAATTAATTTTGTGTGTATTTTAATTAAATTTTTGTGTGTATTTTTTTTTCGAAATTTTTTTCGAGTTTTTGGCGCGATTTATTTTTGAATTCAAATTTTTGGAACATTTTTTTTAAATTCAAATTTTGGCGAATTTTTGAAATGAAATTGAAATATTTTTTTTTGAATAAATTTTTTTTTTAATCACACTATAGTCAGGGGGTATTTTTGAAAAAGACTAAAATAAATTGGCTTGAATCGCCTAACGATAAAAAAGCATAAAATTAAAATTGGCTCAAATCGCCTAAAATGGTCAGAGAGGGTATTTTCATTCACAAATTTTTTTTTAATCATACTGTAGTCAGGGGGTATTTTTGAAAAAGACTAAAATAAATTGGCTTGAATCGCCTAACGATAAAAAAGCATAAAATTAAAATTGGCTCAAATCGCTAAGATGTGATATAGTCAGGGATATTTTTAATTCGTAATAAAAACTAATGCAATATTTGGTCTCATTACTTTCTATAGGTAAATATAGGCATAAAATAAAAATGGCTTGAAACGCTTACTGATAAAAAATTGACAGGGGTACTTTATAGGCTTGTTAAAAAAAAACACTTGAAATATTTGTTCACACAATTTTCATAGGCAAATTTAGGCTCTAGATAAAAATAATTTAAAATACCTAAAGTAAATTAAGATAAATTAAAGTACATTAGGATATATTAAAGTATATTAAAGTAAATTTAGATAGATTAAAGTACATTAGAATACATTTAAGTATATTAGAGTAAATTTAGATAGATTAAAGTACATTAGAATACATTTAAGTATATTAGAGTAAATTAAGGTTCCTCTAGTAAATTAAGATACATTAGAGTACATTAAGGTAAATTAAAGGGTCGAAAGTCAATTTAAGTACATTGGGGTACATTTAAGTAAATTATGGTTCATAAAGTAAATTAAGGTACATCAGAGTAATTTAAAGTACGTTAGAATAAATTTAAGTAAATTAAGGTTCTTAAAGTAATCTAAGGTGCCTAGAGTAAAGTATGGTAAGTTAGGTAAGAATTTTTTAAAATTAAATAGAGAGTCAACAGTTAAGTTACATAAGGGTAATTTTTAAAGCTGAAAATTTTAAAAGCAGTTATAGTAGGCAAATTACATAAGGTAAGAATTTTTTAAAAGTAAATAGAGGGTCAAAAGGTAAGTTACATAAGGTAAAAATTTTTAAAGTTAAAGAGTCGACAATATTGCATGATAAAATTTATTAAATAAAATTTTTAGTATAGTTTTATCGATCAACTTTTATACATATTTTTAAATGATAAAATTTTTAACATAATTTTAGAATGGAATTTTTTATACATGATTTTTAAAGATGAAATTTTTAGGATAATTTTAAAATGAAATTTTTTATACATGATTTTTAAATAGAATTTTTAGTATAATTTTATCGATGAATTTTTTATATATAATTTTTAAAGATGAAATTTTTAGGATAATTTTACAATGAAATTTTTACACATGTTTTTAATTGAAAAAAATTTTTAATGTATTCTTACAATCAAATTTTTAGTATAATTTTTACTATTACTTTTTTATACATGTTGATAACGATCAAATTTTCAAAGAAATTCTTCAAAAACTATTTTCAAAGAATTTTATTAAATTAAATTTTTGAGTTTCAGTGTTACATAGTATTGCCTAAGGTAGGTAGTAGTCATTCGCAAGAGCAACCCATCTCCTCCACTCTGCAGCAACCCATCCTTAATAATAATAATAAAATAATAATAATAAATAATAATATTAATAAAATAATAATAATAATAATAATAATAATAATAATAATAATAATAATAATAATACTTTCAGAAAATATAAAAAGTTAACTTACTTGGTATCAACTTCTGAATACTGATAACCCATACACAGTGAATAATTCATTAATAACTGAACAACAATCACTAGGTACTGTATACAAATAACCGAGTACTGTACAGCTCTCTATATACATATTAGGCATTGAATAATTTACTTATTCATTAAAATGACATGTTTAAATAATATTTACTCTTTCAACACAGATATTGAATCAACTCAACCCACTTAAAAAATAAAGTTTTCTCTCAATCATTTCCCTTAAAATACTTGGTTATTCACACACTCACAATATGTTATCAATAACTAGTTACTGAACAAATCAATATCAAAAACTAATTACTGAACCAATAAATATTAATGATCGGTTACTGACCAACTAATTTTGAAATAAATCACATAAAAGGTTAACAAAAAGAAATACAAGTTGAAATTTTATTAACTTTTTCACTATTTTATCGATCATTGATGTGTCCAAATTTTTTGGTTGCTTAGTTACCTTGTCGTTATCAGGTGATAATTAATCAAATTCATTGAAACCAAATCCATTGCTATATTTACTTGGTATCAACTTCTGAATACTGATACACACTGAATAATCCATTAATAACTGAACAACAATCACTAGGTACTGTGTACAAATAACTGAGTACTGTGCAACTCTCTATACATACTAGGCATTCAATAATTTACTTATTCATTAAAATGACATATTTAAATAATATTTACTCTTTGAACACCGATATTCAACCAACTTAACTCATTTAAAAATAAAATTTTCTCTCAATCATTTCCCCTTAAAATACTTGGTTATTCACACACTCACAATATGTTATCAATAACTAGTTACTGAACAAATCAATATCAAAAACTAATTATTGAACCAACAAATATTAATGATAGGTTACTGACCAACTAATCTTTAAATAAAAGCACATATAAATTTGAACAATCAAAAGAAATACAATTTTATTAACTTCTCGACTTTTTTTATCGATCATTGATGTCTCCAAATTGTTTTGTTGTTTAGTTACCTGATTGCTATCAAGAAACTATTAATCATTGAAGCTCAATCAATTGTTGTATTTTCTCTGAATAAAAATTTATTTCTTTACAGTCTTGTATGTGATTTATTGAAATTATTTTGTAAAACATTGAAATTTTTCTACCATTTTTGTAATATTTTTAATTGCGTCCAACAATGAACAATTACTAAACGTTATTTTCAAAGATGAATGCCAACCTTTTCATTTATTTTTCACACATCCCTAAATAAATTAATTGCTAACTCATCAAATAATTACTTAAATTTATTTTTATAGATTTTCTATTCACCCCCAACTCTTATTGTTTACTGAATGATAAATTAATTAGTAAGTACAAGTAGTGGTTAATCTAATTGCTAGTGAAAAGAAACTTGATTAGAAAAAGATACTTAAATTAATTTCTTGAAACATATATTACTTTCATTGTACTTGGAATAAATTTTCATATATTTATTGAAAATGATTCGACTCTTTAAATTATTAACTCAAAGATGCTAAAGGTTTGAATAAAACTGATAGAAAAAAAAATTAATATCTACAGCATTACTAAAATCAAATAACTATAATTTCTGATACCATGCTTCAATACATGTATAGGTTCTTGTGTACTGATATCACTTACTGAAAACCCAAACTTATAGGAAAAATGTATGTGATTGTCTATTAGTCTTTGTAGAAATTATTTTTATTAAATTGTGGTTAGCTGGTGAATAGAATTTGATTAAAGTAGTGGGAAAGATGTAAATTTTAAATAAATTTGATTAAATTTGTTAATTCTTTAAATAAAATTTTTTAAAGAAAGCTTCAACATAGTAGCAAATTTTAAAGAGAATAGTACTTATCAATTAAAAATTAAATTAAATTAACTAAGTTGTAAGATAATTGAAAAATTTATTAGATCATTTTTTAAAATTTTATAAGGTAGTTAGGTAATTATTCTAGGTACTTGTTGAATGAAAATTAGTGTATGTTATCGACTGCTCATAGTATTTAATTCTACAATTTCCGGATAAATAATTATTAAATTCTTGATTCCTGGAAATAATCGTAAATATTTAAATTATTCAGAAAATTGTCAAAAAAACCTAAATAATGGTTAACAAAAAAGTTTTAAATACTAGTCAATTTTAGTTTTTAATTTAATTGAGTTACGAATATTTTAATAAAATCAAATAAATAGTTACATGAATCAAACAATTTCTTAGAACTGAAATATTATCGATATATCCTGATTAACCTTAAATCAATGAAAAAAAGTAACAATTTTCCTAAGTATCTTATAAATGCAACCAACTCAATCCCCTTAAAAATACTATAAATTCACCTCTCAACCAATCATTTCTCTTCAAATATCATTTTCACTCCATTATATCAACTATATTCATACTTTTCAAAAAAACCTATCAAGTAGACAATATTTACCCTTTGAACACTAATATTCATTCTAGTAAATTCCTTTAAAAATATTATAAATTCATCGCTTGACCAATCATTTTCCAAATAATAACAATATTTCAAGCCATATTCAATATTTTTCATAAAAATCATAACAATACCCATTTCTATAATATTTACCCTTTAAATAACAATATTTAACTAACTCAAGCCCCTTAAAATGACAACAAACTTGTTCTTAATCGACTATTTTTCACTAAATAAATTCCACTCTTGACCAATCTTTTTCCATCAAATAACACTTTCCCCTACTCTACCAACTATATTCATTATTTTATAAAAATCACCTATTAAATAACGATACTTAACCGACTCAACACCTTAAAAATATCAACAAATCTGCTGTTAATCGATTATTTCCCTTTAAAAGATCATAAATTCTCTTCTAAGCCAATTGTTTTCCCCTAAAATAAAATTTACTCTCAACCAATCATTTCTGTTTAAATGAGAAATATCCCAGTTATATTCATTATTTTCATAAAAAATCACCGAAATATCGATATTCAACCAAATAAATCTCTTGAAATCATCTTAAAATAAAATTCCTCTCTTGACCAATCAAATCCCCTTAAAAATATTATAAATTGCCTCTCAACCAATCATTTCTCTTTAAATGAGATTAATCCCAGTTATATTCATTATTTTCATAAAAAATCACCGACATATCGATATTCAACCGAATAAATCTCTTGAAATCACCTTAAAATAAAATTCCTCTCTTGACCAATCAAATCCCCTTAAAAATATTATAAATTCGCCTCTCAACCAATCATTTCTCTTTAAATTACAATAATCCCCGCTATATTCATTATTTTCATAAAAATCACCAACATATCGATATTCAACAGGATAAATTTCTTGAAATCCATCTCGTGACCAATTATTTCCCCTTAAAAGATCATAAATTCTCTTCTTAACCAATCATTTCTCTTTAAATGGCAATATTTCCAATCTCTTAAATGATTTACACACATATTGATATCTATCTGAACAAAGCCCCTTAAAAATATTATAAATTCCTCCTCTATATTCTCCATATCACAAAATTTCCTCTTAACTAATCATTTCCCTTGAAATCACATTTTCATTCACTGCACCAACAATACCCATATTTTTGGTAATAACCTACAAGGTAAAATTTCTTTAGAAATCTATATTTAACCGAATAAGATCTTTAAAAATTCATCATTTGGATCATATTTACTATATGTATTCAACCAATCAAATTCCCTTAAAATAAAAATCTGAAATAAAAAATTCATCAAAAATGACTAAAATCGAATAAAGTCTATGTTTCCCACATAAATTTAATTTCACTAAATTAATGTAAAATCATAAAATATATATCATGTTGCTCAAATAATTAAAATTAATCAGTAAATCAAGTATAAATTCAATAAAAATTACCAGTCAACCCATAGATATAATTCAACGATTTTCATATGTATATTGTTAACCACACTGAGCATCCTCTTAAAAATCTCTACAATATACTACTTTTGTGATTGATATCCACGAAATCAATAAATGGAAAAATGATAATAATTAATTGACCATCCTTTTTTTTTACTGTAAAATCAATTAAAATTTTCGGTTTCACTAAAATATTTTTAAAAATTAACTGATTTAATCAACTATTTAAATATAACATAAAATTATAAAATAAATATCATTTACTATTCAAAATCTATCAGTCAATTTGATTCTAATTCTTAAATAATTATCTTAAATAGATGTTTCATAAACATTTTGATCATAAATTTAACTTTTATTTAAAATAATCCTAAAATCAAGTCAAATCTAATAAATTATCAAGAAATTAAGTGTTTCTAAATTATAGATTTAACCTAATTTCTTCAATAATTTCATTAAAAACATAATAGTCCCCAAATCCATTAACATTCAAATGAAAACCATAAAATTCACATAAATGATTAAAATTTACTAAAATAAATACCTCGTAAAACTAGATATCACTTAAATTATCATAAAATTTCCCTAAAATCTCTAATTGATTTACATAGCCTAAAAATATTTTATTTTGTCGATTACAACCTAATCTATTTAAATGTGTAATTAAATTTATTAAAAGTTAATTAAATTTTCATTGAAAATGACAAGTCAATAACAAATCAACAAATGGAATTTTAATTAGTAGAGATTATATTCTATAAAGAAAATTTCCAGTGAAGAAGTAATATTGGTGGGAGAGTACATTAAGTGACTAAAATCGTTGAAATTACTGGAAAAAGTGCGATAGCTAAAGATATCTACTAAATAGATGAAATATCAATTGATATATATTAAAACCTTACAAGGGTAATATACTTTGAATGAAGAAAATATACATCGAAGAGGAAAAATATTCATTAAAGTGAGAAAATATTAATTAAAGTAAGAAATTATTCATTGAAGAGAAAAATATTCATTAAGAGAAATTATTCATTGGAGAGAAAAAATATTTATTGAAGAGGGAAAACAATCATTGAATAACGTAAAATATTGATAGAAGCTAAAAAATATTCAGTGAATCGAGAATTGCATATAATAAATTAGACGGTAAAATTTCTCAATGATGAGATGAAATATCAATTAAATATTGGAAAATACTTGAAATAAATGGAGTCTGTATTATTCACTGTTCAACAAATATACTTAAAAGATGAAAATATTCACTGAAAATGAATTGTACTTTAAGAGTGGATGAATTAAAAATTCAATTAAAAATTATTAACAATTGAGTAGATTTTTTCGGTTAATTATATTTAAATAGGGATATATATTGTTGATGGGTGCGCGGATGAATAGTTATTAAAAAAACGCGCGCGCGTATATTAATCCAACGAATATTCAACAAATCCGGCGAATATATTCAAATCCGGCGAATATATTCAAATCCAGCGAATATACCAATCCGGCGAATATATTCAAATCCGGCGAATATACCAATCCAGCGAATATATTCAAATCCGGCGAATATTCAAATCCGGCGTATACTAATCCAATGAATATTCAACAAATCCGGCATATTTAATACTATAAATACGGGTGGATCAGATACAATGTAATAAGTAGAAAGAACGAAGCAGAAAGTCCAACAAATAATGGAATGTAGTAAACAATACAATGTATAGATGAATAATTTGGTATTATGATTATAAGAAAGATTTAGTTTTTTGTAATATTAAATAAATTCAGAAAATTGATGTGTTTTATATTAATTATTGCTTTTTATAAAATGTTATAAATTTACTTTTAGAAATAATAATCATTTTTTGATGTTATTATTATTTTTGAATTTAAATTATTATGTTGTCATTACTTACAATTGAATAAATTATTTAAATTAACTTTACATTTGGATAATATTTATTTATAACCATCAATTTATAAATATATTATTGAAAATATTTTTAATTTGTCAAATGGTTTTATTTGAGTATAAAACTAAATCAAATATTCTATTTACTAATCATTATAAAAAAAAATTTTTTTTTTAACCAAATTTCAAATATAATTTTTTTTCTATCAGTTTTATTCAAACCTTTAGCATCTTTGAGTTAATAATTTAAAGAGTCGAATCATTTTCAATAAATATATGAAAATTTATTCCAAGTACAATGAAAGTAATATATGTTTCAAGAAATTAATTTAAGTATCTTTTTCTAATCAAGTTTCTTTTCACTAGCAATTAGATTAACCACTACTTGTACTTACTAATTAATTTATCATTCAGTAAACAATAAGAGTTGGGGGTGAATAGAAAATCTATAAAAATAAATTTAAGTAATTATTTGATGAGTTAGCAATTAATTTATTTAGGGATGTGTGAAAAATAAATGAAAAGGTTGGCATTCATCTTTGAAAATAACGTTTAGTAATTGTTCATTGTTGGACGCAATTAAAAATATTACAAAAATGGTAGAAAAATTTCAATGTTTTACAAAATAATTTCAATAAATCACATACAAGACTGTAAAGAAATAAATTTTTATTCAGAGAAAATACAACAATTGATTGAGCTTCAATGATTAATAGTTTCTTGATAGCAATCAGGTAACTAAACAACAAAACAATTTGGAGACATCAATGATCGATAAAAAAAGTCGAGAAGTTAATAAAATTGTATTTCTTTTGATTGTTCAAATTTATATGTGCTTTTATTTAAAGATTAGTTGGTCAGTAACCTATCATTAATATTTGTTGGTTCAAAAATTAGTTTTTGATATTGATTTGTTCGGTAACTAGTTATTGATAACATATTGTGAGTGTGTGAATAACCAAGTATTTTAAGGGGAAATGATTGAGAGAAAATTTTATTTTTAAATGAGTTAAGTTGGTTGAATATCGGTGTTCAAAGAGTAAATATTATTTAAATATGTCATTTTAATGAATAAGTAAATTATTGAATGCCTAGTATGTATAGAGAGTTGCACAGTACTCAGTTATTTGTACACAGTACCTAGTGATTGTTGTTCAGTTATTAATGGATTATTCAGTGTGTATCAGTATTCAGAAGTTGATACCAAGTAAATATAGCAATGGATTTGGTTTCAATGAATTTGATTAA
The DNA here is from genome assembly GCA_022537955.1 of Schmidtea mediterranea. NCBI lineage: Eukaryota > Metazoa > Platyhelminthes > Tricladida > Dugesiidae > Schmidtea > Schmidtea mediterranea. The sequence continues at coordinate 168,477,600 of CM039680.1, forward strand.
TTATCACCTGATAACGACAAGGTAACTAAGCAACCAAAAAATTTGGACACATCAATGATCGATAAAATAGTGAAAAAGTTAATAAAATTTCAACTTGTATTTCTTTTTGTTAACCTTTTATGTGATTTATTTCAAAATTAGTTGGTCAGTAACCGATCATTAATATTTATTGGTTCAATAATTAGTTTTTGATATTGATTTGTTCAGTAACTAGTTATTGATAACATATTGTGAGTGTGTGAATAACCAAGTATTTTAAGGGCAATGATTGAGAGAAAATTTTATTTTTAAATGAGTTAAGTTGGTTGAATATCGGTGTTCAAAGAGTAAATATTATTTAAATATGTCATTTTAATGAATAAGTAAATTATTGAATGCCTAGTATGTATAGAGAGTTGCACAGTACTCAGTTATTTGTACACAGTACCTAGTGATTGTTGTTCAGTTATTAATGGATTATTCAGTGTGTATCAGTATTCAGAAGTTGATACCAAGTAAATATAGCAATGGATTTGGTTTCAATGAATTTGATTAATTATCACCTGATAACGACAAGGTAACTAAGCAACCAAAAAATTTAGACACATCAATGATCGATAAAATAGTGAAAAAGTTAATAAAATTTCAACTTGTATTTCTTTTTGTTAACCTTTTATGTGATTTATTTCAAAATTAGTTGGTCAGTAACCGATCATTAATATTTATTGGTTCAGTAATTAGTTTTTGATATTGATTTGTTCAGTAACTAGTTATTGATAACATATTGTGAGTGTGTGAATAACCAAGTATTTTAAAGGGAAATGATTGAGAGAAAACTTTATTTTTTAAGTGGGTTGAGTTGATTCAATATCTGTGTTGAAAGAGTAAATATTATTTAAACATGTCATTTTAATGAATAAGTAAATTATTCAATGCCTAATATGTATATAGAGAGCTGTACAGTACTCGGTTATTTGTATACAGTACCTAGTGATTGTTGTTCAGTAATTAATGAATTATTCACTGTGTATGGGTTATCAGTATTCAGAAGTTGATACCAAGTAAGTTAACTTTTTATATTTTCTGAAAGTATTATTATTATTATTATTATTATTATTATTATTATTATTATTATTTTATTAATATTATTATTTATTATTATTATTTTATTATTATTATTAAGGATGGGTTGCTGCAGAGTGGAGGAGATGGGTTGCTCTTGCGAATGACTACTACCTACCTTAGGCAATACTATGTAACACTGAAACTCAAAAATTTAATTTAATAAAATTCTTTGAAAATAGTTTTTGAAGAATTTCTTTGAAAATTTGATCGTTATCAACATGTATAAAAAAGTAATAGTAAAAATTATACTAAAAATTTGATTGTAAGAATACATTAAAAATTTTTTTCAATTAAAAACATGTGTAAAAATTTCATTGTAAAATTATCCTAAAAATTTCATCTTTAAAAATCATGTATAAAAAATTCCATTCTAAAATTATGTTAAAAATTTTATCATTTAAAAATATGTATAAAAGTTGATCGATAAAACTATACTAAAAATTTTATTTAATAAATTTTATCATGCAATATTGTCGACTCTTTAACTTTAAAAATTTTTACCTTATGTAACTTACCTTTTGACCCTCTATTTACTTTTAAAAAATTCTTACCTTATGTAATTTGCCTACTATAACTGCTTTTAAAATTTTCAGCTTTAAAAATTACCCTTATGTAACTTAACTGTTGACTCTCTATTTAATTTTAAAAAATTCTTACCTAACTTACCATACTTTACTCTAGGCACCTTAGATTACTTTAAGAACCTTAATTTACTTAAATTTATTCTAACGTACTTTAAATTACTCTGATGTACCTTAATTTACTTTATGAACCATAATTTACTTAAATGTACCCCAATGTACTTAAATTGACTTTCGACCCTTTAATTTACCTTAATGTACTCTAATGTATCTTAATTTACTAGAGGAACCTTAATTTACTCTAATATACTTAAATGTATTCTAATGTACTTTAATCTATCTAAATTTACTTTAATATACTTTAATATATCCTAATGTACTTTAATTTATCTTAATTTACTTTAGGTATTTTAAATTATTTTTATCTAGAGCCTAAATTTGCCTATGAAAATTGTGTGAACAAATATTTCAAGTGTTTTTTTTTAACAAGCCTATAAAGTACCCCTGTCAATTTTTTATCAGTAAGCGTTTCAAGCCATTTTTATTTTATGCCTATATTTACCTATAGAAAGTAATGAGACCAAATATTGCATTAGTTTTTATTACGAATTAAAAATATCCCTGACTATATCACATCTTAGCGATTTGAGCCAATTTTAATTTTATGCTTTTTTATCGTTAGGCGATTCAAGCCAATTTATTTTAGTCTTTTTCAAAAATACCCCCTGACTACAGTATGATTAAAAAAAAAATTTGTGAATGAAAATACCCTCTCTGACCATTTTAGGCGATTTGAGCCAATTTTAATTTTATGCTTTTTTATCGTTAGGCGATTCAAGCCAATTTATTTTAGTCTTTTTCAAAAATACCCCCTGACTATAGTGTGATTAAAAAAAAAATTTATTCAAAAAAAAATATTTCAATTTCATTTCAAAAATTCGCCAAAATTTGAATTTAAAAAAAATGTTCCAAAAATTTGAATTCAAAAATAAATCGCGCCAAAAACTCGAAAAAAATTTCGAAAAAAAAATACACACAAAAATTTAATTAAAATACACACAAAATTAATTAAGTTGATTACATCATTATGTAATCAAGATAATACGAAATTTAATCCGCTATTACATACCCCCCCTCCCCCTATGTTTTTTTTATGTTCCAGTGTGCCCCTAACTACCTACTGAAATATATACGAAAATTTTAATAAAAAAAGTGCTGATGCCTTCAGCTATATCAAAAAGTTAAAGAACTTTAAGTTTTTATTTATTCCTGATAAAACAAATTGATTTCGAGCTCTCGGAGATTTAAAGATTGCCAGATATTTTACCACAAAAAATTACAATAAATGAAATATTTTTTGTAATATTTTTATCGGATATATTTGTATTTAATCATGAATTCATTTATTTAATTTTTCTCTTTTTTTTTAATAAAAACTTATTTCAGGACCTAGAAGAAATCGAAAGAAGTTTACAAAGCTATTTCTGTTCGAATTAATGACAAAATTATAAAATACTTTAAAACAATGTTTGGTATTTTGTATTTGATTGTTGAAATTGATAAATAATTTTAAATAAATATTTCATTTCAAATAAAATGTTATTTATTAATTTAAATTATTTTTATGATGACAAATAAAAATAAAATAGCAGCAAAATATGATAATAGAAATGTAAAATATTCTGCCACGAAATTTGAAAGCGTGGAATGGTGGTGTCAAAATGACATCAGTCACTACCCAATATTTGAAATGTATTTACAGAATTCAGTTTTCTACAGCAATGGTTCCTTAAGTTCTGTATGTGACGGAATGACGCTAAGTTTTTGTTGAAGGTCTTGTAGTGCAAATAAGATCGATCTATATTTTAAAAGAATACCATAAGCTTTATTCTGAATTTACTAGGTTTATGTCTGACTTCAATTTCGTGTTTGAATGTGCCAACACGAAATTAATATTTATTTTGGACTATTCCACGGACCTGTAATCTGTGGACCACTGCTCTGTTATAGACATCAAATGAATATATAGCCTTGTACCCGGATAAAAAGTTTGATTATTTAACTGTTTTGGATTAAAAAGAGATCTTTGATAGGGACTCTGTTATTTAGAATAAAATATTCGTTAGGGTCGTTAAAAAATGTTTTGCTAGGTCACCAATGAAATTTAAAGTAATTTAATCTTGATTTAAGAGGTTGTTGTGGCGGACCGTGATGTTGATGTTTTTATTAGTTGATAAGATTGAGTTTGAAAATTGAGATCTTGACAATCAATCGAGGATTTGAAATACTATCTAATATTTGTATTTTCGAAGATTTTTCACAACATATTAATTTGACATATGTATCGATTTGAACAGATTTTGTTTTTAAAGGATTCTGTTTCGTTCCATACTGAAATGAATGTAGAGAAAATAGCGTGCAGCAATTTCCACGATTGAATTTTGGCTACAGATATTCGAGAGTATTTGATTCATTTTGAAAATAAAAAAGTAGCGCTTTTTTGTAAAAGTGAAAATATTTAATCTTAGTTTAATTTAAAACAATTAAAATTTAGTATGACATAAAAATTAAATGTTTCATAAACTACAGTAACATGACAATTACAATTAAAATAATGACTTTCGTTAAAATAAAAATTAAGACTAAATTCTTAAAACTTAAAACGTCTTGTTCCTTTCACCTTGGACGAAAGCTTTTGGTAATCAGTAGCCCCAGTTTTTGGCGTTTTGTTTATCTTGAGGACAGTTGCTACAACCGATTATCTGTCTTATAGGAAAATAGAGATCAGTTATTTTTGGGTTTGCATAAATTTTGAATACATTCCTTATAATTGTATATTGAAATCGTATTATCAGCAAAAAAATTTTTTGAAACAATATTTGTTATTTATATTGTTGGGCCAGAACACAAACGGCCTTGTAAATGTTTAAATGAATCGGTAACACACATGCAAATATAACATGCAAATTTAAATTCAAACCTATTAAAACATCAACTAAACCCTATCAAATATGAGAAAAAAAAAGATAATAAAATATAAAATAATAAACATAAAAATTAAATTAAAATAATAACAAAATGCACCAAGATCCGCACGAATTAAATATAAACATAACAAGAAAACCCAATGATCTTGACCGAAATTTGACAATTTATTAAAAATACCAAATTTCATGAAAATGAAATAAAAATCAAATAATTTGGATTAAAAATCTAAAGAAAAAATTGTCAAATAAAATTTCAAAATAATAAAAATTAAGATTAGAAAACACTAGAAAAATCCAAGGCCAAAATTTGTTTTACTAAAGCAAAAAGAACACGCGAGGTTAGGGACAAAAAATAGGTACATATACCGATGCATTTTCACATGAAATTTAAGCAAAAATCGTTTTTGAAAATCTTCAACTAGTTTTTAAAAATCTATTAGGTGAGTGAGAGTTTTATTGGAAGCTCTCTCCACGTCGTACCCTCGCAACCTCGATAGAGCTCTGCTTGGATGTCGGCGTGGGAGAGTAATATTTTATGGTTAATGAATTATGGATTGGTAATTTGTTCTTATTTAATAAATTATTCATGATATATAAATTAAAGTTTTGTTTTCTTAAATTTGTCGAAATTTTTCCGGCCCACAGCCAAAGACACATCACAAGATAGTAAAATCAACATATTATTCAGATTCGTGTAAGTGCGTGGAATATCGCCGATGATCTGTGCCCGTGAAGACCCAGCGTGCGGAACGCAGGGATCGGAACGTCAATATTATTCCGTATAGAGGAAAGGAGAAATAATGAAGGGGTCTTTTGGCTACTTCCTCGTTTCTCGATTTCTTTAAATTCGACCAAAAATTATTCTACATACGGCTCAAAATCACCACACCGAGTAGTCCAGTGGGCACTCATTAATTGTAATATGAACACAACGCGCCTAAGGTCAACCAGGGGAAATGTGATGGGGAATTAGAAAAATAAAATCATTGCTATGTGAATAAATCAAACTAAATTTTTACCTCAAAAATTTGAGCTATATACGTAAACCTAAAACCCATCATGATTATTGAACAATTTCCAAAAAAGTATAGCAAATAGCAGCTAGAGTCCCGAAGCCACACCAATCCGATTCAGAGGCGTAAATAGATACCCCTAGCTAAGATAAACGATCGGCATAAAAACTTAACCGAGGTCCCGATGTAGTAATGAATTTAACACCATCCAAACCAGGAACCATAGAGCTTGCATTAAATAACTCCTGATTAACCAAATCTTTTGAGAGATAGTTTAAATTTAATTGACCGAAATCTCGAATAACTCAATACGACCCCCGCATAGAAATTGGGAAAACGATGGAATAAGGAGAGCGACTCCTAGACCAAAGAAAATGCCACCGTAAGGTAATTAAATCCCATCGATAGGATATCACCGAAACTTAGTTCAAGGTAAAACCAACGAGATAACGAACCAACTAAATAAGATCTCCTTTTTGCTGATTCGACGGAATTTCATAGCGGTGAACATTGTTTGAGTGTCCAAGGTTATAATTAATGAGTACAAATAAAACGCAATCTATCTACCCGCATAAAGTCAAACCCACATCCAATTAATAATGAACTACAGGTTTATTTAAACACAAGGAAAAGGGAATTGTTGCACCAAAACCCAGCTCGATCTTACATCCACAACGAGTTAATCCTGAAAGAGTAAGAACTCTTAAGTTAAAGAGAACTCAATTAGCTACCATAACCTGTAATCGTGATTTTCCTACGTCCAAATAAGCCATTGATCCGAGAAAACTGAACATTTGAATCAACCACTCCACAGCATTCGTCATAGCCGTTGGATCGAGACTCGCCGGTCGATGGGGTTCCGCGGCGTCATTCGAACTAAATTTAACGGAGAGAATAAAATATCCGGTTAATACGATAAATTTTGCCATAAAATATTTATTTAATATAACAATTTTATCCATAAAATATTTATTTAGATATAACAATTTTACCCATGAAATATTTATTTAATATAATAACTTAGCCATAAAATATTTATTTAAAATAACAATTCTACCCATAGAACATTTGTTTATCCATAAAATGTCCATTCAACATGATATGTCCCCCACGGAATGCCTATTCACTATAATAATAGAATATTTATTCAATATAATAGATTACCCGAAAATATCTAGTCAATATAATAATTCTTCCAAAAATTTTAAGTGGACAGCTGAACTGCTTCGCCAGTATTCATGTTAAGGCATCATTCCTAAAAACAGGAGATTAGGAAATTTAAAAACCATAATATAAATTCCCACTCACGATGATCATTCAGCAGAGATAAAGCTCAAAAATTCTGAAATTTACCAAGTTAGTAAATTCAGAAAATTAGAAACTTGACACCTACATAAATCGATAATCCGCGAGAAAGTTGGTGAATAATAAGCTTGTCATTGTACCACATACCCGCAGTAAGCAGATAGTTCTCTCTAGCAATGTAGTAATTACGCACACCTACCTTGTTTCTCTTTCCCAAACTATATAAGAGAAACGGATTAATCAATAATCAAAACGAATTCTTACTCTGACAAATTAAAATGTCTTACCAATCAACGGACTACAACGAGAAGCCGACCGATAAGTCACCCGATGAGGTCAGAGATGTGGAATTGGAAATCTGCCATTCAGGTAAATTTTCTTACAAACTAGTTAATTTCAACAAAATTGTTTAACGTAGATATATTCATTAAAAATAAATTTTCAATTTTTAAAAGATTTGCTTTTTATATTTTGTTCATATAAATATTTATTGATTTAAAGCATTTAATTTTTTTTATATTTATTTTATAAATAGTAGACATTTATTATTAAACTTTTGTTGAAAATATAACATTTCGGATGTACTTTGGGCTTAAGAATTTTTGCCTGTCAATATTCATTGAGCAGATATTTTTACAACGGGAGGGGTTTACTTTCAATTCAATTTCACTATGATGGCCAACTTATTAGGTACAATTAGATAAGAGCACTCCGATTGGAGATGAATACTTCGGGATATGTTAATAGGATCTGGGGATGCGCTGTACCTATAAACCCGTTTAACTAAACAAGAGTACACCTAGTTCGCATCGTAACATTACTTTAATTCTAACAAAAGCAATAATTAAATGTGTCTAACTCGATATTATAATCAGAATCGGATTCATCAATATCATATTTAATTGTTGTTTTTTTTCTTCCAGAATTTAGTAAATTTTTAGGGAGAAGTTTGCATGTGCTCAGGTGCATTTCCGCTTTATAATTTTGTACTCCTAGAAAATTTTTGTTGATACCAATTGGAAATAACGGTGGTAAGAGTAGCTTATAGTAATTTTAGTGAATATTTTAATATATTAAATAATTTTACGATTTTCCCAAATAGTTTCAGTAAAATGAACATTTAATATGCGTATATGTTAAAATATTTTGCCAAAATGTTATAAATAGTAGCCAGAGAGTTTTTATATGAAATCGTTTGGCATGTTTCGTTTTGTGAATCCAATCATGTGCCGTGTAATGAATCGATACATTTTACCGGGATATATTTTTTTAACCTGCAAATAAGTTGATGCGTTGTATAAATTATCGGTTACCTATAATTTTGTTTATCATAAAAGATACTAGATTTTGAAACAAATGTTTAATGATAATGATGAATCTTCCTTATTCAGAAAAATCCGGGCCGATGGTCTATGTCCATACCCACGTTGGCGATCGATGGAGGCAAGCGTGGAGACAATTCAGTCAAGATAGATGCCCCGAATTTTCCCGACCGGAATCCCGACAGTTCAACTGGCAAGCAGGGGAAAGTAACTGCAACCCATGGCTGTCTGACCAACCATGGGAGGAGTGAAGCCTGGCTTGGGAGATCCGTGAGCATGCCCGCCATCTCCTCGGTCGCCTCGAGAGCCACCAAAGACAAGTGGACGTGCAGGTGATCAGGGCCCGCCAATACTTGGCCAACATCGAGGAAAACATTTCAGCCGGCCGAATCCCCAACATCTACCGCCACCAACCTCAATACCAGGCTCCGCTTAATCATGCTGGCGGGAGGACCAACGACCACCAAGAGGACCCTAACAGGCCAAACTTTACTCGGGTTCGCAACACGAAGCGACCCGTGATGATATCTTTCAACTGTTCTCCGGAAGAATGGGTAGAGAGGGGGTTCACAGACTCCTGAACCCGTCGTTCCATGGTGGGGACACGGTAGTCTGATTGTGGTTAAAAATTTTCCTAAATAAATAACTTGTCACTTTAGATGGTCATTTTGTTTTGTTTGATTGTTTTAATAGAAAAATTTTATTTATGTTTAATAATACGAATACTAAGAAATTCTGAGTCCACAACTAATAATTTTTAAATGTCATTAATTATAGCAATGGACCCCCTACAATTACTACGGACGGAACTGGCCCGTGCCCAGCAGAATAACAAAGCGCTATACGACCAAATCATCCAATTAACTCGGGAAATTCATCAAACGAAAGCCACCTGGGTGGACCCGGCTAAGATCAAACCACTAAGTCAAAGGCTCACCGCCGCTCAAAAGGGGTGGGCCGATCAAAAGCAAATGAACCAAAATCTCCGAACGCAGATACGGAGGTTGGAGGTTGCCCTGTCCGCCAGTCAGGAAGGAGCGACCGTAACCTACCCCCTCGTCTTCGCACCATCCCAGTTGGCCTATCGGGAATCGGTGACCAATCCAACGCCGGCCGGAACCCCAACCACAACAATAACCAATAGCTATAGGCCGGGCGAAAGGAGCGGGCCAGACGTAGAGCCGCTCGGTTATCGAATAAAACCCCTTTGACTTAAACGTGTTTCAATTTGTACATTGTATATATTTGATTACAAATTATATTTTTTTTGGTTATTCGAAGCGACGTTTTTTAAGTTTTGATAAGTATTGAAAACCTCCGCAGTCAATTCCCGAGTGCTCACACTTTGTCGGGTAGCAGTTGTCTTACTTTTAAGAACGACATCATCGGATTCCGTTTTCACTATAATGAACTCTGATCTTAAACCCATCACATACAAGGGACTTTCAAAGCGAGCATAAGTCTTCCATCGACAGCTCGTTGGACCCAGGGATTGTCCGAGCAATTACAGCATTAGTAATAGCGCACACTTTTTGCGGATAATCCACCCACTCAAACACATTTCCAACGTTGCCTAGCAACGGGTGCCGAGTGGTAGCTAGAAACATTTATATGGCGTTACCGGGGTAATCATAAGAACATTTAAACTATCATCAAGACCCTGTAACTCACCAATATTTAAACTTCAACTACACGGTTATTTCATTTATTGTAGTCAGATCGAGTCTGTGTTTGGAACTCTTTTACGAACCTAACAAATGATTAATGGGTATTAATACTAATATTTGTCCAAATTTATGATATTGTTTCAAATTTAATAATTGTTGACCTCAAAGCCAAAAATTAAAACAAAAAAATTGTAGTACGAATTAAAAAAATAAAGATAAGGAAAATGGTCACTGTACATACACATGCACCACAAGCAGAAACCAAAAATAAAATAAAATCATCAAATAAACAAATTAAAATATAACAAAATTAATTAAAACATATATTAATAAAATCGATCAACGCATACAGAGGCAGAAAGAAAAAAATATGAAATAAAATAAAATTGCCAAAACCTTGCAAAATAAGGTTTAGAAAAAACATAGGCAGAAATTAGTTTACCATAATAATAGTTTTCTTGTATTGGTGTTTACTAGATACAGCTCTTAAAAGTGTTAATTTCTGAAGAATTAATCCACGTAAAGTTTTTACCCTAAATTCAAACAAAATAAAATTATGTATAACAAAATTTTCATGACATGATTCTTTAATATTAAATTAACGCAACTATATTTTTTAAAGCTGAAATGTAGAGAGTATAATTTTAAAATCAAGGTATGTAATCAAAGCCGATACAAAGACGCTTTACGTCACACCTAACTACAATTATATTCTATTATTATTTTTATCTCGAACGATATCCTATCATAAATTACGGGTTCAGGGTAAGGTAGTGACAAGTAAACATTAAATCATCATTGAAACGGGAATAGATACACTCTGATACGTCTAGAGCCTAGCTACTGTAATATAACATTTGGTCGATAAGATGTAAATTTAATTAAATATTTTGAAGGCTTGCATAAATGCTTCTTCAAAATTATATTATAACAAGAAAATTTATATAAATATAATCTATTATAGCACGTTTCTATTTCCAGTTACCTCCATACAAATCATATTCAGTTGCTAAATTCTTGAAAGTATTCTGAGACACTTTCTATTCAAGCCAAAGTACACGAAAGTAATTTCAGAACCCATCCACGTAATCTACAAAAATCAGACCATCGTCTACTTACTTTCTAAATGTCTACCTTGTCCAGTCTACCACGAATTCCCAAAATCTCTCCATCCGTCGCGGCAATGTCTCAGAAACTGGATAAATTGGAGAGAGAAAATGCTATCCTGCAGGAAAAGTATCAAAGGGTTAAAGGCACATGGAGCTCGCCAGAAATCACTAAAGAGCTATATCAGAAGATATCGCGTCTGTCTCGAGCCCGAGACGATTTAATCATAGAAAACCGGAGCCAGCGGATCACCATATCTAAACAGAGCGCTACGCTCTGGCAGATTTTCACGGAACACGAGCTCCTGACTCGTCTGCAAAGTAGGAGAGTGGCTCAGGAGTTAGATATCATTCCTGCTCATCATCTACCCTTCAGCCAACAATTCAGATGCCCAGTACACTTCCATCGACCAGTATTCCTGAGAGCATGTCAGGGAATCGGCGACTCAGGCCGAACAGAAACCGTCGCCGTAGACAGAGGCGAAGGGCAGAGAATGTCCTATTGCAAGCCAACCTGCAACATGAGGGATCAATGGAAACGGCCGAACTCCAAGATACGTTCACGGAGGAGGACGGGCGCGCCTCAGACTTGGATGTGATATATGCGCTGGTGCAACCTTTCTTTCGGCACTATTCCTCAACTCAAATTAGCATCAACACGGCGGGAATCGAGTCCCCCACCCGAATTAGCATCTCTATGATGCTCAATCCCTCTCCAATTTAAGCAGAAACGCCAAGTGGTCATTCTTCCCCAGTTATCCTGTCAGTGGTGGAACCAACAATCTCGCCACAAGAGGAACCAAGGCGATCAGCTTTAAATCCGCCTGTGAGGTGCCAAAACGACAACGTCTAACAGTCGATATCGACGGGGACGATTGATTTGGACTTCTCTTAATCATGAATGCCGCGACTCTAGTTCTCCGCTAATGGACCTTTTGTCTAAACATTGCGAACTTATGTGTACTGTAAATTTTTACTTTATTGTATTTTCTTCATTAGAATATATATTGTATGTCAACTTAATTTTACAAATTTAATGCTGATTCATTAAAAGTTTTGAATCTCGTATTTATTTATCTTATTAACTTATTTTTACATTAATTAATATTAAACCAAATGCATAATTAAGAACTAATTAGTTGTGTGATTAAAACGACATCAGTTTCGAATTTAGTGTAATTATATATTAAAGGTTTTGTAGATCATAGCAATAGAACAGGGTAAATTAATATCTAACTTATCTCATCATAGTAATCGACCGGAACCATAAATTTAGTGATTGAATTCTGTTATCGTCCTACAAATAGCAACTAAAATTCGTCGGAAAATTCGTGTCGTAGATGTTCGATACCCTCCAAATTTTGTTCAGCTCTTAAACTCAAGGAACCAGGTATATCTTAGAAAGCATGGGATCATAACATAATGCGCAAGACCATTTAGTGGCCGCTTTGAACCGGAAACAAAGGTCATTCGAGGAGTAGTATTTGTAACGATGCTCACCTGCTCGAAGGACATTCGGCCGTCATACACATTACTAACATTGCTCCAACCATGGGTATATGATGGTAAGTAGTAAATTGTGTGGTGTGCGAGGGAAATTAACCATAGAGTAGGAGAGGCAGATATTTTTAGCGAAGGTTATGAATCACTAGTAATAAAGTTTTCCCAGTACACCAACATAATTTAACTGAAAAATAGGGCTTAATAAATAAAAGAGCACTAAACTTTTCTAGTATCTGATGAACCCATGATGTGCTTCAATATTAGAGTTACAGCAATATGACTCACATATTACTGACGACAGCCCATTTGCTAACGATTCCAACGTCACTTGTGATGAGTGTTGAATGGTAATCTCTTTTTTTATGCGTATCTGATGGAAATTCCCTTGAAAGTGGAAGCAACAATAATTTTCCCCATCAGGTACACAATAGGATGCTCCTTTCTTATTTCCTAATCAGTCTGTTGCGCCAGAACACAAATAGCCTTGAAAATTGTTTAAATGCATCTGTAATACAGCACGAAAACCCAGCGCCAAGATAACTTAAAATATAACATACAACACCAACTACACATTTTAAAATCTGAGAGGATATAAATGAATATAAGATCAAAAACATAAAAGTAAAATAAAATAAATACAAAATGCATCAAGAACCGCACGAAATATACATAAAAAATAACATAATAACAAGAAAATTTGACCGTAAAATGACCATTTATATAAAAGTAAAAATTAATGAATTAAATGAATAAAAATAAAATATTCTTGGCTGAATAAATTTAATTAAAAATGTTAAAAATAAATTACCAATTTAAATTAAGAAATTAATAAAAATTTAATTTAGATAACACAAATAATTTCAAAGTCGAATTTTGTTTAATCGCAATAAAATTAACACGCAAGGTTAAGGCCAAATTATAGGTATATATACTGATGTGTTTTGAGAAATTTTCAGTCTTATTTTTCGGAGAGGAAATTTCAGTCTAAAGTGAGTTGGTGTGCATTGCAGCTGTTAGCCGTGCATTCAGGCAATTAACACTAGTAGGTGTTTTGCTTGGACACGGAAACTTTCAGTTGCTGTACACTGACAATTGGGATCTATGAGAGTGTATGATTTGAGAATTTATTGACCCATTTATTAAGTGCTCTACAATGAAGCAATGAAATATGTTTATGCCCTCATTTATGAACAATGAATCATGATGCTATATTTATATTTATGAACTTCGACAATTATATGAATAAACAGTTTTATGCATTCGAGACTTTTACCCGATTGGCACGGTAATATTTATTTATTTCTTTTTCGGCCCACAGCCAAAACATAAAGCAAGGGAGTAAAATTACACATAACTATCGAACTGTGTAAGTGCTGTGTAAGTCCGCCAATAGTTCGTGCCCGTGAAGGCTACGGCGTGAGAACGCAGTAGCGGGAACGTCAATATTGTCCATTTATAGGGGAAATTGGGAGGTGTGGAAGTAGTTTTGGCTGCTCCTTCGCCATCCGTTTCCTGAAAAATTAGACCAAAAATTTTTAACAACAATCGGCTCAAAATCACTAACACCGATTAGTTCAGTGGGCACTCATTAAATATAACATGAACACACATAGATCTTAAGGATAAAGAGAGGGAAAGAGTAGCGGAGAAAATTGCGAAATCGTTGCAGCAGTTAAACGGAATAGCCATCGGAAAAACATTAATCCGAACGACTAAAATCATGAAAAATAATGTTTTAAATAATAGCTAAGAATTAAATAAATTAATTTGAGTTGAGACGGAAAATATGGGCGGAAAGCTGCGCAAATTTTCGGAAATAATTAAAACATTTATCATAAAACTAGAAAATAAGGGCGGAATGCTGCTCAAATTTTCCGAAGTAATTAAAATACTTATTGAAAATAGTAAAGTAAAAGTAGAATGCTGTTCAATTGTTTTATAATATTAGTATAAAACTCTAAAATAAGGGCGGTACGCTGCTCAAATTTTCAGAATTAATCGAAATACTTCAGCGAATGTTGTAAAGGCAGAATACGGCTCAATTGTTGGAATGATAATCTGATTAAACCGTAAAATAATGGCGGAACGCTGCTAAAACTTTTCGAAATAACAAAAATACTTTATCGAAAACTGTAAAATATGGATGGATTAAGGCTAAATTTTTATATAAGCAAAGTATATTTTATTTTAAGCCGAGGAATAAAGACGAATCCCAACACAAAAATTTGTTAATAATAATGATAATAATAATAATAATAATAATAATAATAATAATAGTAGTAGTAGTAATAACAATAAATATAATGGTAATTATAGTAATAATAATAATAATAATAATAAATGTAATAGTAGTAACAATTATTAAAGGTAATACATATAATAGTAACAATGATAATGCTAGTATCAATAATAGGGAACATAGTAGTTATAATAGGGATAAGGGTAAAAGAGATACTGTATGGATATTTAATATAACAAAGGGTTTACAGGACATAGAAAAATCATCAACACGGACAACGATAAGAAGAACTAAGCTAATGGACATATAGATAAAGGATATGAGAGTATAGGTTAACATTTGAAAGAGATAGGAGAATAATGGGACCTAAAAATCGAAAGCGAGCACAGGCCTTCTATCGGCAGCTCGTTGGACCCATGGATCGTTCGGTCAATTATAGCATTAGCAATAGCGTTCACTTTTTGCGGACGATCCACCCACAGTTCCAACGTTGCTTAGCAACGGGTGCCGAGTGCTAAGCGAAAGATATTTGTATGATTTAGTCTGGGTAACAACCATATAGTTTCAAAATATCAACACCCAGAAACCCACCAAGTCATTAATTTTTAATATTGTTGGGCCAAGACATACATTTGTTTAAATGAATCGGTAATACACACGCAAATACAACATGCAGATTTAAAATCGGACTCATAAAACACCAACTAACCATGCTAAAATATGAGAAAGAGAACAATTAAATATAAAATCAAGAAACATAAAAGTAAATTAAAATAATAATAAAGTGTAACAAGATCCACGCGAAATAAACATAAAAATAACACGAAAACATAACAAATTGACCGAAATTTGACAATTTACCAAAAAATGTGAAAATCCATAAAAATGGAACAAAAATTAAATAATTTGAATTGGAAACAATTCATTTAAAAATTAAAAAGAAAATTGTCAAATTAAATTACAAAAATAATAAAATTAAGGATAGAATATTCTAGAAAATCACAAGGTCAAATTTTGTTTTACTAAATCAAATTTAACAATCAAGGTTAGGGTCGTACAATAGGTATATATACCGATTCATTTTCACATAATTTAACACAAAAATTGATCATATCGAATTTTGAATCGAAATCATCGTTTGAACCTGTATTAATCGATTCTAATTTTGAAAAAGTGAGTGAAGGAATGTGGATGACTCTTTCCACGTCGCATCCTTGCAACCTCGAAGGAGCTCTGCTTGGACGTTAGCGTGGGGAGAGAGTTTTGATGTATAACTAATGACTAAGACAAACATGGTGTAATATATGAAAAATAAACGTTGTAAATAACAATTGAATTCTATTCAAGTCGAAATTTTTCCGGCCCACAGCCGCTCACCCACCGCAAGTCAATAAAGTCAACACACAACTCAGGCTGTGTAAGTGCAGTTTATCTGCCAATAGTCTGTGCCCGTGAAGGTTCCGGCGTGAATAACGCAGGGCCTAAACGTCAAATCACAACCGTCATAGTGGAAATTGGGAGGGGGGAAGTAGTCTTTTGGCTGCTCCCCCACCGCCCATTTTCCTATAATTTCGACCAAAAATTCAATTCACATAACGGCTAAAATCATAAAACATTGATTAGCTCGGTGAGCACTCTTAAAATATGAATATGAACACAATTGCCCTAAGATCAAATTGAAAGGGAGGACGTGGGGAAATGAAATCAGAAATCGTTATTTTGTTTAAATATCTTGAATTAAAATAAAATTATGATAACGTGAGAATAGATTCACGAGAATTAACTCCCAAATATTTAACTGGCATAAATCTGAACCCCAGCTAAAGGAAAATAACAAGAGGATAAACTATGAACGAAAATGATAAGGGCATAAACGATTCTCAGTTAGTAAGTTCACTACCAGCCAGTCGTAACGGATAAATGGCGTAATAAATAGCATTATTATCGACGATATCTTTATTATTATTAGTTAACCATTACCCATAAATTGAGACTTCTCCAAAACACCAGAAATCTTTCTCCGCGTAACAAATCCAACCAAAAACTTTCATAATTAACCCTAATCAAGTAGTAAAAATAACGTAATCTCCCTCATAAACCAAGCGTAAAAATCACCCCAAAAAGTCAACCCAATTTTATTAATAAATTAGAACATTCCATAAAAGAGTAAGAAAAAAATCACGAACCTGAATGATTCTATAAAAGATCAGATTTTCCATCAATAAAAATGATCAGCTTAATTAAAAGGGATCTCAAATACATTGATCACCGAATAGGCAATTTTTTCACCCGGTAGATACAATAATGAATCAAGAGGAAGAAGAACGAATCCTGAACGCACGACTCGCATGTATTGATTACACAAAAATTATCACAATAGGTCCCGAATCACTCATGGTCGACTCTACGATGAACGAATAGAGAAATCTGTGAGAATCTTGCGACATTGGAAACCCGCGGCATCCACTCAGGTAGAAATTTAGTAGTCAAGTAGTGAGAAGCTAAATCCGAATAGTTATTTAAGGAAAGTTAATAAAACCAGTTTACCTGAATTGCCTCCAATAATGAGAGATGCCAAGTTGTGGAAAATAATCAACCTAACTGTCACAGCAATAATTCCAATAGTCAGTATATGAAAATGCATTAAGTCAAATACGAAACGTGGCGAGCAAACAACTAAATTGATCCCAGATCGATATAATGGAATGCATAAAATCAACTATGAAACGTGGCGAGCAAATAACTAAATTGGTCCCAGATCGATATAATGAAATGCATTAAATTAAATATGAAACGTGGCGAGAAAACAACTAAATTGATTCCAGATCAATAAATTCCACGTCAGCAAGAAACAGCTGATAACGTGAACATAATACACACACCAGCTTGGTCACAAATATGGGCAAACCTGCACAGTGGGCGAGAAAATATAAATATATTGACTAGTGTTGGTAATTTTAGTCAATCACGGTGAGTTATAACACCAATTTCAATAGACAATGCAATGTGGGAACCCAAGGCGGTGCTTCCCATTCTCGAGGCGACGAAGAAATCACGATGGAGCGTCGAACGGGTGCCCAAGAAAGTACGGGATACTATTTCCTTAATTACATTTTTCTCATAATAATAAATTGTCATAATTTCATGCCAACCATGACAACAGCTCGGCACATCCCTCTCAAAGACATCAACTTAGGCAGAACTAAAATATCTCCAGACTAAAGAGAAGTTGAGACAACCAAAAGATCTAATCACAATGATAATGATTCAAATAAAAACATTCTAAATTGCCGTATTCATTTAATTTCAATTTTCGTATAACTCTACAAGAATGAATAAAAGGCAAGCGTCCGCATCATAGAACATTAGATTCAAAGTGATTAATTACAAAAGTTCGAGCCACGAACAGCATCACGTATTATTTCAAAATCAACTGAGAAAGTCGTTGAATCATAAATCCAGACAAACAAGGAGCGATATTTCCATAGTGCCTCACCCTGACAGTCACCATTAATGTCTCCTACTAGAATGAACGATCGGAGCATAATTTTTATTCCGATTGCCATAAAAATCGACTCCAGAAAGTATTAGAATTTAATAAAAACGCCAGCGAAACATACGCATAAAGTATCCTTCAGAAAAATGAATACTAAATCGACCTTAACCTACGCTAAGGAAATTCCAATAACCAATCCATTCACACCGTTTACTCATCACCCCATAAATGACTTCCACGAACGTACATACAACTCGAGAACACCCAACCACGCGGAATTGAGAACTAATCCGAAGTTTTCGTTGTCGCCGAAAATATGTACCAAATCGCATCTATCACTCTACACTTACGCATGAGATCATTTATTTAGTTTCACGATTTTTTAATATCAATACTAATAACATTCATTTTGACAGACTCATGGGTAGACGAATCCCGAATTACAACGAGATTCCCATCTCACGCCGCCGCAAGATGCAGACAGGCAATGTGTGATGCGGGATACTCGATTTCCCTAGTAAGAGATCGAGATTCTGGATGCAAGGTGAAACGTAAGACGTCGAACTGCCGTATGTAGCCATCAAACGAGAGCCTGGACGAAATTCGGCTCGCGAGCTACGAAGTTAGGCGGAAGAACTCTTGGCACGCCTGGAAGCCCATCAAAGGAGGACCAACAAGCAAGTAGAGAGAGCTCGACAACAACTAAATCAAATCAACGAAGATATCGCTGCTGGACTGATTCCGAGCACGGATAGGTATGCCCCTTCATACGGCATCTCGTTCGAGCTCGATGATCCTAGAGTGAACCAACCAATTCCGCCAATGACTGTATCCATGCTGAAGAAAGTTCTCCCAAGGGAGATGAGATCAGAAGCAATAGAGCATGGATCAGAATGGGATCATTCCTATGCACGAAGAACAACAAGACCAAATTCGAAAAACTGTTATTCACAATCACATTTTAACTGAGTTTAGTGAAAGAAATTAAGTAGATGGATATGTCACCGCTAGACCATGTCACCGCTAGACCACATACCCCCTCCCCCCGAAAAAAAAATTTCTAAGTCTAAAAGTACAAAAAAATTTTCAAGGTCATTGGATGACTCATCATATTTTAAAGGTCATTGAAACAAAGACCATGACTCATCAAAGAATTTATAAGGTCATTCAAAAAAAATTTCAAGGTCACGGATTTTTTAATCATTTTTCAATTATAATATGTCTACTTACTTTTATAAGTAGTATATATTTTGTAAATTTTATTCTAATTTATTATTATTTTTTATAAATATTATTATTTTTATTATTATTTTTTATAAATATTACTATTTTTATTATTATTTTTAAAAATATTATTAATTTTCAAGGTCATTCAAAAAAATTTTCAAGGTCATTCAAAAACATTTTTCAAAATTTTTTCTATGTTGAAAAGTACATATTTTCTCAAGATCATTCAAAATTTTTTTAAGGTCACGGAATTTTTAATCATTATCAATTTATATTATGTCTACTTAATTTTATTAGTAGCATATATTTTGTAAATATTTTTTATTATTATTTTGTATAAATATTATTATTTTTATTATTATTTTATAAATAAAATTATTATTATTATTAACATTATTACTATATAATAAAAACCGAGACATTACAACAAATTTATTATAAAGAGATAATTCTTTTATAGTTTTATTATCGAAGTGCTTTATTCAAAGCCCATTCCACATACTTTCGATATCGGGCAGCGCAGCAATAACATTCATCACCACAGGGATATTCAGGTTCCATATCTTTTGACAAATTGTTTTGTTCGATATCCCATAGGAACTCGTCGATTACAGTAAATATCCATATTGATGTATGATTGAATATCAAGTCTGGAATTATTGATGCTGGCTTATCCATGATTCCATGTATTTCTGGATAATAGAATTCCAGACGTTCTTTAATAACTTTAAAATAATCATCTAAAAACAAGTAATAATAATAATAGTAACAATAAATTACCATATTGTTTAATTTCATTCATAGCTTGAACTGCGCTCGGTATAACCGTTTTAATGATAAAAATTGAAATAACAATTACTTTTATACTAATTTAGACCAATGAGAACACACACACACAAATCTTTAACTATAAACAATAAATATTAATTTATATTGTTTTGAAAATGATTAAAGAAATTTTAATAATATTATTAGTTTTTAATATGGTCAACTCAATTGTTGTAACCGTTCAAGGTAAAAATTCAACAACATGTGTATGTCCTGATACAGCAGTATTGATGGATATTTTGTATATGATAGATAGGCCTAGATATTTGAAAACTCCAGTCAAAAGATTATCTGAAAGAATGAGTAATTTATAATTCCGATTTGAACACACATATGAGACTTTAAAAAGAGCTAAAAACGAATTATATGATGATATTATATATCTAAATAAGACCATTAGTATTATCAAAAATGAATAAAGAAAATCAATATTAGAATTGAAAGAAAATCGTAAACTTAATGAAAAAATGATGAATCAAGTTCAATATAGTATAAAATTTTATTCTAATAAAACAACTGATCAGTTCAATCGTATAATGAAATTACAACAACAACCAGTTAACAGTGGTGGCAACAACTTGAAAGAAGTTAACAATGCCAACAAATCATCATTGCCATTTCCATTATATATTTTTACATATTTTCTTAGTATTGCATGATTCTGATTGGTCGAATATAGTATAAATAAGCTTACACTTTCAAATGTTTTATAAAATGCCAGAAACTAAATTTTTTATAACTTTGTTGAATGAGCTGGTCTCTAACAATAGAGAAGAAGATGATATCATTAAAAACATAAAATTCATGGTAAACCGTACCGAGAAAATCGTAGAAGACATCCCATTCGATTATGAAAAAATTCTCAATTTGCCAACATTGAAGAGAAAGAAGGCATTCCAATCAATATTTAGTTACATGTTCGATGAAAATAATAAATGGATGCGAATAATAGTAGGATTAATGTATATGAAACACATGAGTAGGTAGTTAGTAGCACACTGTCCCATAAAGGAGGAGGGGGAGGGGGATTAAATTACAGATTAATTTCGGATTATCTTGATTACATAATGACGTAATCAACTTAATTAATTTTGTGTGTATTTTTTTCGAAATTTTTGTGTGTATTTTTTTTTCGAAATTTTTTTCGAGTTTTTGGCGCGATTTTTTTTAAATTCAAATTTTTGGAACATTTTTTTTTAAATTCAAATATTGGCGAATTTTTGAAATAAAATTGAAACATTATTTTTGAATAATTTTTTTTTTAATCACACTATATTCAGAGGGTATTTTTGAAAAAGACTAAAATAAATTGGCTTGAATCGCCTAACGATAAAAAAGCATAAAATTAAAATTGGCTCAAATCGCCTAAGATGTGATATAGTCAGGGATATTTTTAATTCGTAATAAAAACTAATGCAATATTTGGTCTCAATACTTTCTATAGGTAAATATAAGCATAAAATAAAAATGGCTTGAAACGCTTACTGATAAAAAATTGACAGGGGTACTTTATAGGCTTGTTAAAAAAAAACACTTGAAATATTTGTTCACACAATTTTCATAGGCAAATTTAGGCTCTAGATAAAAATAATTTAAAATACCTAAAGTAAATTAAAGTACATTAGAATACATTAGAGTATATTAAAGTAAATTAAGGTAAATTAAAGGGTCTAAAGTAAATTAAGATACATTAGAGTATATTAAAGTAAATTTAGATAAATTACAGTAAATTAAAGTACATTAGAATACATTTAAGTATATTAGAGTAAATTAAGGTTCCTCAAGTAAATTAAGATACATTAGAGTACATTAAGGTAAATTAAAGGGTCGAAAGTCAATTTAAGTACATTAGGGTACATTTAAGTAAATTAAGGTACATCAGAGTAATTTAAAGTACGTTAGAATAAATTTAAATAAATTAAGGTTCTTAATTTTTTAAAAGTAAATAGAGGGTCAAAAGGTAAATTACATAAGGTAAGAATTTTTAAAGTTAAAGAGTCGACAATATTGCATGATAAAATTTATTAAATAAAATTTTTAGTATAGTTTTATCGATCAATTTTTATAGATATTTTTAAATGATAAAATTTTTAACATAATTTTACAATGGAATTTTTTATACATGTGGTGGGTTACAGGGTTTCGTTATTGGTTTAGTTTGTCCGGTGGTTGCCCCAGTAACGCCATACAAAATACTTCTTGCTACCACTCGGCACCCGTTGCTAGGCAACGTTGGAAATGTGTTCGAGTGGGTGGATTGTCCGCAGAAAGTGAGCATCATTACTAATACTGTAATTGCTCGGACAATCCTCGGGTTCACGAGCTGTCGATAGAAGACCTATGCTCGCTTTGCTCTGTCCCTTGTGTAAAAAGTTCAAGATCAGGTTTATGGTGACTGTTGGAGAAGGAACGATGATTTGAGAACGTAGTACGAATATTCATAATGGCGATTGTATGCAAGTCGCGACTCGGAATTAAACTAACAGTGAATGTAACTTATTTATTCAAATCAACAAGGAAAACATGTGATGTTCCTGAACTCAGTGTGACGAGCTTGGTGGTCGGGCTGCTCGACGTCGGGCACGCTCCTTACGCCCTGGCCGACGAGTACTTGATGGAGGGGCGTATTGGTTCGTAGTTTGAGTTACGATGTTGTGGGAATCTCTACATGGTATCTGCGACGGGGCGAAGACGAGCGGGTACCTTACCGCTTCCTCTTCACGACAAATTGCTAGGGCGACCTCTAATCCCCTGACCTGAGTGCGCAGGCTCTGATTGAGCTGTCGCTCCTCCACCCAACCTTTTTGAGCTGCTGTTAGCCTGAGATACAGAGTTTTCATCTTCTTCGGGTCTGACCAGGTTGCTTTGATTTGTTGCACTTCTCGCGTCATCTGGATTATTTGGTTAAGGAGATTTGCATTTGCGCTCCTTGCGTGCTCCAATTCAGTTTGTAGAAATTTTGTAGTTGTCATCGCTATAACGAACAAAAATCTTTAAATTTCTCTACGGATTTACATAATTAGTAATCATGATTATCGCAAACGTAATTATCAAATGAACCTATTCGTGAAAAGAATTAAAGCGAACGACAATTAACAAAGATTTCTTTTAAAACTTAATCACATCAATACACGACTTATTGTCCATGTCCTTGGTTCGAGAATTCAGGGTTCGTTGATGAATGGTCTCTTCAAGCCCTTCCTCCGAGGTGAGACTGGGAATGGCCGTCGGGTATCGCGGACCGGTCGAGGTGGATAAGCCTCGGCAATACGCCCGACGCGGATGTCCTCTTCCACGTTTGCGAGATACATCCTCGCCTTGACCACGTGCAGGTCCACTTGCTCCTGCACTCTTTCCCATTGAGTGAGGAGGTTCCGCGCGTGTTCGAGGGTTTCTTCGGCAGGGTATTGCTGTCCGTTGGGCCAACAAGGGTCCTTTTCGAGGCCCAACAGCCGCCAAGTGGTGGGATATGGCCACCTTGATTGAGGCTCCTTGATAATTTCTGTTGTTGGCTGTGCTTTCTTCTGACACTGTTCGTCGGTTACCGGAGTAGAGGTCCAATCGAGCGGCATGTCTTATTCTGAAACATCATCATGGTCAGATAGTTGCGTGTAAAGGAGTGAAAGTTAATTTATCCAAATCTTCCGCTTGATTTTTAATAATTGATTAAATAATAAATGTGATATTGCAATTATCAAAATCTAAATCTTATCAAATTCCGTTAAAACTTTAATTATTACTGCATTTCTCAATTGAAATAAATACGACTATTCATCTATAAGTTTATCATATAATATATTTAGTTAACTATCCTAGCTCATGACTCTCCTATATTTCCTTTTTATAATGGTTATAATAATTTTTTTAAAATAAAGCGACACTCCGTTACTACACTAATTGGGCTATGGACATTTAAGGTTTTAACAAAAGTTATTCATAATCTAACGGCTTGACGTTTAGTATGGTAAGATACAATTATTAATTAATTAATTTTTCTTTAAGAATGACGACTATAATGGTCATTAATTTAGTCTCTAACGCTATTAAATTAATCAAAGGAAGTCACGAAAGGTTACCTTACGAGTTCGGATCTTTGGATAAATCCCTCATGGCCGAAAAATCTATGTTATGAGAAAATTTGGTAATCGATAATGCCGTGGCAGGATGTTGATGCGTGTAAGTCTGTTGTAATGGCGTATGGATTTATTTATTTTATATTAAGTTGATAAACGATCTTGGCTTGTCGATTTCCGGTTGATTTGTTGATCTTAGTTGTTGATTAATTTGTCGATTTGATAAGATTCTCGATATTTAAAAATGAACGGCGATAATTAAGTTCGGGTAAGTTTATGTCCTATGTTTACATTACTTGTACTTTATTCACAGTAATTCGCGATTTGTCGTAAATTCACCGAAGCTTAGTTTCACTACTATGTCGGATCGATTTTTGTAAGTTAATATTTTAGCTAATTTGAATACCTTTTATCAACGTTTTTAGAAAAAATACTTGACTCTACAGTGGATTTCGGAGTGGACTCTTTCTCGGCACATTTGTGCGATCGACTGCGTTCGGAATTTTATTGCTTCTATATTATTGGAATTTTCTATTCATCGTTTTCTCAGGGATATTTGAACTACATTGTTGGAGTTATTTTAATTCGATGCCGGCGGTAAGCCTTGCTTATAGTTTTCAGCTTTTGTAATGTTAATGTAGTTTCATGATCGTTCCATTTTATGTAGTATTAATATAATTTTTGGGTCATTCTTTTCTACGTTAATTGATTTATCATCATAAATTTTTATGGTCATTTTTGATTTTTGCGTCGCTTTTGTAGAGCACTAGTTGTATTAATTCTTGGTTTTCAGGGTCAATGTTTGGGTTTTTATCTGTAGTTTAAGCTTTAGAAATTTTTTAAATTAAACATTATCGATTTGTTTTTAACGAATGGATCTATCCACGTCAACGATTTCATGTTAACATCTATTTTATTTTTTCTTTTTAACAATGATATTAATTTTCTTTACAACAATGATTTTAATTTTTATAGCAATGATCTCGTATTAATTCATTTTTTTTGTGAATTGTTAATTTATTTTTAAGTGACGGATTTGTACTTATTTTCCATTAACAGATTAATTTATTTATTTTCACCTTTAATCAACCAATTATTTTTAATCATCGAATTACTTTGTTTTTAATCAATGAATTACTTTATTTTTAATCAATGAATTACTTTATTTTTAATCAAGGAATTACTTTATTTTTAATCAATGAATTACTTTATTTTTAATCAATGAATTACTTTATTTTTAATCAATGAATTACTTGATTTTTAATCAATGAATTACTTTATTTTTAACCCATGAATTACTTTAATTTTTAATCAATGAACTACTTTATTTTTAATCAACGAATTACTTTATTTTTAATCAATGAATTTATATTAATTTATTCCCCGTACCCTTATCCTTCAATAAGCCTTAGGCGCATATTGTGTTTATATTATATTTAATGAGTGCCCACTGGACTACTCGGTGTGATGATTTTGAGCCGTGTGTAATATATTTTAGGTCAATTTTACAGAAATGAGAAACGAGGAAGCAGCCAAAAGACCTCTTCCTTATTTCTCGTTTCTTCTATACGGATAATATTGACGTTACGACCCCTGCGTTCCGCACGCTGGGTCTTCACGGGTACATATCATTGGCGATTTTCCACGCACTTACACGAGTCTGTACTGTGTATATTTTACTAACTTGCGATTTGTGTTGGCTGTGGGCCGGAAAAATTTCGACAGTTTAATTTAGTTTATTAAATATACAAAACAATTTATAAATATTTATTAACATATTAAAGAATCAAAATACAAAATTACTTGACCAAACAATTAATTCACAAAGGCATAAAATTGCATCTCTCCCCACGCCGACATCCAAGCAGAGCTCTACCGAGGTTGCGAGGATGTGACGTGGAGAGAGAGCTCCAAAATAAACTATTTCTCACCTAAAATTAATTCACAACGAAAGTTTTATAGTTTTTAAAACAGTTTCAAAATAACTTTTCGGTTTGAAAAATGGTGTGTTTTTAATGTGAAAATGAATCGGTATTTATACCTATTTTCTGTCCCTAACCTTGCGTGTTAAATTTGATGTAGTAAAACAAAATTCGACCTTGTTATTTTCTAGTGTATTCTATTCTTTAATTTTATTATTTTTCAATTTATTTTAATAACTTTTCGTTTAGAATTTTTATTGAATTATTTCTAATTCAAATTTTTTGATTTAAGTTTCATTTTCATGAACTTTTATTAATTTATCAATTTTTGTCGAATTTGTTGGGTTTTCGTGTTATATTTGTGTTTGTATCGTGCGAATCTTGTTGCATTTTGTTATTATTTTTAATTTATTTTTATGTTTATTATTTTATATTTAATTCTCTTTTTTCTTATATTTGATAGGGTTTAATTGAAGTTTCAATAGGTTTATTTAAATTTGCATGTTATATTTGCATGTGTGTTACCGATCCATTAAAACATTTCTCAAGGCCGTTTGTGTTCTGGCCCAACACATGATTTTTAAAGATGAAATTTTTAGGATGTGATATAGTCAGGGATATTTTTAATTCGTAATAAAAACTAATGCAATATTTGGTCTCAATACTTTCTATAGGTAAATATAAGCATAAAATAAAAATGGCTTGAAACGCTTACTGATAAAAAAATTGACAAGGGTATTTTATAGGCTTGTTAAAAAAAATAACTTGAAATATTTGTTCACACAATTTTCATAGGCAAATTTAAAGTAAAAATTAAAGTAAAATTTAAACACTCATTAAGAAACCTTACCAATGATAATATTTGAATCTAGGTCTCCAACTGGGTTCCTGGAGAAATCCGTTTAATGCAGTAGCGAGATTCACAAATCCTTAACACATTAAAAAGAACCTAGAAATATTAATAAAATAAAAAATTTTGTTTAATTAATTGACATTTTATTTAAACATTAAAGACATTAAAAACAATGAAGTAAATAAAGGCATTGCTCATAGTTTGCAATACTAAAGATGTTTGTTTTGTCAAAATTGATTATGACAGAATTTCAGAAAACATGTGTAATTATTTTGACAATTTTAATCAAATATTAAATAATGGAAGAATTATTATAAACATTTACATTCTTATTGAAACATACAATAATAGCAATTAAATAACATATAAATCCTTTTTTTGAAAATTTTCAAATGGGTTTTGGTCTTCATTTTAAATTCATTTTCTATTTTCTGATCGATTTAAACTTCTTAACATTTTCTTTAAATTAAATAAATTTAACTTTTAACGAATTTATTAATAAAAAAAATTTTTTTTTAAATTTAATAATTTGAAATGAAAGTTAGAAAATTCAAAGTAAAAAAATACTTTTCAAAAGCTTTTAAAAATTCTAGAATATTTTATTCCTTTACGTGTTTAAAATTTTAAATTATTCTGATAGTTCTGATTATTCAGTGTGATAGGTTATCAGTATTCAGAAGTTGATACCAAGTAAATATAGCAATCGATTTGGTTTCAATGAATTTGATTAATTATCACCTGATAACGACAAGGTAACTAAGCAACCAAAAAATTTGGACACATCAATGATCGATAAAATAGTGAAAAAGTTAATAAAATTTCAACTTGTATTTCTTTTTGTTAACCTTTTATGTGATTTATTTCAAAATTAGTTGGTCAGTAACCCATCATTAATATTTATTGGTTCAGTAATTAGTTTTTGATATTGATTTGTTCAGTAACTAGTTATTGATAACATATTGTGAGTGTGTGAATAACCAAGTATTTTAAAGGGAAATGATTGAGAGAAAATTTTATTTTTTAAGTGGGTTGAGTTGATTCAATATCTGTGTTGAAAGAGTAAATATGTCTTTTTATTGAATAAGTAAATTATTCAATGCCTAATATGTATATAGAGAGCTGTACAGTACTCGGTTATTTGTATACAGTACCTAGTGATTGTTGTTCAGTTATTAATGAATTATTCACTATGTATGGGTTCTCAGTGTTCAGAAGTTGATACCAAGTAAGTTAACTTTTTATATTTTCTGAAAGTATTATTATTATTATTATTATTATTATTATTATTTATTATTATTATTTATTATTATTATTTTATTATATTTTTTTATTAAGGATGGGTTGCTGCAGAGTGGAGGAGATGGGTTGCTCTTGCGAATGACTACCACCTACCTTAGGCAATACTATGTAACACTGAAACTCAAAAATTTAATTTAATAAAATTCTTTGAAAAAAGTTTTTGAAAAATTTCTTTAAAAATTTGATCGTTATCAATATGTATAAAAAAGTCATTGTACAAATTAAACTAAAAAATTTCATTGTAAGATTACATTCAAAATTTTTTCAATTAAAAACATGTATAAAAATTTCATTGTAAAATTATCCTAAAAATTTCATCTTTAAAAATTATATATAAAAAATTCATCGATATAATTATACTAAAAATTCTACTTAAAATCATATATAAAAAATTTCATTGTAAAATTATGTTAAAAGTTTTATTATTTAAAAATATATATAAAAAATTTCATTGTAAAATTATCCTAAAAATTTCATCTTTAAAAATCATGTATAAAAAATTCCATTGTAAAATTATCCTAAAAATTTCATCTTTAAAAATCATATATAAAAAATTCCATTGTAAATTATGTTAAAAATTTTATCATTTAAAAATATCTATAAAAATTGATCGATAAAACTATACTAAAAATTTTATTTAATAAATTTTATCATGCAATATTGTCGACTCTTTAACTTTAAAAATTCTTAACTTATGTAATTTGCCTACTATAACTGCTTTTAAAATTTTCAGCTTTAAAAATTATCCTTATGTAACTTAACTGTTGACTCTATTTAATTTTAAAAAATTCTTACCTAACTTACCATACTTTACTCTAGGCACCTTAGATTACTTTAAGAACCTTAATTTACTTAAATTTATTCTAACGTACTTTAAATTACTCTGATGTACCTTAATTTACTCTATGAACCATAATTTACTTAAATGTACCCCAATGTACTTAAATTGACTTTCGACCCTTTAATTTACCTTAATGTACTCTAATGTATCTTAATTTACTAGAGGAACCTTAATTTACTCTAATATACTTAAATGTATTCTAATGTACTTTAATTTACTGTAATTTATCTAAATTTACTTTAATATACTCTAATGTATCTTAATTTACTTTAGACCCTTTAATTTACCTTAATTTACTTTAATATACTCTAATGTATTCTAATGTACTTTAATTTACTTTAGGTATTTTAAATTATTTTTATCTAGAGCCTAAATTTGCCTATGAAAATTCTGTGAACAAATATTTCAAGTGTTTTTTTTTAACAAGCCTATAAAGTACCCCTGTCAATTTTTTATCAGTAAGCGTTTCAAGCCATTTTTATTTTATGCCTATATTTACCTATAGAAAGTAATGAGACCAAATATTGCATTAGTTTTTATTACGAATTAAAAATATCCCTGACTATATCACATCTTAGCGATTTGAGCCAATTTTAATTTTATGCTTTTTTATCGTTAGGCGATTCAAGCCAATTTATTTTAGTCTTTTTCAAAAATACCCCCTGACTACAGTATGACTAAAAAAAAATTTGTGAATGAAAATACCCTCTCTGACCATTTTAGGCGATTTGAGCCAATTTTAATTTTATGCTTTTTTATCGTTAGGCGATTCAAGCCAATTTATTTTAGTCTTTTTCAAAAATACCCTCTGAATATAGTGTGATTAAAAAAAATTTATTCAAAAATAATATTTCAATTTTATTTCAAAAATTCGCCAAAATTCGAATTTTAAAAAAAATGTTCCTAAAATTTGAATTTAAAAAAAATCGCGCCAAAAACTCGAAAAAAATTTCGAAAAAAAAATACACACAAAATTAATTAAGTTGATTACGTCATTATGTAATCAAGATAATCCGAAATTAATCTGTAATTTAATCCCCCTCCCTCCCTCCCCCTTTATGGGGCACTGTGCTACCAACTACCTACTACATGATATTAAAATCTGGATCCGACTATGAAAATTACTTCCAATGGTCTATAGAGGTATATTACTTTATATTGTTATTAATTTATCATTTTGCATTTTAAATTGGAATTGATCTTTTTGAACGTATTATCAATATCCTTGATATCTAACATTGAGAGAGTCTCAGCAAGAGATTGAAATTGAGTTTTATTGAGTTTAACTGGATTTTCCAATTGCATATTGATAGGCTCCTTTAAAAAATACATCTTATAATTGTGGAACATCTGAACACTTATTTTCTTGGTCATGTTTGATTTATGATCTTTATAAGGTGGTGACGCGCTTTTATACCCTTGACAGATACTGATTAACTAATCAGAATCATGC
Organism: Schmidtea mediterranea; assembly: GCA_022537955.1. Classification (NCBI taxonomy): domain Eukaryota; kingdom Metazoa; phylum Platyhelminthes; order Tricladida; family Dugesiidae; genus Schmidtea; species Schmidtea mediterranea. Next base: position 168,508,419 of record CM039680.1, read on the forward strand.
ATAATATTATAACAAAGACAATGCATGATAAGTGCATGATAAGTGCAAGATAAGTGCGTGACTGTATACAAACTGTATGTGAATTAACCCATGGAGTTTGTATATGATTTACCACATATCACATATATAAAATGCATTATTAATATCACGTGTTTTATTATTATTATTATTATTACTATTATTATTATCATTATTATTATTACTATTAATATTATTATTATTATTATTACCACCACCAAAATAAAATTGTTACTACCAAAACAAAACAAAAATAAAATACAAAACATTTATTTTCTAAAAAGTTGATATTTAGAAGAATTCCTAACAGATTTCGCCAGGCACCATTCAACATATTGCTGGTACCGAAAATCACAGCAGCTGCAACTCAGAATACAGGGATATTCGGGTTCCATCTCCTTCGGTCTTCGGTCAAGCTTTATATTCCATAGAGCTTGATCTATGATATTGAAGATCCATATGTTGGTTGTTCGATATACCAAATCTGGAATGACTGATTCTGGCTGGTCTTTGACTATTGCTCGTAGTTGTGGGTAGAAAAAGAACAATTGTTCTAATATTACGGACTGATATTTATCTGGAAACAATGATAATAATATTAATAATAATAAATAATAAATTTACTGTAGTTGTCTATTTCTTTCTTTGTTAATTTTGTGCTTGAAGTATTTTCCATGTTTAAAAATGAAATAAAATGAAAAACCAAGTTGTTTTAATCAATCATTAGCCACTCAGATGTCGACCAATCCCGTGATTTCATTTTGTATGTCACAAACAATATTTTTGTACTCTAGATTTCGTAACCCTAATATGACTATTTTGCCACTGGGAAACACGTTAACACACATTGGGTTGTATTTTAAAAGCCTCAGTGCAGGAAATAATTCTGGCTCGAACATGCAAAGACATTTTGTTGACATGTTGTATAGATTGATAGATTGTCCCATATCCATGGTAGCCGTAATTGACTGTATTTTAATTTCCTTTATTCTGTATTGCAATTTATTGACGTCTAAAGGTTTCTTGCATCCCATGATTCTGCATTTGCTTGATTTGAAAAATATAATAGGGTAATTTTCCGCTTCTATCAACAATTTGCTGGGGTTGTTTTGATTCATCGAAAGTTCCTTTATAATTTATATTTGATAACATAATTAAACAATAATGAAATATTAATCTATATATATGATTTTCAGAAAGAGTTCATTATATTATATAATATAAACAAAAACCTATAATTATACAAATTAATAATGGAATTAAGAAATGATGCTGTATATCAAATCGTCGGCCCAAGTGGTAGTGGTAAAACTATGTTTGTGTGTAAATTACTAAAATCTAATTTATTTCAAACAAAATTCAACAAGATTTATTGGCATAGGGGTGCAGATGAAGAACATGGATTAACTCAAGATAATTTCTGTAAATTGAAAAACATGAAAATAGTAAAGGGTTTCGATAAAAACTGGTCAAGTCGATAAAGGAAAGGTGATGTCATCATTATCGACGATTTGTATCAGGAAGCTAATAAAGAAAAGGATTTTAATAATTTATTCACAAAAATCAGTAGACACGTTGGTGTTACTGTGATCTTTATTACTCAAAATCTATTTCATCAGGGTGGTGCACATTGAACAAGGAATTTAAATGTTCAATATTTAGTTATTTTCAAGAATCCTAGAGATGCAACAGTTATTGATTTTCTTGCTCGACAAGCATACCCTAATAATCGTAATTTTCTCATCAGTGCATTTCAAGATGCTACAAAATCACCACATGGATATATATTTCTTGATTTCACACAACAATGCAATGATGATTTACGGGTAAAAACAGATATTTTCAATAAAGAAGGTGCCATGGTATATAAACAAAGTTGAAACTATTAACATGTAAAAATGTTTATGAAATCCAGGCTTAAAAATATCCGAAAACTTAGACAGTGTATTAAAAAGTAAAACAAAGTTCCACCAAAAACCAGTTATACACCATCTAAAAAACTAATAATCGAGAATTACCCTGCAATGAATCTAATTTCGAAAAACATTATTAAAAAGAGTAAGAAAAAAGTTAAAATTGTAAAAAATCATAGGAGTTTCCCATATTTTAATGCATTGTTAAAGGCATCGAGTATGAAAAGAATGCCTATTTTACAATCATTTCCAACTTTTGTTGTCGATGATTTACTCAAAATTCTATTAAAAGTAGTCAGAGGTAAAATTAAAATCAGTAATTCTAAAAAACTAGTATTGAATAAACATCTTAAGCCTTTGTTATCACTAGTAAATAATAAAAATCGTAAGTAAATGAGAAAAATCATATATAAACAACAAGGCGGGTTTATCGGAGCAATGTTACCATTAGCATTATCATTATTATCACAATAAACGATGGGTCAATCATTAACTAATGTTAAATTTAAATTTAAATCATCTTGTTGTAATGGAGAAGATTTTGACAAACCCAGAAGTGGCAAAGTTAAAGAAAAGACTCCAAAATTCGAAAAAAAAAACGTAAAAGTGGTTGTCAGATCAGCTTGCGTACAGTTTAAACAAACCGATGCGGAAAAGATTTCCAACAAGAGCTTATAAGACATTCGGTATTAATGATTTATGGCAAATGGATTTGATGGAGATGATACCGTATTCGAAGATTAGCAAGGGTTATAAATATATTTTAACATGTATCGATGTTTTTAGTCGTTTTGCCCGCGGTGTACCAACAAAGACAAAATCTGCAGAGGAAATATCTAAAGCAATTAACTCAATGTTTAAAAATGGACATCCAGACAGTTTGCAAACCGATTTAGGTATTATTATTATTATTATTATTATTATTATTATTATTATTATTATTATTATTATTATTATTATTATTATTATTATTATTATTATTATTATTATTATTATTATTATTATTATTATTATTATTATTATTGTTTTAGGCAAGGAGTTTTACAATAGTAAAGTTAAGTAAATCCTGGATCGGCTCAAAATAAATCATTATTCTGTACATTCTCAATACAAAGCTGCTCATCTTGTAAGATTTAACCGGAAATTGAGGGATAGATTGAAGAAATATTTTGTGCATCAAGGTAATAAAATATGGATAAATGTATTACCGAAAATACTTGTTAGTTATAATAATTCATCACATTGAGGTCTGAATGGTTTGAGACCCGTAGATATCAGCTTAAAAACACGAGTACGGTCTAAAACAGTTGCTTTTACAAAACCAAGATATAAAGTTGGTGATTACGTTAGAATTCGTAAAATATCTGCTTCACCTTTCATCAAAAATTTCGATAGTAATTGGAGTGATGAGGTATTTCGAATTACTAAAATTAATACTAAACAGAGTCCTGTAATGTATGTTATTAAAGATAGTGATAACAATGTAATACAAAGGAAATTTTATGAACAGGAATTACAAGTTATTTCCAAACCTACAGTGTTCAGAATTCAGAAAATATTGAAAACTAAAATGGTGGGTAAGGATAAACAATACTATGTCAAATGGCATGGATATCAAAAACCCTCGTGGATATCATCAAAAGACCTAGTAAAATGATTTTCTATACAATTTTACCTAGCAATAGTTGCCCACTAATCCATCCGGAAAATCAAGCGAGTAAATTTATGGTATTTCTTCAAAATCCTATGTATTTACATGGAAATTGGGAAGTTGCTTTGCAAGACTTTACATTTGTGTACAATACATTCCCATTTTATAGTCATTGTAAAATCGGTTACAAGAAACGTGTTCCAAAAACCTGTAGTGGTATTTTCTCAATCAATTATTTTGAACGATATTGTCATATTCCGAATCAAATTTTAGATGAAAATAGTGGCATATTTTTCAAAGATGGATTGAATGTTAGTTGTGATTTTAGCCCATTTACAATAAAGTTTGAAAGTATTTCGGATGCCAAGCGAATGGGTCACTACCCATTTGTTAAGTGATAAGCTTAACATAGTTGTTCCTGGTACTGAATACCTAATACGTTTCAAAACATTTGATGAGAAAAGTGTAACGATCGAAAACATCAAAATATCTGTATCATATATTAATGAGGTTGAAGATACATTTACATTTACTAATTATTTATATATTGAAACACTTGAAGAATTACATAAATATATTTCATTCAATTGTTTACATATATTTAAAACTATTGAATTTCTTAAAGATGGAATATGCAAATTCAGTCTGAATAATAACATTTGTGAAATTACATTTGATAAAAATTTGGCTAATACATTGGGATTAGATAAGCAAACATATAGGAATATCGATATAAATATCGATAATCCCATGTACTTACCAGTATCAACATCATATATAAACAATATAGAAATAAATATTCGTGATGATAGTGGTAAATTTATTGAATTTAGTAAAGATACAAAAACTCATTTGACATTAGATGTTCGTAAATTAGATGGCCAATAACGATATTATTAGTATGTATAGTGGTAGCCAAAGTAGTGGCGAATTACCATATTTTATTGGTAAACAGTATGGATCAGGATGGTTGAGAACAATTGGTAGATTTGCACGTCCTATTCTTAAACGCATTGGTCGTTTTGGTATGAAAACTGCTAAAGATGTGATAATGAATGAGCAGAAAATATTACCATCTCTGAAATCAAATGCATTATCCGAGTTAGGGAAAGTTCTACCTAGTGTTGCAGGTATGTTTCAAAAACAAGAACCAGCACCGGCTCAAAAACGTAAAAAACATCATAAACATATAAACAAACGAATGAAAGGCCATGGAACTATATTTCAAAAATGATTTGTGGTAAATCTGAATTGTGCTTATTTGATAGACCATCTTCCCAGGCGGTAATTGAAATGGGGGCCTTTGAAGATGTATTCCCGATGAATTCTATTATGGATACTAGAACTGATATTGAATTTTATATTAATGGCTCCCAAACTGAATATCTAGATTTGAACGATACATTGTTAACTATTCAGATCAAAGTTGTAGATAAAGATAGAAAACCATTGAGTGAACCTAGTGATGTTATACCAAACAATTTCTTGTTTCATACACTTTTTAAAGATGCAGTTCTCGGATTTAATAATATCAAGATTGAGGGTGGTAACAGTACATATATTCACAAAGCTCTAATAGAAACTATTATAAATTACAATATCGATACTAAAAATACATGTTTAACTCCTATGGGTTATGGTAGTGATGACGATAGAAAAAAGTGGATTAAAGGCTCGAAATTATTTACCATGTGCTCATCATTACAACTCGATTTTATGGATCAACCGAAATATTTACTCCCAGGTGTTAATGTACACATTAGATTGAAAAGATCTGATTCGGCATTATCATTAACAAGTACTAACACAGCACCTATTCTTCAATTAGTTGATGCAAAATTATTGGTGAGAAGAGTTCATGTTGAGCTCTCTGTATTAGCTGGTCATCAATTGGGGCTTAATTCTAAGCATGCAATATATCCATTGAAAACAAAGGAAATTGGTTAGCAATTTATATGAAACCTAGCAAGATATTTGTATTTGATCCTATGGGTTTCTATTATCCGGCTTTAATGGTTTCAAAACTGCAAATAATGGGTAAACCTATTGTATATAATAAAACTATGTATCAAAAACCATGGACCTTAATATGTGGTCAACATTGTTTAGCTTGGTTATTATCCAAGCGATTTTATGTATAATAAATGTTTTATTGTTATGTTTTATTATTATTATTATTATTATTAATATTATTATTAATATTATTATTAATTAATTAATGGTCACAAAGACAGTGCATGATAAATGCTTGATCATCACATGATAAGTGCGTGATCATTACATGATAAGTGCGTGACTGCATGCATACACACAAAACTGTATGTGAATTACAAATAAAACACATACAAACAAAAGTATGTATGTGATTTACAAAGAAAACATGTCTAAAAATCTCTCACCTATATGTGTGTATTGCTTAAATGTGATTGGCTAAATCCTGAAAATTTGATTCTCTTTATAAACATTGACAATTTCCAAAGTTGTCACAATTAATTCAAAAATTTATCAACAAAAATTTATCGATTTTCAAAAATTCACGCAATTTCAAATGGAGAATACAAGTATTTTAAGAAAATTATTGGCCGATGGAAATGGTAAATTTTTTATTTTATTATTACTAATATTATTATTGATTAAGGTACATTTAATTGGTTCGATGTAACCGAAAATGATATTCAAGAAGTTATTTTAATCGAGGATAGCGGTAAATTTATTTATTAAATTATTATTATGTTTATTTTAGAAGTAATTACACCGACGGAATTCATAATTATCAGTGATATCGAAGATGATATCAATCATGGTAAATTTTTTATTTTATTTTATTTTTTAAAACCATTTTAGTAGATTTGGACAATAATGTATTTTCCCCAGTTTCTGGGGATGACCACAATTATGCCCCCGTTTCTGGGGAAGATGCCTGCATTTCTGAGGATGATGCCTGCATTTCTGAGGATGACGATAATGAAGATAAATGTTAGCTTTTATTATTTTTTAAATATTTTTTAATAAAAGTTAATATAAGTTAATCATATGTAAAGTATTATAATAATACTTTAAATATTATTAATTTATAATAAGATTATAAATATTACTAATATATGATTTATGAATTGAAATATTAATAAATATTCACATAATTATCATCATTTATATATTATTATTTGATTGAAATATAAGATTTATGAATTGAAAATACGATTTATAATTTGAAATATATTATTATTTGATTGAAAAATATGCTTTATAATTTGAAATATTAATAAATATTCACATAATTATCATCATTTATATATTATTATTTGATTCATATATGATTTAAATAATAATAATCATTTGATAATAATTTATATTTTTTAACAGGCAAATTATATCCGAAGTATTGCGTCGCTTCAACATATCATTCTGTAAACTTTCATGGTGAAATGAAGCGATACTACGGTCAAATATTCTATGGCATCAATTTTTTCATATGCTCTAAATGCGAGACTGCCCAGGTTATAAAATATTTAGATTTTTATAAGGGGCACTCTACCCACTTAAATCAATTTACATTAAATAAAAAGGCACTTTTACGAAAAATCAATAAACGTAAAAATAATAACAATAAACGTAAAAATAATGACAATAATAACAATAATAATAATAATAATATGTCGAGACATAACAACAACAATAATACGTCGAGACATAATAATAAAAATAATAATAATAATACGTCGAGACATAGTAAACAACCTGCTGCAGACATTCAGTGTGTTCCCTCTAAATTTAAAAGGGTTGAAATCATCTTTAGCGATGATGAAGAAATCATCATTAGCGATGATAATAATCAAATAGGGGGTTCGATTAATATTGATAATGTACATGAAATAAAGTTAGATTTAAATGGGAGTCATAAAAGTATTAGATTTGATGTAGAACATGAGAATCTAATACAAATCTCATTAACAAATAAAATGGTTAATAGATTAAAATATGAAATAAACCAAATGGGGTCGGTTAAATTACAATTCGCCATTCTTATCCAATTCGAAAAAGATGGTGAAATAAAAGATAACTTTTTCAGTAATAATGCAGAACTTTTCTCGGATAATTTTCTGCTTGATGGTATTACTAAATTAAATAATAAAATAGAAAGATTCACATATTTAGGGAGCGGATGGGGGATTGTTAAAATCAAAGAAATTGATTTTATATTAGCAAAGTATTTCCCAATAAATAGACTAGCTGGCCATAGCTATATCCCAACACCGAAATCTTTATCTGGCAAAAAAGCTATAATTAACGTTCAAAACAATGACCATCATTGTTTTATATATAGTATATTAGCCCTTTTAAAACGTAGTGTAGTTCGCACCCATAGAAACAGAGTTTCTTCTTATCAGAATTATTTCGACGAATTGAATTTTGACCCCATTGACGATTGTCCTATGAGACTATGTAATATTCCCAAGTTCGAAAGAAAGATCAAGGACTTAAAGCTGGCTATAAATGTTTTGACTTATAACGAAAAACCGTCTAAAACTCTAGATGATATAAACTATATCCCCCATCATCCACATTTAGATATAATTCACCGGTCCAAGGTTACTGACGGTACACCTATTTATTTACTTCTTTTGGAGGACGGTGATAATTATCACTATACTGCTGTTTTTGATTTAGATAAATTAATGAACTGCCATGCGACTACATCTTGCAATGTCCAAATCTCTGTTCATTGGTGTCCCCATTGTCTTAATGGCTTTAGATAAAACCCCCCATTTGACACTCATGTTGCCTTGTGCATTAAAAATCAAACAGGCACTACCCTTTATACTTTGCCTAAAAATAAATAATTAAAATCTTCAAATTTTGCAAAATCTATTACCCCGCCATTCGTAATTTATGCGGATTTTGAGTCAATTTTACCACTGGATATAAGGCATCATCAAATACATATGCCAATAGAAGCAGGTCTATTATTAATTAATAACTACACAAACACAAAACATTATTATAATTTTATTGGCGATGATTGCGTTTTGGCGTTTTTAAAAAAGATTGATGAAATCGTTCTTTCGATTGTCTTGCCATATTACGAGGTTCATTGTCAAAAACCTATAGGACCACTAACATTTAATGAGGAACGGGAGTTCAAGGATTGTCGCACTTGTTATTTGTGTAAAAAGTTTATTAGGGATAAAGTTAAGGATCATTGTCATTTCTCAGGTAAGTATTTAGGGGCTGCTTGTATGAAGTGTAATGTTTCTCGACGAATCCAGAAACAATTACCTGTGGTTTTTCACAATTTGAGTGGATATGATCTCCATCATATTTTAAAGTATGGTCTAAATAATTTTTCTTCTTGGGAATTAAATATTATTCCGACCACTACTGAAAAATTTATCTCCCATCGCATACATTAATAAATTGCCTGTTCGTTTTATAGACAGCATGCAATTTGTTAATTCATCTTTAGCAAAAGCGGTTAAGACACTTACTGATTTGCCTTTAACTTATTCTGTTTTTGATGGTGCAATTGTTAGAACCAAGGCTATTTTCCCTTATGACTTTGCGAAATCTCTTGAGGTTCTCGAATCGACGACTGAATTGCCTCCTATTTGGGGTTCTGTATCTGCTGATGAATATGCTACAGCCCATCAAATTTGGACACAGCAAAATTGCGAGACAATGTTAGATTACATGTTAACCTACTTAAAATTAGACGTATTCCTTCTTGCGGATTATTTTCAGCAATTTCGCGCAAAAGCAATTGCTTATAATACTCTAGAACCTCTTAATTTTTATGGAATTCCTGGTATGTCATGGGCGTCAGCTCTCATGACATTACAGAAACCCATAGAACTTTTGCAGGACATAGAAATGTTTAATTTCTACGAGGGAGGAATACGGTATGGGTTAACATTTGTTAACAAACATTATGTCGCAAGTTCTGAATATACAGAACTCTTGTATATAGATTTTAATAATTTGTATGGTTGGGCACTTAGCCAATATCTTCCGTATGCTGAATTTGTTTGGGTGTATGATGGTTTGGATAATGTTTTGAGTGAATGTGCGAATGTTGTGGATATCGAAATACTTCCATATGGATATACTATGGAAGTTGATATCGAGATTCCAGATTATTTACACGATTTTTTGAATGATTTTCCGATTGGGCCCGAAAAGATGTGTCCACCGAGTTCTAAAGTTGAGAAGTTGATGCTCACGCATTGGCCTAAGAAGAACCATGTTCTTCATTGGCGACTTCTCAAGCTTTATCTTTCTCTCGGTGTGAAGGTTGTTAAAGTTCATCGCGCAATTAAATTCAAGCAACCACCTATATTTCATGCATACATTGACAAAAACACAAAATTAAGAGCTCAAAGTACTAGCGAGCTATATAGGGACTTGTTTAAACTTTATAATAATAGTTTGTATGGAAAGTCTGTCGGAAACCTTAAAAAACGGATGAATTTGAGGCTATGCAATTCTGATGAAAAGATGATTGTATATGCCTCAAAACCGACTTTCAGAAAATCTATCGTAATTGATGATAATCTGATTGCTGCTCATCTGAATAAGGATTCGATATGTTTAGACAGGCCTAGTTACATCGGACAATCAGTTCTAGACCTGTCTAAACTTAGAATGTACGAACTACAGTATAAAGAACTAGCAAAATATCGCAATGAATTTAATTGCGAAATAAATATCGTTGCCGGCGACACTGATTCGTTTTTCCTTGAGGTTAAGAACTGTAGGCTAGACACTCTTTTGCTGGCAATGATAAGAGACAGCCTTTTAGATACATCGAATTACGACCCGGCACATCCCTTATACTCGAAGAAATTAGATTCTGTGATAGGAAAATTTAAAGATGAAAGTAAAGGTCTCGGGTATAAGGAGTGGGTTTTCTTAAGACCCAGGTGCTATAGTCTTTTAGGTACAAAAGATTCAATGAGGGCTAAGGGGGTGAAATTGCTGGGGACAGAGATTGAGCACCAGTCATATTTAGACTGTTTTAATAATGACACTATATTTACGGTGCCTCAAACTAGGATAGGGACGCGGAACCATCAATTATTCACATTTAAAAATAATAAAATTGCGCTTACCAATAAAGACGATAAGCGTAATTGGGTGGGTAAAAATTCCAGTCTCGCATTTGGTCATTATTTAGGAATCGATGCCATTGATGATGACCAAGTATCGCACAGCTATACTCACAGCCCAAGCTATCAAAGTACGCACAGCCCAAGCTATGACAGTTCCTACAGTTGTTTCAGTAGAGACATTGATGATGTACTTTTATCAGATTAATTATTTGAATAAAATGTATTTTATTGATTTGTCATCTTTTTATTGGTATTAATAACATTGTAGTAAATAATAGTTTTATTTAGAGTTTTTATTGTTAATAATAACTTATTTAGAGTTTTTATTTGTTATCTTTTTATTAATAACATTGTAGTAAATAATAATTTTATTAACATTGATTATTTTATGCTTGGGGAAAGGAAGATAAATGGAATCATGGATATAAAAATTAACGGCATATTTATGTTGATAATAATGTATTTTATTGATTTGTCATCTTTTTATTGATATTAATAACATTGTAATATAATAAAAGTAATAATAATAATTTTATTTAGAGTTTTTTTTTATTAGTATTAATAATAGTAATAATAATAATAATAATAATAATAATAATGTATTTTATTGGTATAAAGTTTTTATTGGTATAATATATTAATAATATGTATAAATAATAATAATAATAATATTTATAAAATAATATTAATATTTATAATAATAATAACATTAATAATTTTAATAAAATAAATTTACAAAATATATACTACTTACAAAAGTAAGTAGATCGTTTATAAATTAATATACTATATATTTGTAATAAAAATAATAATAAAAAATATTTACAAAATATATACTACTTACAAAAGTAAGTAGACATAATATAAATTAATAATGATTAAAAATTCCGAGACCTTGAAAAATTTTGAATGACCTTGAAAAAATATGTACTTTTCAACATAGAAAAAATTTTGAAAATTTTTCTGTTTTTGGTCTAGCGGTGACATAGGAAATCATGTACTTTTCAAAATAGAAAAAAATTTGAAAAATTTTCGAAAAATTTTCTATGTTTTTGGTCTAGGGTGACATAGAAAATCGTGTAATTTTCAACAAAGAAAAAATTTTGAAAAAATTTCGAAAAATTGTCTATGTTTTTGGTCTAGCGGTGACATAGGAAATCATGTACTTTTCAATATAGAAAAAATTTTGAAAAAATTTCGAAAAATTTTCTGTTTTTGGTCTAGCGGTGACATATGAAATCATGTACTTTTCAACTTAGAAAAAGTTTTGAAAAAATTTTTTGAATGACCTTGACCTACTTTTGAATGACCTTGAAAAATTTTTGAATGACCTTGAAAATTAATAATATTTTTAAAAATAATAATAAATTTAATAATATTTATAAAAAATAATTATAAAAATAATAATATTTCTAAAAAATAATAATAAAAAAGAATAAAATTTACAAAAATATATACTACTTATAAAAGTAAGTAGACATATTATAATTGATAAATGATTAAAAAAATCCGTGAGCTTGAAAAATTTTTTGAATGACCTTGAAAATTTTTTGATGAGTAATGGTCTTTGTTTCAATGAACTTGGAAAATATGATGAGTCACCCAATGACCTTGAAAAATATGATGAGTCATCCAATGACCTTGAATGAGTCATTGTCTATGTTTAAAAATTTTGTACTTTTAGACTTAGAGAAAAAAAATTTACCGGAGTGGGGGAGGGGGTATGTGGTCCAGCGGTGACATGGTCTAGCGGTGACATATCCATCTACTAAATTATTCGGAGTTTATTGTTTTCATACTTACATCTATCCGCCTTAAACTGTTTTTCACATATCGTACAATCTGTAGATATTTTTAACGCATTGAAAATACTAGATTAATGATAACTTAATTTCATAATAATCAGAGGAATCTATTAATGACCCATTTTATTGTAGAAATGGATTCTAGTGAAATATTAAATACGGCTTTCAAAAGTGCCCGAAAGGAGAATACAGACCTCCACCGACAGATGCTAGAATTAACCAAGGAAATCCATCGTATAAAATCAACGTGGATAGAGCAGACAAAGGCGAAAGTCCAATATCAACGAGTAACCGCCGCCCAGCGTGGATGGGCTGAAAAGGGGCGATTGACGCAGGCCATGAAGACGCAGATTCGTGGACTAGAAGTGGCGCTAGCGGCCTGCCAAGAAGGCCAAGCTGTCACATATCCCCTAGTTTTCGCACCGGCCCGGCTGGCGTATCGCGACGCAACAAGCGCAACCAAACCGGTGGTAAAACCACCTCAATGTCGTCCGGGAAAAATCGAGAGGGCAAAACGACGGGCGATGAGATCGGCGGAACAACAAAAATGAGAAAATGTTGTTGGACGTATGGGAATCTTTATTCGACTACGTTACTCATCCTATTGGTATGCCCTTCGCGTTTGACTCATAGGGATGCCTTCCCAATACGCCTGCACGATTTAGAATAACCATTGTGTACCCATGACCGAGATCATGTTGGTACTGTACACAATAGCCGAATGTCACTTGAGCAGGTGAGCGCTATTACTAACGCTACTCCTCGAATGACCTCCGCTTTCCCGAATTCCCTGCTGCCGCTAGAAGGACTTACGCTTATTACTTACAAAATATACCCAGGACCCTTTATATTTACGCCCGTTAACTTGAGAGAATCGTAGGACTCATTTACACTACACATTCATTTTACAAAATCCGTCTGCCAATTTATCGTCAATAGTTATTGTTATTTCGCCGACTTTAATCTAACAAAATTGAGTCTAATCCGGAGAACAGCAAAACAACAAAAGAAAAATGAATTATATTGAGGCATTAAACATAGACGTAACAATTTAAAGTAATGGCCCGAGAGGGCAAGCGACAGAACAATCCATTCAAGTTTAATCGTCCTCGGCATCCATGTCGGTAGGCATGTATCTGCGTTTGGCCGGACGGTATGGCGGGGATATACATTGTAAGCAGTTTCCCTACGAGTGAAGGGTCCCGCAACTTCCGCTTGGGAAGAAGATTGAGGCACGTCGCCGGTGAGTACTACGATGTCTTCGAGATCTAGTACCAGGTATCCCAGAGTGTGGACGACCCTCGGAGGTTCTAAATCCTCATCCACTAGATCTATGTGGATGGATTGGGTTGGTGATCGAAGCACTACCGATGGTGCGTGAAGAATGTCCGGATCGAGCCCCGGAATCTCGAATTCCTGATATGGCGGCGGCAGATCATCGATCCGGTACGGGCCTTCGATGGGCTCCGTTTCTCGGAGGATCTATACTTCCCTATGACGACGGTCACGGCGTCGTCGGTTCCGATTGGGCCGTCTGGGGGTCGGATTAACATGCGGTTCTACCACCGGAACTTGGGAAGACTCAATTGAGGGAGGAGCAGAGGTGGTTGGAATTGATGGGAGTCCGACGATATGTAGGTGATGTTCGGGGATTATGTTCAATTGACGGGCTCGAACACTCCCCGGGACGTGAGGATGAAGCTCCCCGTCCGTGAACGCCTGACGCAGGGCGGTGGCCTGCACTTTAATTATCAGCTGTTGGCGAATAGGGTTGGTTTTATTTATTTTTTCTAGGGTTTTTTGTGCATCTAACCCCTAAACGCCAGCAAGATTATTATTCTGTCCCATCTATGTACCCATGGTGATTGCCATGTTGGTACTGTACATAGAGGTTGAAAATTCATGAGCAGGTGAGCTCCATTTCTAGAACTACTCCTCACGATATTTTCACTTTCGGGTTCTGGACTGCCGATGGAAGGTCTTACGTCTTTCTCTTTCTATATCCTGGTCCTTACTCGTCTATTCCTACAATTTCCATACTTATTTGTCATCTTTACGCGTTATTTATAAATGTATCCTTCAAAAATTTGGGCAGCGTTCCTCCCTTATTTTTCGGTAAATTTCCTATTTCATTTGTTTAATCACGGCACCGACTACATTTTTCCTAATTTACCTTTAGCTTTCCCTATATTAAAATTTGATCAACAATTCCTTGATTCCCGGTACGTTTCCCATGATTTTAAGAAATTATAACCCTCTGCGATCACTTCAATAAACGCTACTCTCTTCTGTTAGATTATGTCATTCAACTTTTGGAAAACTACTTTCAAATTTACATTCCTAGCCTATCCTATCCTTTCCTATTTGATTTTCTGATTTATTTTCTGACAAAGTTTTAAATTTTCCCTACAAAACTTTATTCCCGCTTAACTAAAGTCGCACTTCCCGAATTTTATTTTCTACTCGCTCCGGCCACTTTTCAGCAGCCGCCTCGAGTATACAACGGCGCCCTGCGTAGCGGTCCTGTGCATATTGCCAGACCCGACTGCGGACTGCCGAGGGGTTCACGAGGCATGACCCACGAGCTCGACTAAGGGTTTTCACCCACTAGCCGGCACGAGATCCGTTTCATGAACCGTCTATTTAAATACTTAGTATAAATAAGATTTTAGGGGGATTTGTCAGTGGCACCAAAAGATTCCACGACCATCCAGAATAAAATCAAAGTAACAAGACTTCGAAATATATATTTATACAAAAAATAACAGTACTTACAATCCACAGTCATGCAACCAGATTTGAAAAATTGGCATAAATTGGCATACAAAATTTGGTCTAAGAATGATTCACTGTTAGTCTAAAAATGTCTAAATATTTTTCTAGTAGTCAGCTGACTGAAAAAATGTCTCAAAATTATGAAAATGACTGCCGTATATATAGTATTTTTGTGCCTGTGTGCGACCAATGGGCGATTTTTCGCCATTTTTAGGGCTTTTTAATTATTTTATTAATTTCAAAATATT
This sequence comes from Schmidtea mediterranea, assembly GCA_022537955.1. Taxonomy (NCBI): domain Eukaryota; kingdom Metazoa; phylum Platyhelminthes; order Tricladida; family Dugesiidae; genus Schmidtea; species Schmidtea mediterranea. Next base: position 168,523,935 of record CM039680.1, read on the forward strand.
TTTTTAATTTTTTATATATTTTTCCTTATTTTTTGATATATTAATATTACAATGTTGAATTTTATTTTTATTATTATTTTATTACAATATTATTTTTTAACCCCAATATTTTGTTTTCTGGTCGCCTCTTCTGCCTGTGTTTTTTCTAAACCTTATTTTGCAAGGTTTTGGCAGTTTATTTTATTTTTCGTATGTTTCTTTTTGCCTCTGTAGGCATTTTTCCGAATTTTAATTAATTATTTGTTTTATTTAATTTTTGTTATATTTTTAATTTGTTTTAATTTGTTTTATTTTATTTTTGGTTTCTTCTTGCGGTGAGTGCTTATGTTACAGCAGCCATATTGACAATTTTTAAACGACATTAATTATTTTGTTTTAACTTATACAATTTTCACCTTTTTGTTTAAATTGGTTTTGTAATTTTGTTTTAATTTTGGCTCTGAGCTCAACACAGCCGTTGGCTGCGGGACTCTGCTATCAACTCCTCCCGAGTCTGAGTTAGCCTTGCAATTTTTTGATGTAGTCCCTTGACTGTTTCCGGCGTGGCCCAAGTGCCCTTTACTCGCTCGTATTTGGTTCGGAGTGCGGTATGCTGCTGTTTCAACTCCTCGTATCTGTGTCTTAAGGCTACCACTGATGGAGATAGCCGTGGAATCCTTGGAAGATCACTTGTCGTCGAATTGGAATAGGAACTCATGTTTATAGATAGAAAAGGGATTCAGGAAATAGAGAGTTATTGAGAGAAAAAGAGGAAAAATTCGGCGGAAATATTAGCAGAAGGACTTTATGAATGTTAATTAGTCAGGCGGTTCCCCAATTTACATTAACCCTAGTTGTGGTTTACAATTATTTGGGTTTCTATCATTGATTATGGGGTGACTAGAACCATGCTTTATTCACCCTACACTAGGATCTTTGCGTGAAATTGCTTATTAATATCGACACGGTCATTCAGTAATTTGGACTCCTTAACATCATCATGAGTTATATTCATTCTATTACTACAGTTAACTTTGACGGGATTAAACGCTGTATAATTTGTTGTGTGGTCGTACCATGATTTTTCTGTCCTAATCGTCACCACATATTTTTACGTTGCCCGCATTAATGACTATTTCGGAATTTAGAACCAGTGTAATTGATTTTATACTTGCCCCTCTAGTATTCCAGTTTAATATTCCAATGAATTGCAGTAATATCTCCGGAATTTAATGATTATTTATTTTATTAAAGTTAATATAATTTACCAAAGCGGCATTACCATCGTCGGTGATTATCAATTATGACACAAAAATTTTAATACACCTGAACTGTTACTAAGACTTTAATAATTTCGGTAATCATAACAAAGGAGATTTAATTTAATCAGAGGCAAAATTAACTATTTATCGTGAGAATTATACAGATTATTATAATTAATTTAAAACTTAGATAAAATTTTAAAAAAAGAATATTTTTATGAGGTGCTTACTAATATAGGATTTCTCCAGGGTTTATGTCAATTAATTCCTAACGTCCTCAGACCTTGAAAGTTGAAATTAATCCACGACGGTAGTAGTACAGAATGTTGTTATTTCAGTAATTGTCAATCGATATTTGCTAAAATTTGTCCTTATCTATCGCACCAACCACCATACAAATTTCGTGAGGTTTATCGATAAAGGCAATCTCGATCTATTCGAACAACCGTCAAGAGTGCCACTCAACCTTTTAAATCAAAGAGTTTTATGTGTGAATTTTTTTTTATGAGCTTGCGTCTCAGAACAAAATAAAAGCCTTTTGATGCGTTTTTATTATCACTTTTCGATTTTATTTTTATGAGATAGTTCGGCTATTTAGTCAATCAACACCTATACCTATCCCTGCTACCCGTCTAAATTCAACAATAGGTTCGAGATTTAAAAATGGTGTCTCAATCATTTCATGATTATGTCTAATATCCCATTAAGTAAATGACGCCCTTCCCGTGATTTTAATTCTACTCGCTCCGGCCACTTTTCAGCAGTCGCTTCGAGTATACAACGGCGCCCTGCGTAGCGGTCCTGTGCATATTGCCAGACCCTACTGCGGACTGCCGAGGTGTTCACGAGGCATGACCCGCGAGCTCAACTAGAGGTTTTCACCCACCAGCCGGCACGAGATCCGTCCCATGAACTTCTATTTACATACGTATAGTATTTTAATGGACTCGAACATAAATAAATAAACATAGAATGGACGTTAATTAATGAAATTATCAATGCAGAGACATTATGAACATATAATTGAAAAAAAAAATTTACATTAACTTGAAATAAGCAAAACACATTAAAAATAGTAAAGATCCTTACGCTTTAAGAATATTGTAGTGATAATTCAGTTTTTTCAAAATTGGCATAAGTTAAAAATAATGAATTTCGTCACTGTATATATACTATTTTTATGCGTGTGTGCGACCAATAGGCGATTTTTCGCCATTTTTAGGGCTTTTTAATTATTTTAATAATTTTAAACTATTTTTATTATTTTTTGTGTATTTTTCTTTATTTTTTGATATAAAATTTATATTATATTTGGATTTTATTTTTATTATTATTTTCTTATAATTTTATTTTTAACCCTTTTTATTTGTTTTCTGGTCGCCACTTCTGCCTATGTTTTTTCTAAACCTTATTTTGCAAGGTTTTGGCAGTTTATTTTATTTTTCATATGTCTTTCTCTGCAGCTGTAGGCTTTTTTAGTGATTTTAGTTAATTTTTATTTTATTTTTGTTGTATTTTTAATTTGTTTTATTTAATATGTTTTTCATTAATTTTTGGTATCTTCTTGCGGTGCGTGTTTATTTTCAGTGACTCATTCCATTATTTTTACTTTAGTGTTTAATTTTTATTTTTGTTTAAATTGTGGCTCTGAGCCCAACAATGTCATAGCAAATAAATGTTTTAGTTGAAGTGTCTGCACATTTGTTAAATTTATTAACTATGGCTAAGAATAAGGTATGTAAGCTAAAAAAGATCCAACCCAAGAAAGAGAGACGACTAATCGTACTTGCAAACGAAGGGGACCAGAAATAGAAATCGCACACATACCTTCTATGGGTAGTGCGTTGAACCCGCTATGGGATCGGGCCTTAACAGTTCCTAGGTGGCGCTCACCTTTGGCGATTCCATAACCAGTGGTTACATTACCAACGTTGCTTGGCAACGTGTAACCATTGGGGGAAAGATAATAATTTTCATATGGGGTCAAGGACGATGACATCATACCCAAAAACCCCACAGTTCAAATAAATTTGTATGGAAAATGTTGTTGATCTAAATCATGATTTACAAGTTCAAGACCTAGACGGTGTAAATATAATTAAACAGAAGGGATTATATGTGACAAGACCAGGCCGAAGTACGTAGAGGGAGCGAGATTAAGCAAAGCGCACACAGACCTTCTATCGGTAGTGCGTTGAACCAGCTTTGAGGTCGGGCCAGAGCAGTTCCGTCATAGAGCTCACCTTTGGCGACCTCAGAAACCAATGGTTACATTTCCAACGTTGCGTAGCAACTGGTAACCATTCGGGGGAAGAAAAATTTATTATGTGTGGAAACCCCACAATATTTAGTTTTACCGGATTTTTTAAAACAGCAATTTTAAAAATAAATTGTAAATGGATTTGTTTGTTTATTAAAGTTTTTACTGAATTCTCTTAACTACTTCAGTATCCTCCAGTCGTCCGAGACTTTACCCCAACACTATCTATCAAAATGGTTATCTGATAAAAGTGCGTTTGACAAATTTCATTTTCCATATACTTAAAATAATAAGCAATTCTGATAAAACAAATATATTTTATTGGATGTACATATAATATTTATATAATAATTGTAGTCTTTAATATAATATTTTATAAATATTATTAAAAATATTTCTTTTAATAGTTGAAATAATTAATTTAACATTTTCAGTCATTTCAAATAATTTAATTAAAATAACATTATTTGCATATAATTTATTTAGAACTAATGAAAATTTAATAATATCTATTTTTTATTATAATTTCAAGTAAAAAATGAATAACTAAAATAACTAGTTAATATTTAATATTCAGAAAATTATTATTCTGCAATTTTATTTTATCACAATGACTTGGGATGATTTCATTTATGCATTTATGCTAATCCTTTCAATTTTTTGTGCATTTATATCAAATAAAATACAATTAAGTTTCAAGAAATACTTTATGAGTTTATTTGGTTTGTTATTTGTAATTTGTGTTAGCGGTACTGCGGTTTGGCATTCCTTATTCGTTACATTGATATCAATCGGGATAATTGGCTTTAAATTAAAACAGTATAATTATCATCAATGATAAATTTGTGAAATAATTCGACATTTTCAGTTTTCATATTTTGGTGTTTATTTTCTGTTTTGGGTATTTGATTTTCTTTAGAACTTGCCATTTAATCGGATTCGATCGTCCACCATCTTATAGCAATGCCATTCAGCTTGTGTTGACACTAAAGGTAGGTGAATGAATTCTGTTTTTTTCTGAATAGCAATTATTTTTTATTTAACTCGATGTTTTTTAATAGATTGAATATTTTTATTTAATACTGATAAAGAACCTTAAAAAAATTTTCTAATAATTAAATTTAGTTTTAATTTACATGAATTATTATTTGATTTTTTTTCTTCGGTTTTGGGAGTTCCATGTGATTTCTGATTTCGCATGTTCCAACACAAATAGACTTTATTGTCAATTGTCGCCAGTGACTCCCCATCCATTAATAATTATAATATTCGTATTTATTTTTCGTTTGCTACTCGTTTATACCTTTTTGTCCTAAGAAATATTGTTATTTCAATTTTTAATAAATTTTTGCACTTAAAGTAGTTCAAATTTTTGAGTTTGTCTATAAATGACGTCACACATTTTCAGTCCATTCGCTCGTCTAAAATATTGATGCGATTAGTGATCAGAATGATTAAAATCTGAGATACGATGGTGGGCGTAACAAAATATAAATAATCAAAAAGTTAAGAACTTGCATTGTCCTAACAAGCCATCACAGATCTGTTACCGGCCTCCGATAATTTTATGTTGATGGTGTCCCAGGTAATGTAAATGCGAAATAAAAATAACCAATAAACACTTTAGTAATTATAAAAATTTAAATATGTATCAGTTAGTCAGCCATTTTGATATTTTTAATAAAATAATCAAATAATATTTTTTCTTATTTTTAAATCCATCTGTCAAAATATGAATTGAATATATTATTACATTTTATTGATTTCTAATAATTTTATATATTTTACAGCTATAGCTTTTGAGGTGGATATTAATACTTTTCAATCAAAATTAGTAATTTCTCTTTTCATTATTTTATTAATTTTCATGTTAATAATTTATGTTTTATTCTTATTAATTTCTAAACGGCCGATAACTCTTGATAATCCGAATAAACAAATTTTTGGTAGTTATTGATTAATAGCTAGCATTGCCGGCTCGTCCTGCTGAAATCTAATTTCAGATAAACCAAATACGATGAGATTTATTTTCAAAAAATATATTCACAATTCTTCAATGCTTAGTTGTTTGGATCTGAATTTTCTTTTTGATATATATCTTAGCAACTTCGAATCGTTAATATAATATTCAAGAGGGGAATCAATTTTGCCCTTAACATATGTTTTTGAATCATAACTGTGGATAATGAACGGTTTCGTTTGTGTTCCAGCTAGTCGGAGCCGCATTCGAAATCAAGGACAGCCTTGAGAGAGAGCGCAAATTGAAAATCCTGTTAAACACCATCCAAATGGAAGATAATGAAATTGAAGATTTGAAGCTAGAGATAAAATATTTCAATGTCAAATCCGATATGATTGATTTGTTCACATATTCCTACTGCTTTATTGGACTTTTGACCGGTATTTATTTCGTTCTATTGAGATTATCTTCATTATTACTACTCAAGGTCCATATTTCAAATACCGAGTTTATCTCGATTGCTCTCAATTCTCATCAACCGTTTATGTTAATCGCTATAGTGAATTCTGGAACCGGCTCAAAAACGCGGCTTTCATAGGCGTTGCTTATCTATTTGCATCACATTTCTATTTCATTGAAGTAATAATAATAATAATAATAATCAATAATAATAATTAAATAATTATAATAAATAATAATAATAATAAATGTTGAGGATACCTAAATAATGGAATAAAATAATGTAAAATGATTGGGGGAAACAATGAGAAGTGAGTAAGATGTGGTTCTGGAGCTTAATAAAAAGAGAATGGAAAAGAAATGTTGAACGAGAAAGGAATAAGAGAAAATCAATAAAAACAGACAATTAAATCAAAGGTCATTTATAATTAATAAGTGCAAATTTTGGAAAACAAAAGCAAAATTCGCACGTTATCTCGAAAGCCCTTTCAAGATAAGGGAAGAAATATTGTTTGAAAATCCGGGAAAGGGCATCTCCAAAAAATTAGTTATCTGGACAGATGTCAGTGATTATGAAGGCCCAAAAGGAATTAGCGTTAAAAGATATCAGAAATTCTATTCGACATCAGTAAGTGTTATTGAATGATGGAGTATAAAAAGGAAGCGCAATTCAAATCGGGACACACAAAAAAAATAAGACAAACCTTGCGAAAGACAAAAACTACGAAAGACAAAAATTGCGAGAGACAAGAAATTTGCAGGAGACAAAGAAAGACAAAAAGAAATTAAAGAGAAATTAAGCAAGGTCAAAGCAAAGCAACTAAATCAGAGTTACCGATCTCAGAAGCCCGTCACAGTAGTCAAGTGATTGAAAAGCCAATTGATCTGAAAAGTGCTATTTTTCCCGAAGGGTCGCAATAAGCACTAATTGTGATTGATTGATAATTCGTTGTGTCATTTTAAAGTGGAGATAAAGTGTATTAATCAATAAAGTTTATATCGTTTGGAGTTCGTTACTGTTGTTTAAAAGCACGCTTGGAGTCAGATTGACAATAATTTCTATTCGAATTCACCGACAACCCCAACATAAATAATAATAATAATCAAATAATAATAATTAAATAATTATAATAAATAATAATAATAATTAATAATAGTAAATAAATAATAATTAATAAAAATAATAATTAAATAATAATAATAATTATAATAATTATTAAATAATAATAATAATTGAATTATAATAAATAATAATAAAATAATGATAATTAATAATAGTAAAATAACCTTTTTTGTTTTATTGCATTCATTTTGCAATGACATTAAGATTTTTTATTATTTGACTTATTATTTCATTATTATCTGTTATTGGTATCATTATTGATTCATATCCAATATTAAAAAATTCTTAAAATTATAATAAAATTATAAATAAATTATAAAACAAAATTAATAAATAATTATAAAAATAAATAACAATAATAAAAAATATAAATTTAAATAAACAAATAATAATAAATAACAAGAAAATAATAATTAGTAAAGATTATGATGTGGCATACAGGCAGTACAGAACCTTCAGTTATCGACCTTATGTATACATGAAACATAAAAACAGCAAATTCCACTAACATAAAGGAAAGTTAAATAAAAATTGATATTACATAATCTTTGAAATTCATTAAAACAAAATAAGAATTTCTATATAACAGTATTATGTAATAGTGACGTAATCGATTATTGTCCAAGATTTGAAAATTGTGTAATCATAGAAAACCTCAAAATAAAAAAAGCTAGAGTGGTTCGGGATATTATTGTGTAATATTCATTTGTTTTGAAGTGCACACATCTATCTACTATTACAGTATGCGACATCTTATCAATTCTACGATCTTAGTTTTTCTATCGACTCCTATTTAAAAATAAAATAGTTTAAATGTTAAAAGTGTGATCGGCTATTTGAAGTAATTATTTGTGCTAAATTTGTATTTTAAAATTTATACTAAAGTAGCTATATCAATATTAATAATTACCGCGGTTCGAGTTGTTTAAATTTTCAGATTTTGAGAGATATTTTAAATTTGTATTGTGTGATAAATAAATAAATGTTATAAGAAGATTTGAATTTAATTGGGTCTAATATCAATAATGTTTTTGTATTAATTGTAAGATGAAATTTAAAAATTAGAATTAAAATAAACTAATTAATAATATTAAAATAATAATAATTTATAATAAATAATAGTAATAGTAGCAAAAAGTAATTAATAACTTTATAAAATACTAATAAAATCAATATAAAATACTAATAAAATTAATTATAAAATACTAATAAAATAAATTATAAAATACTAATAAAATCAATGATAAAATACTGATAAAATCAATTATAAAATACTAATAAAATAAATTATAAATTATAATAAAATCAATGATAAATTATAATAAAATCAATTATAAAATACTAATAAAGTCAATTATAAAATACTAATATAATCAATAATGATTACAGTATGCGAAATCTGATGAATTCTACAATCGAAGTTTCTTCTATCGATTCGTGTTTATGTCAGTAATGTTCTTTGTGTTTCGAATGCGAATGTATTTTGCCTGGTTGATCTCGGAATGTGTCTGCATGTGTGCAGGGATGGGGGCCTATCCGGCATCTAGTGTTCCGGTTCCTGGACACGGCCCTACTAACCTGAAAGGAATGGAGCCTATTGGGTGAATTACACATTACTCTAATGACAAATCAGTAATTTATTTGCTTTTCCAATAGCGACAGCATAGCGGTGAGCTATGACACCACTCGCAACCTCAACATATCAGGATGTGAGTGGGCTCCCTCCGTGCGAGATGGAATGCGCTCCTGGAACATGAGTGTTCAATATTGGCTCGCCACATTCGTCTATCGCCGTTTTCCAATTAAGGCTTATCGGACATTTGTCACCATGCTTGTCAGCGCGTTTTGGCACGGGGTTCACCCGGGATATTATCTGAGCTTCATGACGATTCCTCTGAGTTTGCTAGCCGAGTCCGCACTTGAAAAGGTGGTCATCGGTGCTGCACCGACATCATCCGCTAGAATCAGGAATGCCAACGGAGAATGGCAACCGAGCATGCTAATAGAGAAATCTTTCTTCATCAGATGGTTCTATAAGATGAGAGTTTTTGACTATTGCTGCATGGGATTCCTCCTGTTGGAAGCTGGGAGCACTCTGATGTATTGGTGGAGCATTTGGTTCTCTGTGCATCTGTTGATGATTGTGCTGATCTCTATGCAAGTCGCAATTGGCCAGTTTCGTCGCTCGGTTTCTAGTCACTCTGGCTGAGCGATTTCCGCTTCTAGTCGTGAAATTCTTACAATTTAATCTGTAATATTTGCATATTCATTTTAATTTTAATAAATGATTTATTTGTGTTTTGCATTTTCTTATATAATATTTTCTCGGGAAATTCTTTACGCCTATTAAATTTGTAAAACTTAATCAATTAAATGAGACAGGGGGGAAAGAGTAGTACTGTAACCTATAAATATGGAATAAAAATCATTATCAATTTCGATTTAAGAAGCACGCATTAAGGAAGTTCATAATAAAATCAATTTTCGACCCCCTTGTCTATATGTCCCCTTTCGTGATCACTCTTTGAAAACATACATCTTTTCACAAGAAATTTAGATGGCCGTTCTTAATGTTTGGTCTAATTTCTTCCGCTAATCCACAATCTCTCTTTATGTCTTTTACAGTTCCATTTTTAAGTGGTTGATCAGCTCCATCTCTGAAATTACAAGCCAACTTATATCCATCTAAATTATTTAGAGCATTATTATTTATTTGGTTTCTTGGTCAATTATCATTTAACTCATGTTGCGACCCTTCTCAAAAGGAAAGTAGTTATAACATAGTGTACTAAGCACTGTAACATACCAGCAAACAATACACAAACAGAAAAATTTAAATATGGAGTATCTATTAAGGACCTCACTGAAAGCGGGAGAGGGTCTACACAAAGGGACCATATTGGGAAAATTTTGGGGGTCAAAGTATATATGACATATCCACCAGATTCAGTTACAATTTACACTTTCATTTAAGTCTGCATACAATTATTTCACAAATGTCACAATATGATTTATAACTATAATTGGTTTTATACATTTAATAGTTCGCATTAGGCCATTATAATATAGTATTTTGCTACATCTTAGAATTTTGAAAAGCTTACAAGATTCTGCCTCAGCACTTGATGAATCACATATAGTTACATTATCACATTTTCCTACTTCTTGAACTCCGGTGCACTGTAGAAATCCCCCCTCTTGATTACATCAATCTGTGACTTCATTTATAGTCAGTGTCTGGTTAAATATCAAGACAAAACATAATTTTTAATAATATTAGTTAATTTCAGATGTTTAAAATGTAAAAGGATAAAAACCATACAGAAAAAAACGTAAAAAAACAAAGAATGTGATCATAAATACAACACCAATAATAGCACAACAAGCCAACTAAACCCCAAATAAAAGTACAACAGTCGCAAAAGTAATAACTCAAACCATAATAGATAAATCAATAACTAAAACCTATATAATGACCAAATTACCAGTTTAACTTAAAGTAAAGCTAATTAAATTGCCTATGGGAAAACCAATCTTCATAAATAACTGGAATGAACTACAAGCATTCCAAAAAGAAACAGTTAAACCACGATGGCCTTTCTATGTAATGTCACTTAGCGTCCTGGCAATAGCGATTTTAGCAATACTTTGTAGTGTACAAATCTACAAAAAGTACAAGTGGAAAAGGCAGCAGTTGTCAGAAATGTACCATGGCATTTTCATTTGGATAAATATGTACCAGGCAATATACAGTAATATACAATAATATGAATAAAAACTGTATACAGGATAAACTAATAAGTTTCACAGTTAAATGAAAGAACAATGATTCACCGATTTCTTGAATATTGGTGGGTTACAGGGTTTCGTCGTTTGTTTCATCTTTATTGTTGCCCCAGTAACGCCATACAAAATGTTACTCTGACTACCACTCGACACCCGTTGCTAGGCAACGTTGGAAATGTGCTCGAGCGGGTGGATTGTCCGCAAAAAGTGAGTGCCATTGCTAATACTATAATTGCTCGGACAACCCTCGGGTCCAACGAGCCGTCGTTAGAAGACACATGCTCGATTTGTTGTAATTGGTCCCTTTACGTCATGCATTAGAGTCTAATAAATTACAGGAGTTCTATCGTGATTGTCTGGATCATCTTACATGAGTCAACAAAATCAAACTACGAAATATATATTATCCCTGAGTTACAATGTTTGTAAATTTGATTTGGATTGGGTTAGCAATTGAGCGGCACGACGCCTAGCTCTTTCCTTGCATCCTGGACGAGAGTGGGTATTTACGGTTGTTGCAGGGTTCGAGATTGAGGTTGGAGCAGCTGCCGACTCCCGATAGGCTAGCTGAGCCGGTGCGAATACGAGCGGATATGTAACAGCCGCCCCCTCTTGACTGGCCGACAGAGCAACCTCCAGTCCTCGTATTTGCGTACGTAAGCTCTGATTTATTTGCTTTTCTTCCGCCCATCCTTTCTGAGCAGCTGTGAGCCTCTGATATAGGGTTTTGATTTTTGCTGGATCTACCCAGGTGGCCTTGATTTGTTGCACTTCTCGAGTCCTTTGGATTATCTGGGTGAGTAGATTTGCATTCGCCTCTCTTGCGCGATCCAATTCGTTTTGCAGAAATTGGGTGGTTGCCATTGCTGTAATAACAAAATCTTTTAATTTCTTTACGGACTTAATTAAATCAAAATCATTATTATTTCAAACATAGTTTATAAAATAAATTTATTCGAGAAAAGGAATTAAGACGAGCAACAATTAAGAGAAAATTTCTTGTTAATCACACACAACATGTCATTCATCCGAGAAATCAGGACTCTTCGGTGAAATGTCTTTTTAGGCCTTTCCTCTGAGTAGATGCCGGATATGGCCGTCGGGTATCGCGGGCCGGTCGAGGTGGATAAGCCTCTGCAATACGCCCGACGCGGATGTCCTCTTCTACGTTCGCGAGGTACATCCTCGCCTTGACCACGTTCAGGTCCACTTGCTCCTGCACCCTTTCCCATTGAGTGAGGAGGTTCCGCGCGTGCTCGCGGGTTTCTTCGGCCGAATATCGCTGTCCGTTGGGCCAACAAGGGTCCTTTGCCAGGCCCAATATCTGCCAAGTGGTGGGATATGGCCACTTTGGTGGAAGCTCCTTGATCATTGCCGTGGTCTGTGGTATCTTCTTCAAATGCTGTTCATCGGCTACTTGGGTAGAAATCCAATCGAGTGGCATGATTTCTTCTGAAATGACATTGTGGATAAATAGTTGGGTATGAAGGAATAAAAGTTAATTCATCCAAACCGTCTGGATGATTTGATGTACAGTTACTTCGGAAAAATAAAGGGTTGATTATTATTTCGTTATACGAGCAACGTTGGTTGTCTTTAGAGACGTTATAGTGAAATAATTCTTAATGTAAAGACAGCTAAGGGGAGATACTTATAGCATTCGTGGAGTGAAATAGTTGTTGTTAATTATTCAAGAAGAAAAGAAATCCTTACAATCTTGAACCAAGCACATTTATTCAACAGCATTAAATTCCCCTATGCTAATTTGCGCCCTGAAATTTTCTTCGATATTAATATTTGGGTTAATATAATGTTACAATTTGAATTATCCAAATCTAAATTCCATTAAATTCCGTTAAATCGCGTTTGTTAAGCGACGCAAATGCGACGATTGTTTAGGAAATGTATCATGCAAAGGTATCTATGTAATAGTTCGAGCTCCTAAAATATAGTTTCCTTGTATTTCCTTCATGGTCGTTATGATAGTTTTCAGAATAATACAATACATCCTTATTACAGTTAGTTGATTCATGAAAGTTAAGGTTTCTAATACATCTTTATTTATAATTTAGCGATTCTTCTCTTGAACTGACGTTAGTAAAGCGCATTCGACTAGTATTTCGGTAAATTTAATCGACAAAAGCAAAGGAATGATGACAGCTCTTGAGACATATATCGTCCACGATTTCGATATTCCTGGATATCTCTGCTTAACTACCTAGGGAATTCATGGGGGGCAAAACTAATTTGTATTTTGGCGTGTTGGAAAATCGGATACCTGAATATTAGTGCCATAGTAAATTACTGTTATTTAATTAGTGGATTTTAATTAACTTATGAAGGACAGTTAGCATGGTGATTATTAAGATTTTACGACTTTATATATTCAAGAGTAATTTTGCAAAAATTTACTTTGAGTCGGTGAGTTTGATTTTTTCGATAAAATTTTTGCTACGGTTTGATTCATAATCCACAAAGTTTTAAAGGAGAAATCGATAATTAACTAGACTGAAGATTCAATAAATGATGGTGGATGCACTGTCGTTATGTTGTTGATAGTCTAGCACACTCGTATTCATGCAAATCGAATCTCGAAGATCAACCCGTTTTGGAATTCACTATTTCCGGTTGGTCAAAGTTGATTTATAGTTCAGGTTGATTTTAACTGTAATTTTGTTTATATTTAGTATCTCTATTTTCTTAGTGCAATATCCGGTTTATTCCAGGTTTACTTATGTGTAGCTCGAATGTCGATGATAAATTCAAGTAGGTTAATTTTGTTTAATTATGTTACCATCGATTTAATTCAAAGGGTTTTAAGGTTGGTTCAGTCGTAGTTTGGACATATTGTGGATTCATAGGCGGCGGTGATGGTTTGGAAGGCTGGCGAATCCGGACTCTATTTGGAGGGCGTATTTTCGATCGGATTCCGTTGCTATATTTTTTGGGATTTCATCAAGTTTCACCTAGCTTTCTATTAGGTTAGAGATTTATTTTCGTTATGTAATTTCGTCATGGTTTTTAGATATACTTTATGGTTATCGATATTGAGGGACTGAATCTTATCTACTCAATGGATTTTTGTAAATTTTTTTGGATCTAATTCTCGGATTATCGTTTCGCTTTCTGCCGATTATTTTGGTGATGATTTCAACTATCAATAGAGTTGTCTCCTAAACTTAGCTTATCCAGCACACTGGTCGTACTCGCGGTGCGTTCCAATCTATTACCTATTCAAAACTCTCCACTGGCACTGATTTATTAGAAATCGATTTGATCCTATGATCGTGTATTTAATAAGTTTGTAATGGTAATATTAATTTCACGTGTTCTCTTCTGAATTTCGCGTTAATGTACAAATTTATAAGGAGAGTAGTTGTACCGCATTTTGAATTTGAAGTTAATTTCTATAGTTTACACCGAAATGATTAAAGCGAAAATATTATAATCAAGTTAAATTTTTCATTTAGTATTATGACTGTACCGTTAAATAAAAGATTTACAATTACGAATATGAGTTTACCATTACGAAAAGGATTTATAATTAATAATATGAATCTAAAGTTAATAATATGAGTTTATTATTAATAAAAAGTTTTACCGTTAATAATATGAATAAATACTATGAATTTAATAAAAAAAATTTACAATAACTAATCTGAATTCATGATTAATATTATGAATTTACAATATAAATTTAGGATGCATAGCGTAAATTGATATCATGAGTTTATAGGAAATAACAACGATTTCATTTTGATTTAATTTCCCATCACCTTCCCTTAATTGACCTTAGACGCATATTGTGTTCATATTACATTTAGTGAGTGCCCACTGGACTACTCGGTGTGATGATTTTTAGCCGTGTGTAGAATAATTTAGGTCGATTTTACAGAAATGAGAAACGAGGAAGCAGCCAAAAGACCTCTTCCTTATTTCTCGTCTCTTCTATAGGGAATAATATTGACGTTACGACCCCTGCGTTCCGCACGCTGGGTCTTCACGGGTACAGATTATCGGCGATATTCCACGCACTTACACAATTCTGCACTGTATAATGATTTTATTAACTTTCGATGTGTGTTGGCTGTGGGCCGGAAAAATTTCGACAGTTTAATTTAGTTTATTAAATATATAAAACAATTAAAATATTGTAAATATTTATTATCATATTAAAAAACCAAAATACAAAATTACTTGACCGACAATAATTCACAAAGGCATAAAAATGCATCTCACCCCACGCCAACATCCAAGCAGAGCTCTACCGAGGTTGCGAGGATGTGACGTGGAGAAAGAGTTCCAAAATAAACTATTTCTCACCTAAAATTAATTCACAACGAAAGCTTTATAGTTTTTAAAACAGTTTCAAAATAATTTTTCGGTTTGAAAAATGGTGTTTTTTAATGTGAAAATGAATCGGTATTTATACCTATTTTCTGTCCCTAACCTTGCGTGTTAAATTTGATGTAGTAAAACAAAATTCGACCTTGTTATTTTCTAGTGTATTCTATTCTTTATTTTTATTATTTTTTGATTTATTTTAATAATTTTTTATTTAGAATTTTTATTGAATTATTTCTAATTCAAATTTTTTGATTTAAGTTTCATTTTCATGAACTTTTATTAATTTATCAAATTTTGTCGAATTTGTTGGGTTTTCGTGTTATATTTGTGTTTGTATCGTGCGAATCTTGTTGCATTTTGTTATTATTTTAATTTATTTTATGTTTATTATTTAATATTTAATTCTCTTTTTTCTCATATTTGGTAGGGTTTAATTGGTGTTTTAATAGGTTTATTTAAATTTGCATGTGGTGGGTTACAGGGTTTCAAATCTTGCTTATCCTTCTAGTTGCCCTCGTAACGCCATACAAAATGATTCTGATTCACTTGGCACCCGTTGCTAAGCAACGTTGGTAATGTGTTCAAGTGGTGGATTGTCCGCAAAAATTGAGTACCATGTGCTAGTACTATAGTTGCTCGGACAACCCTCGGGTTCACGAGCTGTCGATAGAAGACCTGTGCTCGCTTTTGATTCTTAGGTCCCATTATTCTCCTATCTCCTTCAAATGTTAACCTATACTCTCATATCATTCATTGTTATGTCCATTCGCTTAGTCCTTCTTATCATTGTCCATGCTGATGATTATTCTTTGGCCTGTACACCCTTTGTTATGTTAAATACACCCACATTATATCTTTCACCCTTATCCCTATTATAACTACAATGTTTCCTATTATCATTACTAGCATTATCATTGTTACTATTATATATATTACCTTTATTATTATTTCTATTACTATAACTACTATTATATTTATTGTTATTACTACTATGATTATTACTACTATTATTATTATCATAATTATTATCATCATTACTACAAATACCATGATTATTATTATTATTACCATTATTATTATTATTATTATCATTATTATTATTATCAATATTATTATTGTTATAATTACCATTACCCTTATCATTATCGTTATATTTATTAAGGTTTTGTAGGGATCCTTCCTTATTCCTCAGCGTTAAATTTTTTATTGATATACAACATTAGCCGTAGTCCATCTATATTTTTCGGTTTTCGATAAAGTATTTTGTAAATTCGAAAATTTTAGCAGCGTTCCGCCCTTATTTTACGGTTCATCCCTATTCTACCGTTTTCGACAAAGTATTTTCATTGACTCGGAAAATTTGAGCAGCGTTCCGCCCTTATTTTACGCATTCCATTTTTACGTTACTATTTTTGTTAAGTATTTGAATTAGTTCGGAAAATTTGAGCAGCGTCCCGCCCATATTTTCCGCCTCAACTCAAATTAATTTATTTAATTTTTATTTAAAAATATTATTTTTCATGATTTTGGTCGTTCGGATTAATCTTTTTCCGATGGCTATTCATTTTAACTGTTGCAACGATTTCGCAATTTTCCCCGCTACCCATTCCCTCTTTTGTCCTTAAGATCTATTTATGTTCATTTCATAGTTAATGAGTGCCCACTGGACTACTCGGTGTTAGAGATTTTGAGCCGATTGTTGTTAAAAATTTATGTCAATTTTACAGGAAACGGATGGTGAAGGAGTAGCCAAGGGACTACTCATTTACCCTCCAATTTCCCTTATGTACGGATAATATTGACGTTCCAACTCCTGCGTTCCGCACGCTGAGTCTTCACGGGTACATATCATTGGCGATTTTCCACGCTCTTACACAAATCTGTACTATGTAGATTTTGCTTTCTTGCGTTATGTGTTGGCTGTGGGCCGGAAAAGGAATAACAAATAATAATTTACCATAGCATTTGGAATAAAAGTTTCGATTGCACTAAGGCTGTAGATATAAAATATTTATTCAGCATATTACATCGGCTACATACATTTGAAATTCATTGTATCCATTCCATAAAATTTACTTCGAAAATCCATAAAGTTAATTCGATAAATCATCTATAAATTCAATTGGAAAAACAAAATTATCCATAAAATTAATCTGAAAAATCATCCATAAATTCAATTGAGAAATTACCCATAAATTTGATTCAAAAAATCATCCATAAATTCAATTGGAAAAACAAAATTATCCATAAACAAAATCATCCATCAATTCGATCTGAAAAGTCATACATAAATTCAATTGAAAAATTACCCATCAATTCTCTTCGAAAAATCAACTAATAATATTG
Source organism: Schmidtea mediterranea (assembly GCA_022537955.1). Lineage (NCBI taxonomy): Eukaryota > Metazoa > Platyhelminthes > Tricladida > Dugesiidae > Schmidtea > Schmidtea mediterranea. The sequence continues at coordinate 168,541,457 of CM039680.1, forward strand.
CACCAGTTGAGAGTGATCGTGTTCAGGCAAAACACTTACCCGTGTTAATTGCCTGAATGCACGGCTCTCAACCAGCCATACAACCAGTTAAACAGTTCTGTAATGAAATTTTTCTCTGAAAAATAAGACTGAAATTTGTGAAAACACATCGGTATTTATACCTATTTTTCTCGCGTGTGAAATTTGATGTAGTAAAACAAAATTCGACCTTGTTATTTTCTAGTAAATTCTATTCGTTAATTTTATTATTTTTTGATTTATTTTTATAATTTTTATTTAAGATTTTTATTGAATTATTACTAATTCAAATTTTCGATTTAAATTTCATTTTAATGGACTTTTATTAATTTTTTCAATTTCGTCGAATTTGTTGTGTTTTCTTGTTATATTTGTGTAGGTATCGTGCGAATCTTGGTGCATTTTGTTATTATTTTAATTTTATTTTTATGTTTTTGATTTATATTTATTTATATTCTCTCAGATTTTAAAGTGTTTAATTGGTGTTGTATATTGTATTTTAAGTTATCTTGATGCTGGGTTTTCGTGCTGTATTACTGATGCATTTAAACAATTCTCAAGGCTATTGGTGTGCTGGCCCAACATAAAACACTCCGGGGCCCGTAAAATTGCGACCCGCAATTTCTTAAAGATCTAAGCTATGAACTATGCAGAGTTTACATTTTCCATTCAATTGGGTCTACGAGCTACATGGTAGTGACCTTAAAACCCACATGCATAAAAATAATCATACAGTATACATCAATATACGGTTTACAAGATGAAGTGAAAGAGGACATACAGTCCGGTCATGATCACACATAAAGAATAGTTGATAGTCTAAGAATTATTAGTTCATTGTTAATTATGAGTTCAATATTCAGTCACTTGGGTATTCGTCTCGCTGATGCTTTGAGTTTCTTGGTTTCTGATTGATTACTTTCTTCAGCAGGTTCTGATATTTTGACGATTCGATATCTGTTGTGCGATTTGACTTTGAGATTTTGTTTGGTTTGGGGAATTGACTTCATTAGATGCCGATTGTTTGGAAGATTGTAAGGCTTAGTGAATCTCAGATAAGAAGAATAGATAGAATGTTTAGTTCAAGACTCCTTTTTTGCTGGTTTATTTAGGGTTTTGAGTTGTAAATTTATATTCTAACTTTCGTTTGTTGATTGTTTCTTTGCATCTTGAACTGGGTGGCGTTCAATTGGATTCTGTGGATAGCTGACCCTTTATCATATTATCTAGTCTCGATTGTTTTATGATAATGGATCGGTTCGGGATTATTCATGATTCTTTGAGGTTGGTTTGAGTTTCTTCTTTTCAGTTATCAATTTTGGCTGTTTGTTCTCGATTTTCGGTTCTTTTTGTTATTTTGTAGGGTTTCTAAAGATCATCCATGATTGTTTTAATATTGTTTCCTTGATGGGTGTTTCCTTTTTCTGTTGACTTTCGATTTGATTTTTTAGGGTTCTGAGGGTTTGAACGATCTGTTTTTCTTGTGTTAATCCTTTGACCATTGGGTATAATAGGAATTGATCCGTCCGTGATTGGTATTCTTTGGGGTTTCTCATATCTCGGCATATTTGTTACAGTTAACTTTTGCATCGATTGATTGATTGTGGGGTTTTTCGACATCTTTCTAAGGGATGCTAGGTTGTATATATGGGTTTATTACTGATATCTTCCTTCTCGTCGCCAATATCATGCTGCTTTCGCTTTCCTTGTTTTTATAACAATTTTCAGGTTCCTTTAATAAGGCTTGCTATTATTCTCTCGTGATTTTAGGTAGTTGTTTGACTTTCTGTTTCTCTCCTTTCTTTATCTCTGTTGCTTTTATTACCGTGTCCGGTTTCTCGTTTCTGTGATTGGTATTAATTTTAATTTGACATCATTTATCTTCTTTGTTTGCCTTTACTACGATTTGCAAGATCCTTTCAATATTCCATTTTGATTGGCTGCACTTTGTAGTTCAGCCTCATCATCTTTCGTCTCGTCGTTTGTTGGCATTGCCCTTTGCCTTCTCTCTTTCTTGTAATCTGGTTTTCAATTTTTGAGTTGGTTTTGATTTGTTCTCTAATCCTTTCCTTATTCATATCCGCTGTTACACGTCAGTCTTGCTTGGAGTTACGATTCCGTGATATTCATTTTGTCTCGTTTGGCTGCATCTAGTTTCACTTGCAGTTGGTTGTTTTCTTACTTTATTCCCCGAATTGATTTTATAGTCTCTTCCACCCTTTTTTGTATTCATTTAGGTTTGTATATTGAGCTTTACTGGTTCTAATTCTTTGTCTTTTTCGTTTTGCGTTTAGCTTTGTTGTTCAATTATCTACCTGTTTGTTGTTATTCGTCAGTTTTGCATTAATTGATTCAGTTTTTGTTAAATTATTCTCCCTCGTCTTTTTTGTTGACTGACTTGGTATTTCATCTATTTCTTCAATGCTTTCGTTTCGTGTTGATACTTCCTTTACTGTTTTGCTGCTTTATCTTGCTCCGATCGTGACTTTGTTTTCGTTGTTTCTCATTTTCGTCTTTCACCTGATTGTTCTGGATTCTCTCCAAGTTTACTCTTGTCTCTGATTTCCTTGATGGCTTCGGTACCTCTTAATCGGTTTATTTCAATTTCTGATCCTGATCTGATTCTTGTTTTACACTCATCTATCTAACTAAGCTTTACTGCTTGATATTTGATTGGCTTCCATTTGATTTGTTTCTCCATTTTAACGTAATATCACATCACATGTCTTTCTCATTCCGCTATATTCTTTATCCCATCGTCTGATTTTTAAATTTGTTTTCGCTCCTCGACTATAATATTTATATACTACTTTTATATATTATCGGATATTATTATATTCATTCCATATAATATTTATACACTACTTTTATACATTACTATATAAACATATCTATTATATAAATTATATGCACATTTCTAACTATTTATTACTTTATCTCCAAAGGGTCTTCGCGCAAGGTGCGTAACCCTCCGCATCTCTCATCAATTACTGGATATATATCGATCTCACTTGTCTATTGGGTATTGGTTCATATTTTGACTTGCTTTGTTCTCTCGATTTTGAATTTTCTGTGAGTCCATCATTTGTTTCCAACAGATTTTGTCTGTGTTTTCTTCATCTTTTGATCTTTTCTGATTGTCTACGTTATTTGGCTTTGATTGTTGTCCTATTTCTTTGAAGGCTACTGGATTTTGCCTTTTATTACTCTCTCGGTTTTCTCCCTCTTTGTTATCTTCTAGGCTCTCTTTTATTGTCCATGAATTTTATTTCTCCTCTCTTTAACAGGGCTTTTATCGTCCTTAGTAATACATATTCGGATTTCATTGCTCTTTTTACTAATATATTTTCATTGCTTTCGAATTTGTTTACGTCCATGATTTCGTTATCAGATTTTCTTTTTTTTCTCCAATTGATCAGTTTTGCTGCTGCTTCATCGTATCCTCTCTCGATTTCCTCCAAGGATTGGGTTTAATTTTTGTCCTATTATTTCGATGTCTTCTTTAATTCCATTTATCGTAACGAAATCTATTGCTCTTGTTTCTCGCGACATCATAATATAATTTAACATCGTTTTTCCTTTATTGTCATTCTCATTTAGAGTTGATCCTGTTTTTAATAACGATTTTTTGCTGTTCCGAATATTTTCCGGTCCATAAATATCGAACATCATTCCTGTTTCTTCTCGTATTACTTCGTTGTCTTTGATTGTTAGCAGATATTCGTTTAATCATACCTCTTAATTGCTCACTCTCTTGTATTTGATTGCTTTGTGTACTTTGACTATAATTTTCGTTTTTGGTTGTCCAGATTTTCTCTCTGTTGGACAATTTTCAGCCAAATGTCCGTTTAGGTTGCAGTTAAAACAGGTTGTAATCTCGAATCTTGTTGTTGTACTCATTATCGCCATATCTCTTAAATGTCTGACCTCTTGTGTTGGGTTATTTTATGGACTCTTCTTGAATTGGTTTGGTTTTTGTTGACCTTGAATTCTTCTCATTCGACAATTCTTTGACATATGACTGCTTTGATTGCAATTAAAACAGATTATCATTTCTTCTCCTTCTGTGCGAACTCTTCTATCATATCCTTGGCAATTTTTTAGTTGATAACCTCGATCAGTTCTGCATCCTTCTTTTGAATAGATATCACATATTTGATTGTAGTTCGCGTTGTTAATCCTGAAATAATTATTACACTTTATAAATTTACCTCTACTGTCTTGAATTCTCTTAACTGGAATATCGCAAATTTGTGATGGTTTTTTTTTTTTTTTTTTTTAATATATTGATTTGTTTGCGGGTAAATATCTTTCGTTTGTCTCGTTATTTCCATCACTACTTTCATTGGTTCTGATACTCGATCTTTTAACTCGGTTTGCTCATTTTCTCTTTTGACTCTTTCTTCCATTGTGGTTAATATTTTCTCTTCCCGTACGATTTCTGTTTTCCTTGTTTCAGCTCTTATTGTTTCAACTGTTTTTATTTCCGAATTTCCAGTTTCCTTTTCGCCATTTAAATCTTCTTTGTTGTATTTTCTTTTTTGAATGCATCTCCTGTACATTCCTCTTTAAACTTGAAGATATTGGTTCTCGGTCCTTCATTTCCGGTTCATCTCGTACGATTTTGTACATTGTTGATTCTCTCAAAAATATTTCTGTTTTATCCGTGTTTTTACTTGGCAACTCTTGGTTCATTTCCTCTCGGAGTTTTTCCATCTCTGTACTTGTTTGCAACTGAATTGGAATTCCTAGCTCGGGTGATTTCACGTTGTTTCCTTTATCGGTTAGCTTTTCCGTTAATTTATCATATTTTTCAGCTTCTGTTTCCAAACTTTCTAATCTCGTTGTAATCATTGGTTCTGCTATCGCTACTGTATTAAGTTTTCTATCTGTTGCCGCTTTTCACTCTCTTTGAATTTCAATAACATGGTCTATTTCTTTATCCTTGTTCTCCGTTTGTTTTGGTATATTTTCAGTTTCTCTACACAATGGTTTCCTTGATTCCGGTTTCTCGTAACTCGTTTTCTTGATTCTATCTCTAGTTTATCGGCTCTATTATTCGTCGTTTACTTGATCTCTTTATTCTTTTGGTTTACTCGATCTCTTTATTCTTTGTCAATTATCTAAACATAAATAACACTTCTAGTATATAAATTTCCGCATTAATTTATCGTACTACTCTCACTGCTTTTCCTTAATTCTTTTCTCTACGTCAACTTCTTATCTTTTTAATTTTTGTTTTTTCATTTTAATTTTATTTTAAATTATCTATAGCTCGTGTCAATTATCTATTTGTTTCGTCTAAATTATCCTTATAGTCGCATCAATTATCTGTTTTGTCGTATCAATTAACTATTTTAATCAAATAAATCATCACCATCATATCAATAATCGTCTCGTTTACTATTCTCCTTTATCTCTATCATTGGTCCAAAAACGTTCCTTAATCTCTATGCGCTATAGGCCTTTTTACTTAACTCTTCTCGTCTTTTTCCTTAAACTTTAACCACTGTTGCTCTATGGGCCTTTTTATTTAAATTCTCTTGTCTTTTTCCGTAAACTTTATTCGCTGTAATAATTTTTCTTTTGCTTCATCTCCCTTCATTTTTAAGTCTACTTTGAATTATCTATTTCTCCTAATCATTATCTATCGACCTCGTATCAATTATCTATATAGTCTTATCAATTATCTATGTGGTCGCATAAATTATCTATATTACAATAATAAAATCATTATACTCATACTCTCATTCAATCTGTAAATCATTTTCCTATGTCTCATTGATTAAAAATCGTTTACTTAATCCTCAGTCGCTGGCACTCTATACCCTCTAGAATTTCCGTTGGCTCTTCGGCCTTCGGCTTTAACTCTTTTACTGGTCATCTGTGACCTTAACATCTATTCGTACTCATATTTCCTCTTTACTCATATCTCTTTTCATTATAATCATATCATTCTTATTATTTCTCATCTAATCATAATCATATCTCATCCGGCACTCTATGGCCTCTAATATCTAATCATAATCATATCTCATCTGGCACTCTATGGCCTCTAATATTTAATCATAATCATATCTCATCTGGCACTCTATGGCCTCTAATATCTAATCATAATCATATCTCACTATTTCTCATCTTTACTGTTTACTCTAATCATAATCCTATTCTATCAATTTCATCTTTACTCATATTCATATTCGTCTTATTCATATTATCTCTCATTATTTCACCGGACTTGAGCTCATCAGTGACCTTTGGGTGTGTTTGAGGCCTCACACTGACTCTCAAGCCATGGCGTCTTTTGGCCGCGCATTCTTCCGGTTACGCTTTACTCACCGCCATTCGGATATTTGGTACTCGGTGTGGGATCCGGGTTATTGTACCAAACTCCTCGCTGGGCAATAAAAAAACATTCCCTCGGTACTCGGTGTGGGATCCGGGTTGTGTACCTCGGAGAATATAAAAGTATGGAAATGCCTAGACGTTCAACCAAGTTCCAAAAACGGTTTACTTGATTTCCCGAATAGTGAAAAGAAAAGGAAGCGATTAAATGTGGGAGCGGAAAATAACTATCAAATCTCTACCCGCTCCTTCCATCAGATTTCTCGGCTCAATTCGGCCGCTCTCATCTGGCTTTAGTAGGACATTTTGAGTATGAACCATTTACCGGTTAGTTCACATCTCACCTACCGTTTGGCCCCGATACTCGGTGTGGGATCCGGGTTGTTGTATCGAGTTCCTCCCAGCGAAAAAAAGAATCGTTCGATACTCGGTGTGTGATCCGGGTTTTTGTATTGAACGGCTCAGCGCCATCAGTCCCTTGGCTGATAACAACCTGAACACGACAGTCCGTAGCTGTCCTCTGGTGCCTCACCACCAGCTAGGGAAAAAAAAGAATATCTCTAGGTACCTTTAACGTCTAAATCATGCGCATTTTTCAATTTTTATTTTTATTTTCGGTTTCCCCTTCACTTTCCCAACTCAAAAATTGTAGTAATCGCGTTGGTTTGTTCCCCAGAGAGGTGATCAATCTCTCGCCAGAAACTCCCCAACATTTGCGACGGTACCTACTACCTTCCTCTCCTCGGGTTGATCAGGGTTCTCCATCGGGATAAGCGTACTATCGTTATGATAGCTCGGTTTTAAATCTTACTTTCCAGTATTATTTCCATATAATATAATATAAATAACATTACAAAATACACTAACAAAATGATGCATCGAGCCTTTTACCGTACCTTATGTGTGATTTTTCAGCTTTCAATGTTTAAGTTGTGTTTTACTTGTCCACTCAGAATTTATTTAACGGCTTTCATGAAGTTTTCGGCTTTTTCCGTATGTTTTACACCTTTCGGTTGCTACTGTTGTCTCATTTATTATTATTATTAATCTCAACTCATCGTTTTCAATCATTATTTTCCTCTGGTTGCTAACTATTATTCTCGTAATTCATTATTATCTCTAATCCTTTATTTTCAATTATAACTAGCATCATCATTTTATTCATCTACGCTCATTTCTTATAATTCATTTCATTTATACCTGAACATTTCCTTTTATCTACGCCTAAGTTTCTCCATCATCTGGATTATCTTTTCGTCAATTTCTCTAACTTAATCGATTATCTGTTCTCGTTTTGTATCTAATTTGGCTCTACTTGGCCTCATGTCTTTTGTAATACTTACAATCAATTGTTCGTTACTTCCGCTAATATTTCTCATCTCATAGGAGTAGGGGTTCGAAATCGTTGCAACCTTTTCCGTTAATATTTTGATCCTTAATTTAATTACTTTCAATTAATCGTTTATTACGTTTAGAATTATTTTGACTGACTTGGTGATCACGTCTTATTTCAAAAAATTTTAATCAGTAATTTCTAGTTTTGCAATTTTTTTTACGAACTCTTAGACGACCCGCATTTTTGTGGTTTCCCCCTATTTCTAATCACTTTAACCCTCATGATTTCCACCTTTTCCCTGTTTTTATTATTTTAATTTTTATTTATTTATCTATTTTTTATATTTTTATTACTACTTCTACGGTTTTTTGGATGATATTTACACGATGATTCCATTGATTTATACAACCCACCCATAATTTTATTTTTATTTATAGTTTCCTGTTTCTTTGATTCCTACTCTACAAATATTGATAATTTTATCCCCACTTTCCTGTTGAATCGTTTCATTTTTGACATTTTTGTGTATCTAATACTTTAACTTATTTACATTTATTGATATTTTCCTCTCTTATTACAATACTCGTCATTTATGAGTTTTCTAAACTGTTGTTTTGTTTCATCATATTGTTGGAGTTCTCGGTGACTTCGAATAGAAATTATTGTTGATCTGACTCCAAACGTGCTTTAAACACCAGTAACGAACTCCAAACTATATAAACTTTATTGATTAAAACACTTTGTCTCCACTGATTTACAAAAATATTTACAATTCACTTTCAAAATTTTTAATTTCTTCACAACTTTCTGAATTCTAGAGTATTCGAAGGTTTTGACCCATTGTATCTGTTTATCAAAAGTTCACACGATTATAGTTCTATGTTAATTTTTGATCGTCTTATTATTCTACACAATATATCATAAATTAAAATTTTTGCCAAAGTTGTGACCCTTTATAACTTTTTATCTAAAGCTCTGATGACTAAAGTTCTATTGGCAATTTTGCTTGTTTCGTCGATCTCTACAACATATCAAAAATTAAAAATTTTGACCAAGGTTTTGACCCTTTATAACTTTTGACCCAGAAGTCAGACTGCCATACTTCTATAGTAAATATTGCTCAGCTTCTCAAGCTCTACAACATATCAAAAATTAGAATTTTTGAAGGTTTGAACCTTAATAACTTTTTATCCAAAGGTCGGAAGATCTTAATTTTATCACCACTTTTGCCATTTCATCGTTCTGTACAACATATTAAAATTAATTTTTTTTGACCAAGGTTTGACCCTTTTTAGCTTCGAACCTTTAGAAGATATGACCATGGTTCTATTGGCAATTTTATTAAGCTCATTCTTCTCTACAACATATCAAAAATTATATTTTTGGTCAAGGTTTGACCCTTTACACCTTTGAAGTTCGATAAGATACGACTATAGTTCCATTGACAATAATACTCAACTCGCCGTCCTGTACAACATATCAAAAATAAAATTTTTGGCCAAGGTTTGACCCTTTGTAACTTCGAACCTTCAGAAAATACAACCATAGTTCAATTGGCATTTTTACTCAGCTCATCGTTCTCTACATAATATCATCGAACTGTTTTCTCATCGTCATTAAGTCGATCGTTTTCCTTCGTTTGTTGTTAAGTTCCATTCTTTAGTTCGCCCTCTCTCCGTGGTCCGACAAAATGTCGTTCCAACATTTCTGTTTAATAATTAAACATTTGCTTTTATTTCCTTGGGTTCTTTGCAAAAACAATCATGGTTATCCCGGCTGAGCCCCCAAATTTGTACTTGGTGGGCTAGTCGTCTATTGTTTACTCTCTTGATTTGTAGTCAGGTCATTCGTTTTTCATCGATCTTTACAATTTCTCATCAATCTTTATAATCGATCTTTACATTTTTAACAATTTCTCATCAATCTTTATAATCGATCTTTACATTTTTAAGTTCCACATGTTTCATCTCTCCAGGGTTCGGCAAAATGTCGTCCCGACATTTCCTGTTAAAAAGATAGTTATGTTTTATGTCCCCTCGCTTGTTGTACAAGAAAATCATTCTAATCCCGGCTGAGCCCCCAAATTTGTACTTGGTGGGCTAGTCGTTTATTTCCTTGACATTTCCTCTTATCTTGTAGTAAGGTTGTTCGTTTTCCATTTATCGTTCTCTGGGTTTTTGTTTCATTGTTATTACATCTCTCCGCGGTTCGACAAAATGTCGTCCCGACATTTTCAATTTAAACCTTAAACATATGTCTATATTTCCTTTGGTTTTCCGCAAAAACAATCATTCCATCCCGGCTGAGCCCCCAAATTTGTACCTAGCAGTCAGGTTGATCGTTTTTTATTGCTGTTTCAATTTTCTCCTCGATCTTTACACTTTCTCATCGATCTTTACAATCGCTCTTTACCATTTTAAGTTCCACATATTCCATCTCTCCGGGGTTTGGTAACATGTCGTCCCGACATTTCTATTTGCAAAGATAGTTCTGTAACCTGTCCCCTCTCATTTGTTTGCACACGAAAATCATTCAATCCCGGCTGAGCCCCCAAATTTGTATGGTGGGTTACAGGGTTTCAAATCTTGCTTATCCTTCTAGTTGCCCTCGTAATGCCATACAAAATGATTCTGATCCACTTGGCACCCGTTGCTAAGCAACGTTGGTAATGTGTTCAAGTGGTGGATTGTCCGCAAAAATTGAGTACCATGTGCTAGTACTATAGTTGCTCGGACAACCCTCGGGTTCACGAGCTGTCGATAGAAGACCTGTGCTCGCTTTTGATTCTTAGGTCCCATTATTCTCCTATCTCCTTCAAATGTTAACCTATACTCTCATATCATTCATTGTTATGTCCATTCGCTTAGTCCTTCTTATCATTGTCCATGCTGATGATTATTCTTTGGCCTGTACACCCTTTGTTATGTTAAATACACCCACATTATATCTTTCACCCTTATCCCTATTATAACTACAATGTTTCCTATTATCATTACTAGCATTATCATTGTTACTATTATATATATTACCTTTATTATTATTTCTATTACTATAACTACTATTATATTTATTGTTATTACTACTATGATTATTACTACTATTATTATTATCATAATTATTATCATCATTACTACAAATACCGTGATTATTATTATTATTACCATTATTATTATTATTATTATCATTATTATTATTATCAATATTATTATTGTTATAATTACCATTACCCTTATCATTATCGTTATATTTATTAAGGTTTTGTAGGGATCCTTCCTTATTCCTCAGCGTTAAATTTTTTATTGATATACAACATTAGCCGTAGTCCATCTATATTTTTCGGTTTTCGATAAAGTATTTTTGTAAATTCGAAAATTTTAGCAGCGTTCCGCCCTTATTTTACGGTTCATCCCTATTCTACCGTTTTCGACAAAGTATTTTCATTGACTCGGAAAATTTGAGCAGCGTTCCGCCCTTATTTTACGCATTCCATTTTTACGTTACTATTTTTGTTAAGTATTTGAATTAGTTCGGAAAATTTGAGCAGCGTCCCGCCCATATTTTCCGCCTCAACTCAAATTAATTTATTTAATTTTTATTTAAAAATATTATTTTTCATGATTTTGGTCGTTCGGATTAATCTTTTTCCGATGGCTATTCATTTTAACTGTTGCAACGATTTCGCAATTTTCCCCGCTACCCATTCCCTCTTTTGTCCTTAAGATCTATTTATGTTCATTTCATAGTTAATGAGTGCCCACTGGACTACTCGGTGTTAGAGATTTTGAGCCGATTGTTGTTAAAAATTTATGTCAATTTTACAGGAAACGGATGGTGAAGGAGTAGCCAAGGGACTACTCATTTACCCTCCAATTTCCCTTATGTACGGATAATATTGACGTTCCAACTCCTGCGTTCCGCACGCTGAGTCTTCACGGGTACATATCATTGGCGATTTTCCACGCTCTTACACAAATCTGTACTATGTAGATTTTGCTTTCTTGCGTTATGTGTTGGCTGTGGGCCGGAAAAGGAATAACAAATAATAATTTACCATAGCATTTGGAATAAAAGTTTCGATTGCACTAAGGCTGTAAATATAAAATATTTATTCAGCATATTACATCGGCTACATACATTTGAAATTCATTGTATCCATTCCATAAAATTTACTTCGAAAATCCCATAAAGTTAATTCGATAAATCATCTATAAATTCAATTGGAAAAACAAAATTATCCATAAAATTAATCTGAAAAATCATCCATAAATTCAATTGAGAAATTACCCATAAATTTGATTCAAAAAATCATCCATAAATTCAATTGGAAAAACAAAATTATCCATAAACAAAATCATCCATCAATTCGATCTGAAAAGTCATACATAAATTCAATTGAAAAATTACCCATCAATTCTCTTCGAAAAATCAACTAATAATATTGCACCAGTTGAGAGTGATCGTGTTCAGGCAAAACACTTACCCGTGTTAATTGCCTGAATGCACTGCTCTCAACCAGCCATACAACCAGTTAAAATTTGTAATGAAATTTTTCTCTGAAAAATAAGACTGAAAATTTGTGAAAACACATCGGTATTTATACCTATTTTTCTCGCGTGTGAAATTTGATGTAGTAAAACAAAATTCGACCTTGTTATTTTCTAGTAAATTCTATTCGTTAATTTTATTATTTTTTGATTTATTTTTATAATTTTTTATTTAAGATTTTTATTGAATTATTACTAATTCAAATTTTCGATTTAAATTTCATTTTAATGGACTTTTATTAATTTTTTCAATTTCGTCGAATTTGTTGTGTTTTCTTGTTATATTTGTGTAGGTATCGTGCGAATCTTGGTGCATTTTGTTATTATTTTAATTTTATTTTTATGTTTTTGATTTTATATTTATTTATATTCTCTCAGATTTTAAAGTGTTTAATTGGTGTTGTATATTGTATTTTAAGTTATCTTGATGCTGGGTTTTCGTGCTGTATTACTGATGCATTTAAACAATTCTCAAGGCTATTGGTGTGCTGGCCCAACACATGTTATATTTGCATGTGTGTTACCGATCCATTTAAACATTTCTCAAGGCCGTTTGTGTTCTGGCCCAACAATATCTCACCGAAAAAAGTGTTCGTGATAAACCTTTTCCTTTGCAAATTGCCTTCATTACAATCCAAAGGTTTTCAAGTGAAGCTGAGTGAGTGTTTTCGCAAATGAATCTTATCAATACCCTGACAAGAGCTTCATTGATGACAACTGTATATTCGCTTTTATTTACTAGATTAGTTGGACCCTCACTCACACGTTTTTATCTCACAAGATATGTGGTTGCTTCATGGCAGACACTCGGCCATAGATACCAACAGCAAAGAACGCAATCGGGAATGTGTGTCCAACGAGAACTTGGTCAAACTTTGGGGTTTATTATGAATTGTTTCACACCAATTTATATTTTATTATCACCTTTAACAGGGTTTTTTGCAAAAAAAAGAAATAAAACTAAATACATTTTGAAAAGTAACCTAAGAATAAGTCGTTAGTTAAATTTTACAGTTATATACTATACGGTATAACAATGCGATATAATTTTATTTAAGTTATTTCAAAAGTATATTTGTTTCAGTATTTTGTTGTTATTTAACTTAACGAGTGATATAAAATAGTTTCATCTCAAAATCATTTCTGTGTTGAATTTCGAAAAATTAATGACCTCGGCTTAGTATCGGCACCTATTTTTTACAAATAAAGCACTGTAAGTGAATGTTAAAAATTTTTTAAGTAAAATTAAATACACTAATATCTTTGTTTTTTGGAATAAAGTTTACAAATTCAAAATTGTGAATCAACTGACAATTTGGCAATGAGTGATAATACGAGTCAGTTAGGAGATATAACTAAAACTATGAGTCTTTGTAAAACCAAAAATGATCAAAAACACTATGAAAATTAAATATTATCACAGGAGCCTATGCTGTATTATATTGTTGTGTAGTGGGCTGAGTGTTGACTTTTACGTACTGAATAAATGAAATCCTTTTTAAAATATCCCAAATTTGAAATGAATTACTCAAATTAATTACGACTTATATTGGAAAATCAAAGTATCCGTTAAATAAGTCAATGATAGAATCCAAGACAGATAAAAGAAACAAGTGTAAAGCAAGTGGAAATTTGGCAGTTATATGAATTATTTTGGATCTTTGTATATTTGAGAAGAAAATTATTAGAAAACTGAGTAAGCATGAGAACAACAGCTGAAAGGGTCATTATATCCGGTGTCATGCTAATACTTGTTGTAGCATCCATTATCGGGAATGTCGCCGTCATTGTCAAACTTATAACTCTAGGAAAAGATTTTCGAAGAAATCATTTAATTTTCATTTTTAATTACGCAATCATAGAATTCCTGCTGGCCTCCTTTGTGATGGGAGTAAATGCTGCATATGTTATATCAAATCAGTGGATCTTAGGCAACTTCATATGCAGTCTCAGTTGTTCCGTGAATTACTTTTGCATTATATCTTCCACCGTTACATTTTCTTTACTCATCATTGACCGGTACATGGCGATTTGCCATTCGCTGCGCTATAACACTTTTGTCACTAAATCAAAAATTCAATTACAGATACTTTTTATCTGGATCATTGGCATTTTATTCAGTACAGTTCCTGTGCATCAAAAAGCTATAATTACTAGTTATTATGAGCTCGGATGTGCAGTCGATTGGTTGGCTGCGTCCAGTTTTATTATAGTTTTTGTGACTTTTACGTTTGTGTTGTTTTTTGCAATTCCCTTGTTCGTCATCATGTATTGTTACTATAGAATAATTTCCAAAATTAAAGAAATTTCCCAAACTTTTCAATCTCCTAATGTAATCCCTTCGAATACAATTTCAGAAAGAATTTCAAGTGATCAGAAAGTCATAAGAAGCCATGAAATATTGCTCTTTGCAATCGTCATGAGCATAGGTCCATATTGGATTTCTAAGATTTTGAAAATGAGTCAAGATCAAGAATTTGGTCCAAATTATTTAACTACTGCTGGATCTCTGGTGCCGTTAATTGGGAGTCTTATTACACCTTTAATATATGTGAATATGCAAACAGAGATTTGTGTAGTAACTGAAGTTGAAGATGGAATAAATGCGTAATTATTTTTAGTAAATATCATCTTTTCTTTCGCTATTAAAACCACCTCAATCTATATTGACCCAATTACTTGCAATGCCTTGATTCAGTGCAATTATAAAGTATTTTTCGAAACTTTTCATTTTAAAAAATTAGCGAACTGGAATGAAATTATCATGCTAATTCCATTCATACAATAATGGCTCAAAAATACTCTTACTGGAATTATCTAACATATAGCTCCTATTAGCACTTTTCTTGATGATGCTTGTTCTTTTGGGTATTCATCGTCATTGTATAGATCTATTTCAGTTTCGTAAGTCATCAGCGATCTTCCATTTTCGTTGTCAATGACTGTAATCTCGTTTTTATTGAATTGACTGTTATTTCGTCTCCTTGGAAATGTCATTGATTGTGTATCGGATTGTCTATTTTGTCTCGTTGCTCTATATTCATAGGTAATTCTCATTTCATCCGTCGTTTCATTTTGTTTGTTGAGGTTAGTGTAACATTCGCTCTGCTTATGTTCCTGACGATTACGCTTTCTACATTGAATCTTTGAACAGTCTGGTCTAATATGGCCTTCGCCGCCACATTACACTTGCCGAATGTGTGACATGTCCAACATTCCACTTGCTTAACATAGTTTATATCATTTGGGTTCCCAATAACATAACATACCTTCTGAATAGTACGTCTCTGTAATTTCTAGTTTTGCTACCTGGGTTAGGTAACACTTTCAGAGTATTCACTCGCTCCATAATTTTTTTTATTTTCTCCACTTTCTGTATCGTTGCTTTAATTTCATCTGCAGTTTTCAAAGCAATCTCTTTTCTTACATATATGTCTCGAACACAGTGCGTTAACAGGCAATTCTCAATCTCTTCTTTTTTCCATTGGTATGCAGCTAGCTTTTCGGGAATTGTCTTTATTTTCTGTATAAAAACTTCTGCTGACTCGTTAACTTGTGTGTATTCTAAAGCTTTCGTTATATCGTGTATCAGTGATGTTGGCTTTTCAAATGCTGTTCTCAGTTTTTGATCAAATGTTTTCTCTTCAGCTGCTTTGAGTTCTTCTCTTATGTCGTTATTTATTATTGTGACAACAAGAGTATGCAGCATGTTTATTGGGATTTTCGCGATTTCAAAAAATCTTTGACATTCTTTGATGAATTTCTCAATGTCATCTCCTCTAGTAAGTCTTTATGGCACCAATCGTCCTATTAAAATATCCGTCGAAGTGGTCACCATGTTAGTTGCAATTACATTGCAATCGTTTTCTTGTGATATCATATTTAATAGTAATTCAAATTCAAATTCCACAAAATAAATAAATTTCATAACATGATTATTTAAACAATCTTTATTTGTTAAATTATTTAGATATATTTTCAAAGCTTCGATAATTCTTTTAATGAACCATGATTCCAATTATACATTTCAACATACAATATAATTTATATAAAATTATATATAAATTTAAATTCATTCATTCTTAATATTTAAAATTACATAAAATTTTAAAATTTCATAAATTTTAAAATTACTTATTTTAATTAATTTTAAATTATTATACTCACATCACAATATCATCTTCATTTTTAATTGCAGCAACTGCTTCATCAAGAGGTCTAGGTTCCCAATATTTTGCTGGGCACCTAATGGCAAAAAGAAATAAGATTTTGAGGCCACTTTTAAGGGAATTCCATCAGATTCGCTCATAAGAGATATAACCATTGGATATCCGTAAAAATGAAGTTGAAAATGTATTCCAATGGGCGATTTCCAGTAAAATGTGAACCATATTGTCATGACTAGGGATGTAATAACGTTTCGAAAAGTTATTTTAAATGCTGATTCGTTATATAACTTTAAAAATAATTTACAAATTCTTAGACGTTAGTTATACAACGTTAAATATTATAACGAAAAATAACGTTTTCCAGATTTTTTTTTGTAACCATATATACAATTTTAGAGCATTTGGAGATATAGGCAGAATAAAATTTTCTTCAAGTTTCTTCTCAAAAACAAAAAATGCAAATATATTAATTGATTGCAATCTATTATAATACAGAATCTAAAAAATGGGTCACTACACCTTCAACTGATTTTAAAATTATTTTTACACCTTCTACCCAAATAAAAAAATTTATCCATCTTCTACCCAAATAAAATTTAATATTATTATTATTGTTGTGGTTATATGATTTTCAAAATTATAATAAATAAACAAACAAAATTTGGGAAAATAAAATAATTAATTAAAAATAATCAAAAAATCAAAATCAATATTGTCACGAGGAAATGGGTATGTGCTAATGCCAATTGACGAGACGAGTGTGAAAATAATAATATAAAATTAATTTGGGACCCCCAGAAAAAGTTATTAAGTAAATATTAATTAATTAATTAAAACGACGATTTAATTAAATTCTCCGATTTTGATAAAATTAAGTTAACTAATTATTCCTTAATATAATTTATCCGAAGTTTTCTCTCGATGCACGGCCGAAGCGGCCAAAAGATAAATGCAAATTATTTCACTAGTTCCCGGGAGTCCAATCAAAATTCTAAAAAACAAATAGTTGTCGAGACGAGATTTCTATATAAAGAAGTTTCTTATCAACAACTGAGGACAAAAAAAATATTTTCAAATAAAACTAAGCAAGTGGAAGCGTAACAATCTATTGAAAAGTTTGGAGAATTGAAAAGAAAGAAGTTAGTGTCGAATCGAACTAGTGTCAAGAGAATTTTGAGATCTAGAATATTATAGATTTAAAAGGTGGCTTCCAATGGGGATTCCTGCCAGTCTTGAAAATTGAAATTTGTGAATCGTTGTGAAATTCTTGGTATCAAATAAAAGTTTTCCTGTGTTAAGTTATTTCAGTATAATTTAAAGAGCACGTGGTGTCAGAGCAAACAGTTCCTACCCAACCCAAATAAAATATCAACTCAACATAATAATAATAATAATAATAATAATAATAATAATAATAATAATAATAATAATAATAATAATAATAATTAATAATAATTAATAATAATAATAATAAATAATAATAATAATAATAATAATAATAATAATAATAATAATAATAATAAATAATAAATAATAAATAATAATAACAATAATAATAAGGTATATAAAAGTATTTTTTGGGTAGAAAGTGTAAAAATAATTTTAAAATGGGTATTTAGTGAATATTCCTTTAAAAAATAATTCACCAATAACTAAAATTAAATTGAAAATCACTATCAAATATTATAATTAAAATAAAATGTTAAAAATAAGAAACATCACAAAAACTAAACAAAATACAAAACAAATTGAAAAACTTAAATTAGAAATATTTATTTAATCTAATTAAAAGTATTAAATAAATATCTCCTGAATGAGAGTCCGTCGTTGGCTCTGAGTCATTACTTTGTGGTTCCGTTGAAGCGTTTCGGTCTCCCATATTCCGAGTGGATCCTGACGGAATGCGTGACTGTCTGGTATGCCTTGTATGCGAGTGAACAAATTTTTCCTTCAATTTTTACTTCAATTTGACTCGCTTATATACAACTGTAATGTGGGGAGTGGGTCAGTTGAGTGTGATATGTATGTTAATTATTTTTATGTTATCCGTTTTTATTACATTTATCAATTTTCTATCTCAATATTATTTTATACATTTCGATCTAACATATATTTATCCACCTAGAGATCTAATTACTGCAAAACTAGTATTATCAGGTGTAGGATTGAATGAAATTGGTAATATTATCATTCTAGGTTGATTGAATTTCTTGAGAAATTCTGTTGTTATAATCGTGATTTTTAAAGGTCAGATTTACACTTTCTTGACCAAGTTAATTTTCTAATCTAACCAGTTGTTTGGATCATTCATGCGTAATGAATGAAGTCATTTATTCACTCATGAATTCACACTTTCTTATCAACTATTATATTCAATTACAGTGCCTTATCGTGATTGAGACGATATAGTGAATCGGAAGTATTTATTCTTCAACAGAAATAAAAAGAAATCTCTCTTAGAGTAACATTAGTCTGTCCAGGTCTACGGTTTCTGAAAAACCGCAGTTTTTGCGGTTTATGCGGTTCCTAGAAAATATAGTTAAAAAATAAATTAAAACAGATACAAATTCAATTTAAATTTTTTTTGTTGAATCAAAATACTTTATTTATTTGTATTATTTAAGTAATGAAATTTTAAAAATGTTAAAGCATTCAAAGAAGAATCGGACATCCTGGATCTTATTTTTGTGTAAAAATTTGCAGCTTTTGAGAAATCTCTCTAACTTTCTGTTGACGTAGGTTTAATGGTTTTTATTGCATTGTACAATGAAATTATGTTTTTAGTTTTATTATTTGTTATTTTATACAAAGTGAACCTTGCTTCCATAAATCAAAATCACATTTTTGCTCTGGTCCCAACAAGGCTTTCTGAATTGCTAAATTTAACTAATCTTTTAATGACAGCTCAGCTGGGTTTTCAATGCAATCCTTTTATACTTCATCCAAACTTTCGATGTCAGTTGAAATTTCAGCATTATCAGTGTATAGTCTTTTTAGCTTTTCACTTGTATAACTTAAAACCTGTGTTGGGCTCAGAGCCATCATTTAAACAAAAAAAAATAAAATAAAAATCAAAGACAGAGAGTGAGAATAATGGAACGAATCACTGTACATAAACATACACCGCACAAAGATACTAAAAATCAATAAAAAACATATTAATCAAAACAAATTAAAAATATAACAAAAATTAAATAAAACAAATAATTAATTAAAATTCAGAAAATGCCTACAGATGCAAAAAGAAGCATACAAAGAAATAAAATAAACTGCCAAAACCTTGCAAAATAAGGTTTAGAAAAAACATAGGCAGAAGTGGCGGCCAGAAAACAAATAAAAAAGGCTAAAAATAATATTACAAGAAAATAATGACAAAAATAAAAGTCAAATATAATATAAATTATATATCAAAAAATAAAGAAAATATACAAAAAATAATAAAAATAATTTTAAAGTAATAAAATAATTAAAAAGCCCTAAAAATGGCGGAAAATCGCCTATTGGTCGCACACACGCATGAAATTAGTATAAATACAGTGATGAATTTCATTATTTTTAATCTTATGCTTTTCATTGAAAATTCGAATTCCGTACAGAAATCTTGAATTTAGAAAATTACGTAAGGAATTTTTCTTGTCATCATGTGTAAATTTTTATTTATGATGTTTTTATTTTACGGTAAAATTAAACCTTTCGATGTTTAACATTTTATTTCATTTTATTACTAACTTCACACTTATATATATATATATATATATATATATATATATATATATATATATATATATATATATATATGTTCGAACCCTATAAATTATATATCATTAGTGTATGGCAATAGATGGTTCATGGGACCGACCGTGTGCCGGCTAGTGGGTGAAAACCATTAGTTGAGCTCGTGGGTCATGCCTCGTGAACCCCTCGGCAGTTCGCAGTCGGTTCTGGCTTTGTGCACAGGACCGCTACGCAGGGCGCCGTTGTATACTCGAGGCGGCTGCTGAAAATGTGGCCGGAGCGAGTCGTTTAAAATCACGGGAAGAGCGGATGACTCTAGTTAGGGGGAAATTAGGTCAGATCACACATCGATCAACGAAATTTTCAATTAATTCGAACGAAAATTTGGAAATAGAAAACGGGCAGCAAGGATAAAGCGTAAGTTGAACGTAATAAAAGATCTAGGTGAAATTTTTTCGAAAACATATAAATGAAGATAGTAACAATATGATTTATTTGGTGGGTTACAGGGTTTCAACTCTTACTTATCTTCCTGGCGACCCTGGTAACGCCATACAAAATGATACTTACCCACTTGGCACCCGTTGCTAAGCAACGTTGGTAATGTGTTCAAGTGGTGGATTGCCCGCAAAAATTGAATACCATTGGCTAGTATTATAGTTGCTCGGACAACCCTCGGGTTCACGAGCTGTCGATAGAAGACCTATGCTCGCTTTGCTCTGTCCCTCGTAAATATCCATGATTAGTGCTTAAATGACTATAAAACGAATTGACGGTGTTGATGTACGGTTAAGTTAAAATAATAATTTCGACTACATTTAAGACTATTTTATTCGAGTTAGGCACAACAGTTACTACTGGACGTGTTGAAGTTGAGTTGCGCGACGTCGGGCACGCTCCTTACGTCCCGGTCGCCGACTGCTGATTGTAGTGTTGGATTGCTCTGCCGACTTGGTAGCTGTCTGCGGCACTTGAGTGGGGGCGAGGATGAGCGGGTAAGTTACCGCTTCACCTTCCCGGCATACCGCTAAGGCCACTTCGAGTCCCCGGACCTGCGTACGCAGACTCCGATTGAGCTGGCGTTCTTCGGCCCAGCCTTTCTGAGCGGCGGTGAGCCGTTGGTAAAGGATTTTTGTCCGTTTGGGGTCTAAACAAGTCGCTTTGACCTGCTGCATCTCGCGAGTCAATTGCAGGACCTGACTCAGTAATTCTGCATTCGCCTGCCTCGCACGATCTAGTTCCGTCTGTAGGATCCGTAGTGAAGACATTACTGAAATGAAATGGGATGGTTACACGTCAAGTTATGATTGATCTAAACGTTTAAAAATTTTCACACAAGTCAAGAGTTCAGTTTATATGATGTGAGAAGAAAACACGCAGTTCTAATTATAATTATTATATGATCAGTACACAAATTTGGCTGTTAGTTCAATCGTCTGGGCAATATCGTTCTAGACTCTTCTTGAGGGCTTCCACCGTGTAGGGTCGTCTAGTATCCCGAACCGGACGAGGTGGATGGGCGACGGCGATCCGCCCGGCAAGGATGTCATCCAGCACGTTTGCAAGGTACATCCTTGCCTTGACTACTTGTAAGTCCACCCGCTCCTGCACCCGCTCCCACTGGGTGAGGAGGTCCTGCGCATTAGCGAATATCTCCGCAGCTGGGTACTGCTGTCGATTTAGTTCCTCAGGGTCGGTATCAGGTGTCCTCCGAATGGCAGGGTACGGCCGTTGCCGACGAATTTTCCCGATCGCCCCGGTTCTCCTGGGCGACTCCTTCCTAGACGGCGTGTTGGTTGAACTGGTGTCCGTCCAATCTAGAGGCATGTTTGACTGAAAGTAACGTGGTATGATCAATTACTGGCTTGTGATAACGTCAGAAATAAAACGGAATCATTTAAACTGGGTGCGTGATTTATTATTTGCCTCTCTCATGGTTAGGGTATGACTGTTGGGCTTCCATATCATTTACTATTACGTTGTTGAGATGAGTAGAAGCTGGCGTTCGTTCACTCATTGTCATTCGTTAATGTTGGGTGGAACTTATCGTTGGATCTATAGTAGACTTGACGTTAATATTAGGGTTAGGAGTTACGGAGGGGTTACTGTTTACTCGTTAACCCTTTGCGCCCTCAAAGCATCTAATTTGATCGACCTTTCCTATTTAGATGGGTTTGATCATGCACCCCTCTTGGTTAACAAAAATGTTTTCGATATGTGCCTTACATTGATAGTTGAGTTGCTGGATTAAAGAATAAATGGGATATTAGTTAAAGATACTAACGAGTTAACCGATTTAATAATAAAGGCGATATTAATCAGACTACCGATCTTCGGTTGCAATTAGTGTTAACTTTAACTATCATGGTATGAAAGGCGTTTGTTTATTCATAAATTATGCAACGCCGATCACGTTGGAATCTAATTATTTTTCATCGGTATCTATTTCGGATGCACACCCACCCGTCGTCTACTGTAACTTGACTACACGACCTGACCGATCTAATCTGTTCAGTCTATATTTCTCATTCAACAATTCCATCATTCGGTCTTATTGGATTATCTTAAACATTTTTGTTGTCAAGCTTGGCCAGGTTAACTAAGGTAAATTGTCGTTTTAGTTGTTCCCTCTACTTTTCTTTTAGATTTTTAGTGCCACACGCACTCCTACCGTGTATTTCTTCTCGTATCGATTGGACTTAGTTACGTATTAGCGGGTGGAGATTATCTTAGCCCTCAGCAAGATTTGTAATTTCATAAATCATTGATTTCAATCTAAAGAAGTGTCTCTTCGTTTTCCAAATTCAGTCGATTTATTTATGTTGCTTTTTAATTCATAAAATGGTTCACTAAGGGTTCATGCGATGTTGGGTCGTAAATTATTAATAATTTTATAGTCATTGTAATTTTATTTCATTCATCTCTCCTGAATTAGGTTGATGGTTCGAAGGGATTTTACTCGGTTATCATGAAAAGTGCCATTAAACTAAGCTCTGCTGAGTTTTCCGACGATATTAAACGGATTTATTCGCTAAAATCGATTGTACTTAACAGGGAATTCATTTTATTTCACCTAACTTTATTAATTTTCTTTACTCCGATGAATAATTTTTATCTGATTTGCTCTCTCAGTGAACCCATCTGTCGACATTGGACTATCACTCCAAATTACTACTAACAATTCCTCTGAGCTACCGTAACTTTCTCGTAAATTTCACCTAAGGAGTTGGTTTACCCTTCATCTATCTAGTTTAAAGATTTACTGGCATTTAGGGTATTTCTCGCATTCAAGTTCACATGACAAATGAGTTCGGCTTACTATTATTAACCCCAAGGTTGCTCAATCTCTTCGAACCATCAATCTGTACCCGGGGTTTAAATCAATCATCCAAATTACTCTAAAAGTTATTTCACGGGTTTTAATTCTATCAGTGATTTTTAGTTAAGTTACACTTTTCACATTCATTTTTATCTCGTTTACTTTACTCAAGGAGTTAGTTTAGATGGAACTGTAAATCATTTAAATTTCCAATAGTTATTTTATTAAAATCTACTTTAATTAATAGAATATTTATTTTTAATGACGCTAAAAATCTGTTAGCTTGATGGATAAATTCAATTTAAGGGATCCACTAAACTATTTACGATATTTATGTTAACTTTGATGAGCTAATATACTACTAGTTAAATCATTTTAAAGTATCAATTGAATTTATTTATACCAACGATTCCAGTTAATTTATCCCCGTACCCTTTCCCTTTAATAGATCTTAAGCGCCATTGTGTTTATATTATAGTTATTGAGTGCCCACTGGACTACTCGGTGTGATGATTTTAAGCCGTTTGTAAGATAATTTTAGGTCGATTTTACAGAATTGAGAAACGAGGAAGCAGCCAGAGACTTCTTCCTTATTTCTCGCTTCAGCTATAGGGGTAAATATTGACGTTACGACCGCTGCGTTGCGCACGCTGAGTCTTCACGGGTGCATATCATTGGCGATTTTCCACGCACTTACATGCATTTGCACTATG
The DNA here is from genome assembly GCA_022537955.1 of Schmidtea mediterranea. Taxonomy (NCBI): domain Eukaryota; kingdom Metazoa; phylum Platyhelminthes; order Tricladida; family Dugesiidae; genus Schmidtea; species Schmidtea mediterranea. Next base: position 168,565,636 of record CM039680.1, read on the forward strand.
TTGATTTTACTAACTTGCGTGATGTGTCGGCTGTGGGCCGGAAAAATTTCGACATTTGAAAATTCTAATTTTATAGAACATATAAATTAAGTATACATAAAATTTATTAATCATAAAACAAGTAAATTTACCCATTATCCATTCCATAAACCATCAAACATAAAATAAGGCATAAAATAACATAAATACCTCTCTCCCCACACCAACGCCGAGCAGAGCTCCATTGAGATGCAAGGTCGTGATGTGGAAAGAGGGTTCCAACATAAATGATTCTCACCTAAACAAAAATTTTGCTTGAAATAAATTTGAAGTATTTAAAATGATTGACAATCTTCAAAATGGGTTTTTTAAGGTTCTTTAAAACGATTCTAACAGTTTTAAAAATGGTTCTCTCTGAAAAATGGTGTTTGTTTTAAGGTTAACTTTAATGTGAAAATGGATCAGTATTTATACCTACTTGTGTGACGTGTGAAATTTGATGCAGTAAAACAAAATTCGACCTTGTTCTTTTCCAGCAAATTCTATTTTTTAGTTTTTATATTTCTTGATTTATTTTTCTAATTTTTTATTTAAAAATTTTTATTGAATTATTGCTAATTCAATTTTCCGATTTAAATTCCACTTTAATGAACTTTAATTGATTTTTCTAATTTCGTCGAATTTGTCGTGTTTTCTTGTTGTATTTGTGTAGGTATCGTGCGGATCTTGGTGCATTTTGTTAATATTTTAATTTATTTTTATGTTTATTAATTTATATTTAATTCTTTTATTTCTTAGATTTTATCGGGTTTACTTGGTGTTTTTCAGGTTTATTTTAAATTGCCTGTTGTATCTGCGTGTGTATTTCTGATCCATTTAAACATTTTCCAAGGCCGTTTACGTTCTGGCCCAACATATTTAAATTTTAAAATCACGAAAGTTGAATAATAAAAAGAATTATTATTTTTCGATAAATGTTCCACAGGAGAGTAACACCGCTGACCTTCGCCGACCACCGAACGGGAATAGGAAAGTCCTCAAATCGATGTATGTCTTCAGAAAACCATTATCACTGATAAGTAAGATGTCCACCACGAACATACTACAGGTGACATAGGATCCCATATAGTTAGGAGGACGAGATAACGCGAACAAAAAGAATAGAATTCCAAAATCCGAATTACATCCAGTAACCCATGAACCAAGCATTTCACAGAAAATCCATAAATCTTCACGGTCCAGTAGAGAAACATATTATGAAAAACCATCAATATACGCACGATCAGGCTCAGTGATGAATACACAAGTTTTTTTGTTGTAGGCGAATTTCAAAAATCAATAAGTAGATAACTTTAGAATATACGCTTATTTGGTCAGAATAGAACTCTTTAAATTAGCCACATTTATTACCAGCAACCACCGCGAGGAAATCGTAAGTTTTACCTATTGCTGATAGCTAAATTACCATAAATTGTGTTAGATTTTAATAAAAATCATAAAGGTCCAACCTACCATCAACGACGGAAAAATCTCACCCATCTAAAGTAGCTGAGCGAAAACCGCAAACGACAATTCATTTTGCTTGTTGTCAAGTTCGAGCATAGACGTAACTTCCATTAGATGATTAAAACTCGCAAAGATTCGAGATCACCCGCTCGGAAAATCGAATCTTAACTAACTCAACCAAACTTTGAATTAACTAGCCCGAATCCTTAGAAATCCCATGACGATTAGGAAAATTGTGACCACATGGCGTTGTACCTAAAGGGATTACCCCGCTAGTTAGCTGTAATTATTCATGGCGTCAACCCGTACAAACAAAATGGTACTCGGATAATATTGATAAATTCATCGGGCGAAATTTAAGACTCATAAAGTCGAATTTCCAATATCTAATATTGAAAGTAATAAGGTGAGTGAGAATCGTCAACAATATGAAAACCCTGATAACAATTCGAATAATAGTCAAATTAATAATAATAGGAGAATTTTTAACGCAAATTACAGTAGAAATAATAATAATAATGATAACTGAAATCCTAATAACTACCGAAATTACGACGCTACTATTAAAGAAATTAACCCCTATATTATCGGTTCGAGTACGAATAACCGAGCAGGTAAACTTCCTCGTAGCATAGCCAATTTTTACCGCCCGCCTATGAATCTAGCCACGGACATTGATCGATTTAGTTAGAGAATCCCGCCAAAGATAGAACAAGTTTTTGGTGAGTTTTGATTAAAACAATTGATGGGCGACCACTGACCGTAATACGAGAAACACTAACCCCAAGTTGCTGATGCAGAAGATAGTAGTGAAGGCACCCCACCGTAAGGAAGCGCGAAACAGAACCCCAGACGTGAGAAAGTCTAAGATTTAGAAGACCAATCAAGGGCAGTTTAGCGGTACGAGATTGGTAATGATTCTCTATATATTTTACCCCAGTGCGAGATTCAGTCCAATAGAGAGCTTGCAACACGTCACACCATTTTCCTAAATGTCTAAAACACTGCAAGCCCCTTCTCGACTCGCCGCCGATGCGCCCACTTTTCAATAAAACCCACAACTTCGTTTTGATTTTTTTGATTTTCATTTTCTTCTCTCTCCTTTTAGTATGAAGAACAATGATAATCCAACAAACTCTTCAAGAATTCCCCGTCTGCCTCCATCAATCGTGGCGGTACGGCACAAATATGAAGACCTAAAGATTCAACACCGCGATCTTCAGGCTAAGTATGAACGAGTAAAAGGAACCTGGGCTCCTCCAGAAACCGTCAGGGAGCTCAGGCAAAAAATCCTCAGGCTCACCCAGGCGCGTGACGAATTAATCGTCGAGTCACGCAGCCAGCGACTGCTGATTCACGAGCAGTCAGTGGCGCTTAGGCGAGCATTTTCGGACGTGGAGCTCCGAGCTCATGTCCCCGGGAATGTCCGAGCTGGACAACTCGGCATCATCCCGATCTACCATCTTCCTAACGCTGAGGATTCCCCCGTTCTAACAACCAACGACTCTACGGCAATTTCCAATCCTCCGCCCGTCCTATCCGTTATACCTGCGGAAACACCGGCGAATTCCGCCGCTCCTTTGGCACGTCACGGGCCTAACCGGAACAAGCGACGTCGGGACCGACGCCGTCGAGAAGAAGCGCGGCTTCATGCGGCAAGATCGACAGCGGAGATGTATCAAATCGACGACTTACCACCTCCGTACCAAGAATTTGAGGATCCGGGGCTCAACTCGGACATCTGCTATGCCCCGCGGGTCATGTTCTCTTCACCCCCGGAATCGATCCACATCAACTTAGTGGATAAGGAGAATGAACCGCCTCAGGTGGTGCGGGCACTGAATCTTCTAGACTTGGGAATTGACGAAATCGCCATTCTCACCGGCGAAGTTCCCAATGTCGGCCCCCGAGGAGAAATCGCAGGGCCATCCTCGCAAAGGAACGAGGACTTTCGAGGAGACCCCCCTCCATATCGCCCACCAAAGAGAAGATGTCTCCCAACAGATATGGATGCCGAAGAAAACTAGAGTATCCATTTTGCTAACAATATGTTTTTTCGTTTGGTTCATCCTGATGCGTGATTCAATGTTTTGTCTTAACCAATATAATTCCGTTTTTATCATGTCTCCTGATATTTTGTTTTATTTTTTTTGTTTTATTTGTAGGGGTTATTGTTAAATGACATTTCGTTTCACTCGTAACTCAACAAGCGAAGTGCTGGCGGCGATGGAGACTGGAGGCGTTTGCAAATATATACGGGAATAATCTTTTTCCATGGTTTCCTCAACGAAATTAGGCGGAAATGCGGAATTTAAAATGGGTTTATGTGTAGGAGCGTAAGTCCTTCCAACGGCAGCTAATAATCCGGGAAAGACGAAGGTCCTTCGAGGAGTAGTGCTAGTAATGGCGCTCACCTGCTCGAATGGCATTCGGCTACTGTACACAGTTCCAACGTGACTCCGGTCACGGGTGTGCAATAGTGATCAAAATCATGTGACGTACGGAGTAGTTACCTCTAGTGGTGGTCAATGAGAGTAGATGATTGGGATGACTCAATAATTTAGTTTTTCAAAAACTCCTCCACGTCCAACACCTGTTTGGATGGTTAAATAGTTGGAGTCAGAATAAATTTAGCCAAATTAATTAATTTTTAATTTCTTCTGTATTCAATTCGATTTTGCATTGATACTAAGAGTTTTCGACTAATTTCAGTATTCAATTCTTCCAGTTTAGTATAAAGCCTGTATAATATTTGAGTCATTTCTACAAAATGCATCCACAGTCAATTTTATTAGCACTAATGCTGATTGTAATTTTTCCAATAACTCAAAATCTACAACATTAAATAAATGTAAAGCGCATAAATCTTTTGAACTATCAAAAATGCATTTTTTAAGAGAACAGATCTTTCAATCATTGGAACGATTGAGTTCCATCGAGTATTACAATCCAAAAGTAATTCAAGTTGGTGATTATGCACTTTCTTTACATGACCTTGTAATATATAGTTTTTCTAACAGTAGAATTTCGAAAAGTTTCACTAGTTTTCTTAGTGACTCAAAATTCTGATGAAGATTTGAATTAAAGTTTCTTGTTTGGGAACAAACAATATCATTTTTGTCATCTTCAATGAAACAATCATTATCGTCTTCTGATTCTTCACTACCTATATCAGCTCCACAAAATTGATCTTCGGAATCTACTTTATCACAAATCACAATTATAACAGCAAGATGAGCGCCATGAGCAAGGCGTAATTGAAATTCTGTAGTACTTTCTCCACCAAATTTTACATTAACAACAGCACCATCTATAGTACAAGCGACAATGTATATATCAAACGAAATACAAAATTGTAACAAATGATTTCAAACAACTTGTTGAATTTTTTCTGAGTTGTAAGAATTGTTTATGCAAGCCAATCCTAAATTATTAAACTTTCCACTAGCATTATGTAAGTTAATATTAAAATATCTCCTCATCTTGGTGCTAGTCCATTCATCCATCTTAAAACTTAATTTTTCTCCATCAGATTTAGCATTTTGCTATTTGTTTTTCAACTCACCTTTTTTGTTTCCATAATCTGTCAGAATTAATTTCATGAAATCCTTTCATTTTTTGGAAGCTTAAATCCAAGGACATTCATTGAATCTCTTATAAAACTTGATCGTGTTATTCCATGAATTGAAAAACCATCTATCGCAGCTAGTTTGGAAACTGTACTTCTAAAGATTCTTTTTTTACAAAATCCATAATAGCTTTAGTTTTTTTGGCATAGTAAAGTTTCGTCTGATTCCAATGTCACACTATTTTTCAATATAATCCTATGTATGGTTTTGAGGTAAGTTATCATTGCACCTGTAAATCCACGTGAGTATGTAAAAGTATTTTTACAAATTGTGCATTGCGTTTTAGTCAAATAACTGGACATCTTGTTAAAATATTGCCAAACTGGTAATTGCATATCATTTCCTGGCATTAAATATTTTGTATAAATGGATTTTGTTGGAAAACTATAATTATATAATGATCAAATTTAAATCTCATAAAGTTATATTTACTTCTTTAATATGCATATGACAAAAAAGATATTTAAACTAAATCAACTATCGAAGTTTTAGAACTATCGAAAAAAACAACTTATAATACATTTTTCATAGATTGCTACGATAATTTAAATTATTTTCAATTTCGTTAGGTTGTACTTAGCAACCAACCATAAAAAATAGACTTTATATTGTATCTAATAGGAAAAATTATTAACCGAAAAACCTAAAAAATACTTGTGCGGTTTCGATTACGGTTTTGTGACTCAAAAATGCAGTTTATCGGCTCTTCGAAAGAACCATTAGAATGATTGTACTGAGAGTATCTATCTCCTTTGTAATTACATTTGATGAATGCTTTTGGAGGTTCGTAATTTTGGTGGCAGGTGAATTAATAATTCATCATTTCTTGGATCGAATAAATTTTGTTTTATATGTCAATGACTTATGCTTACCTGCTCTATACCAAGACGCTCGGATGGTTTATGCACGCGATACTATGTCTGGTTGATGGTTTATTACTTCTACGGAGATACCTATTATTTTATTATTTATTTTAATGTGTTCTACTCGATTTTTGGTGTCTATAATTTTTTGAGGTGAGGATGAGTATTACCACAGTTTCCAATGATGATTCGACTTGATGATGGCTTATATTTTGGAAACTATATCAGATTTCGTCAAATTAATGGATAAGAGTTAGAATTGGTCTTTGCGGCCTAAGGTCAGTTGATTATAAAGTCCTTACTGCATTAACAAATAAATCCTACTGTGTTTATTAATGATTCTAAAGTCTAATACTTTTTGATTATATTTTTTTTATTTTGACGATTCGTTGCATCAACACTCACTAAAGAAAATAAATCACTATTATTTTGTGTACTTACTTCTTAACCGATTTTAACTACACAAAATGGAAGCCAATTTGTATAAAAGCCAATTCTATAAAAGAGGACTTTATTTCAAAAAGAACAGAATGGACGATTCAAACCTGTCTTCATTTGGATAAAGTTGGTTTGTTTGAACTCTTCTTTTCAAAATTACTCCAATTGGCATTTACACAACATGGTACATGGTAATAAGACTCCACATCTGGATTTTACAAGACCTATAACCATGGCATACATGAAACAACGTCAACATCGATCAGTGAAGAGAGGGATACAGGTAACAAGCATTTTTATTACAGCGAGGTGAAAAATTACTTTATGCATTACAATATTGCGATTTTGTATGTGAATATGACATTTGTTATTTTAGATATTATGACATTTGTCACTTCATGGACAAAAGAGAAGAGCAAAGACGATGTCAAGACGAGAACTGCAGCAGTAGACCCCGATTCTATTGTAAAAAATGCAATGTAAATATATGTCAAACCTGTTTTGAAACTTATCATGTTTATTGAGTGAAAAATATATTTTTGACTGTTTACCCATTTACTTCAAATAAAGGACGACTGATCTCATTTGAGATCATCAAGTTTGATCCACATAAGGTGAAAAGAATTCCATAAACTTTTGTTTTTGCATAGTCGATGACAAACTTAATTAAAATACATCGAGATATACAACAAAATAAAACCCTAACTTATAACAGTCCTTAATGGGTTGATGTTATGGCAGAATATCTTGAGATTGCTATATTGACATTTCCGACAAATCTGTGTGAAGCGATGTTTTTTGTAGTGACAACAACCCAAACAAAACAATCTAACAATGTCATTTTATTTTACTTCAATGCTACTTTTAAATACACTAAAAATTATTAAATCAAAAGAATCTATAATATAAACAATGACGTCATCCACTCAGCGGGCCGTGATAAAATTATTTAACGTTAATCCATACGCGGCGATAAAAAATGTTGGGGAGCACTGATTTATATATCAAATAATACCTAGATAGTTTTATAGGGTAACCAATAACCGATTGATCTACCATAGTAATTAACAACTGGATGATATGAAATAATGAATTATGGTGGGGTGTTTTTGTTTTGCTTGCATAGTGAATGGGACAAGTGGATGCATGGAGATTTTTTGAAATGTCAAGAGTTGAAATTACAGTTACCGGAATAACGTGAGGAAATTGAATGCAGCACTGGTGTGAATGAGAGTAATTGAGCCATGGTGAAATCCAAGTCGGAGTGAATTATTGAGTATTTTAGGGTAAAAAGAAAGAACGATGAAATTACGAATATAATAAATATAAACATAATAATTAATACTAGATTTACTGGCATTGACTGTATACTTTTTCTGAATAGTTTTGGAAATACCTTGAAAACTTCAGATCTCCAAGTATGAAAATAAATGTTTGCTAAGCTTCCAAACAGCACTTTTTTTTACACAATGCACTGTTGAAATAATCTCTCACTTGCTCTACTTTTTTTATAAAAATAATAACAACCAATTCACTTCCAAAAGTAAATTTTTTCTCAATAAAATTTACTGTTGAAGTGACTATTTGTGATATGATAAGGTTTACTGTAATTATAAACAGCAAGTTCAAACATGTTTCCTCATGTATTTACGTGAAAATAACTGGAATTTGCTTTCTTTCTTGTTGTTTCTTATTCATTGTTATTTCATTTTTATTATTACTAGACGTTGTATACCTATATAATTGTAACCGTAAAATTGACGGATTTTTGTAAAAATAGTTATTAATAAAATAGAAGTGTTCCAGATAAAATGAATATAAATATATATTCGCTGCTTTATATTATTGGGGTTGTCGGTGAATTTAAATAGGATGTATTGTCAATTTGACTCCAAGCGTGCTTTTAAACAACAGTAATGAACTTCAAACGATATAAACTTTATTGATTAGCACACTTTATCTCCACTTTAAAATGGCACAAAGAATTTGTGTATTTATCTATTACAGTCACAACTTGTTGCTTATTACGATTCTTCGGAAAGAATAGCACTTTTCGGATCAATTTGATTTCACAATCAGTTGACTACTGTGACGGGTTTCTGAAATCGATAAATCTGATTTAGTTGCTCAGCTTTGACTTGAATTTACCCAATAACTTTGATTGCTTTGATTTCACTTTATTTCTTTTTCACAATTTTGGCTTTGTCTCTTTCCAACTTTCTTTATTATTTTCGATCTTTTATATCGCCTAATTTCTGCTTCAAACTTCTTTTATCCTTGATTCCAACTGCTCTTTCAATTATTTTCCGTTATTTTCTCCTTTCAAATTCTTTGTCCAATTCTTCTCTCTCCGATTACAGTTGCGCTTTCTTTTTATACTCTATAACCAAATGTCACTTAGTGACATATACTTCGATTTCAATTTCAATATCTTTTCTCGCAAACTGCATTTGTCCTCTTCAATTTTCCTAATATCTCTGACAGCTGTTTACATATTCGATATTTCGAAGACGCCATCTCCCGGCTTCCTATGTAATCCATTTTCCTTATCTCGACCAGAATGTCAAGATATGTCACTTTACTTCAAATCTTGTTTTCATTTCTTGTTTGCTTTGTACTTTTTAATTAAAAATGACATTGACATGTTATATTATTTAACTGTCTGATTATTTTCTATTATTTGTTATTTAGGTATCCTCAACAATATTATCAAAACCCAATACTTAATATTTAATTCTCGTTCATCTTAATTTAACCACCAGTATTGAGTCTACTCGTTCCTGAACCTTTAAGGAAAAAGAATATGATTTAGTGGTCATTATGATATTCATGATCTACCAGAAATCCACCAAGGGATAGAAATATCATGAACGGGTACTATATTAACTTGTTGAAGAAAATTTCGTTGTTTTCTAAGTTAGATTTGGGAGTTAGAATTTATTATTTCCATATTTTATTTTTTACAAGTTGAAATTTAATCTTGTTTATTTACATTAAATTATTTACACCTAATTCTGTTTTTACACGAATTATTTTTACACGAATTTGAAATAACACGAGTAAATACGAAAAAATATTTCTATTTTTACACGACATAATTTGAAATAACACGAATACAAAAAAAACAAAATTACTTTTTTTACATGAATTATTGGATTTAACACGTTTTTTTTCAATGAATTTTTTTAAAGTAAAAAGAGAGCAACTCACCACGATGACAGTCAACTCACCACGCTAAAATAGCTTGAACTTTACTAGAACAATTTTGTACAAGTAAATTTCAAGCAAGTAAATTTCAAGCATCAGCTGTTTTGTTTTGTTTGTTTACACACAATTTAGTTCCTATTTGACAATTATAATTGAAAGATCGTTAGTTTTTGCTGATTTTTAACAAGTGCTAAGTAAAATAAAGTAGAAGCTCATATAATTTTGGTAGACCAATTCTTAAAATAACTACAACAATATTTTTTTATATTATTTAGTCTAATTTTAACTTATTTTTTGAGGTCTAGAACCAATCTATTATTTTTGTACTTGGCCAGTATCTTTTTTTACACGATTTTTTTTTACACGAATTTCTCGGGAACCATTCTATCGTGTAAAAACAGAATTAGGTGTATATAATTTAATCATAACTGACTTATTTAAATTTTGAAAAATAATTTAATATTTAATTAATTAGCGGATTTTAATTAAATTAGGTTAATTTATAAAGAAACGGAAGATGATGGAAAATGTCACTCGTAGAGTGATCAATCTCGTCGCTTTCCAAAAATTTATTAAATGCATAACATAATAGTTCTCTTTCAGTAACAACTCGAGTGGACATCACCTCATGGGGAAATGCCAATTTTCATTTAGGTTCAACAAAACTCAGATCTTTCAACCTGGTTCAAGCTGCGAATGGGTCGCTCTACTTTATACAGATTTCCCCAGAAAAACTTTAGAAGATCATGCGGCGACTAAAAAATGAAGAATGCAAAACAAACTATTTATTTAACAACCATCGAACATTAGAAATTTAAAAACACAAAAATGTTATGTATGTTAATCCTGAATTATCTCTTTTCGGCGTCCATAAAGACGGGAAAGTAACGTCGCTTCGGCACTCATTGAAATCGAGGCATGTCTCCTCGAGATGCCCTGCCAGTAATCAAGTTGATGAACGGATCGTCCATGGGGGTTACGGTATCCAATATTTGCTGAGGAGTCGATTCCGCAGAGGTGGTGAGATCCAAGGCCGTGCGTGTAATTGCTTCCGGATTCGATCGATAGGTGCATATTTGTTGGGAGCTTCACATTAAGATTTCCAATGGAAACTTGCATTTGAACGGATCTTGATTCCTGTTGAACTGGCTGGCATATTGGCAATGCATACACTACCTCTGGGCTTGGTTCAAGTAGAGAATTTAGGTGGAAATTGTGATTGGGTATCCGGCGTACTTGCAGCTACTTCTCTTGCTGCTTCCAGTGCTGCTTGAAGGGCACCGTTTTCAGCCTCACCGCTTTTCCCTTCGGTGTCTCTTTTTTGTTAGGCTTATGCCTCCAAATTTATGGTGTATTTGCCCAAAATTTGAGGTCGGATGCATATTCGAGCCTGATTGTTCATTTGAAACTCCTGACAGATTGTTGTAATCCCCGGCAGATGGTGAGTTGGTATAATGTTGATTTATTGTGCCAGCTCTTTTCCTGGCAAGCGCGCCTGCAGCTCCTTTTCGGTAAAGATCTGCCGAAGTGCAGCGCACTGATCTGCAATGGTGATACGTTGTGAGCAATTTTCGGTGATCAAATCATCGTGAGCTTGAGATATTTGGGAGATCTTCTTGTATAATTCTTGAGTCTTCTCAGGGTAATACCACGTTCCCTTCAACTTTTCATATTTCTGGAGTAATTCTCTGTACTTGACCTCCAAGGATGAGTGAGGATGAGATATTGGCATAGCTGTTGGAGCGGGAGAATTTTTGGAAGCTTCATCTTTATCAACTATAAGGCCAAAAATAAGAGCAAAATAACAAATTAGAAATGAATGGCATGAACAAGAAATGGTAATATAATTAACTGATTTATTTATTTGAATTTATTAGGTGGTCGAAATTAATTAAACTTATTCAGGTTAATTCTCTCGTTAACTAATTTCAACAAATAACATTTTCATTCTTCAAGCAAACCGTCTACTCACGATTAGATTTCAGACAGAGTTGTGTTAATTTAGAGTTAGATTGTGCCTTTGTTAGAAAATGTTTTGGTATCATGCTTTGTCAAAAAATGGAATTGTCATTTTTACTATGTGGTGGTCAATTTAGGGATAGTATCATTTTGGTCTTAAAATAAATGTAAATTCGTTTTGATTAAACCGTTAATTTCTTACGAATATTTTCGACCTGTTAGTTTTTGTTATAATAGTACTTATGTTGGATTGAGATGATTGTTGTCTGTCCTACTGAACTCATCTTATAGCTCAGATTACACTTTTAGTTTCATGGTAAACAATATTAACAAAGCTAGTTCGATCAATTAGTTCATAATTTGGATTCAAAAGTTTTTATGATTATTGTATCGAGTTTGTCTCATTGTGGTCAATTTTGTTGGATTAATTTTTACTTTAATTAATGAGATTGGTTATCACTAGATACTATGATCGAAAAATTCCTGTATATTATATTCATATCTACCTTACTTCTATTGCCCTATCCCTAGCTACCCGCTAATCATATTCAAACTTGAGATTTTTGAAACAAAAAGGTTCCTATGAATCAAATCCCTAGATCCCCTATCTCTCAAGACTCTTCCCAATATTTTATCTGCCCACCACGGCCGACATTCTCATCAGACACTGAGTTTTTAAACGGCGTCCTAAGGGAAGAAACCTGCGTCTTTCGAACGGAACTCGTCGTGGACAGCCGAGTTTTTGAAAGTGGCTCGACCAGCTACTACAACTAGCGAAATTTAACTCGCCAGCCGAGCTACCAGTCTGTCCTTTCGATTCTATTGCAATACTTATGATATAGTAAGAATTTAGGAGGACTCGTCAGTAGTATCAAAAATACCACGACCATTCAGAGTAAATTAAAGCATTAAAAACGAAATTATAATATTATAGTTTATTAGCATAATAATTTACATAAAATACATAACTCATTACTTCAAAAATTTCAAAAGATTCAAATAAAATTGTAACTTTTAAAAATAAGTAAAAAGGGTGAAGATTGAAATTATGAAATTTGACACTGATTATATAGGTATGTGTGTACGACCAGTAGGCAATTTTTCGTCTTTTTTGAGGGTTTTAATGATTTTAATAAATTTTTAATATTTTTATAATTTTTCTTCATTTTTTGGTAGATTGTTTGTATTTTTCTGACTTTAATTTTTATTATTATATTTTAGGTCATTATTCTTTTTGACCATTAAAATTTTGTTTCTTGGTCGCTGCTTCCTCCTGTGTTTTTTAAACCTTATTTTGCAAGGTTTTGGTGGTTTTATTTTGTTGGGCCAGATTACAAACGGCCTTGTAAATGTTTAAATGAATCGGTTACACACATGCAAATATAACAGGCAGATTTAAAATCGAACCTATTAAAACACCAATTAACCCTAAATGCGAGAAAGAAAACAATCAAATATAAAATTATAAAACACAAAAATAAATTAAAATAATAACAAAGTGCAACAAGATCCGCACGAAATAAATATAAACATAATACGAAAACCCAACAATTTGACCGAAATTTGACAATTTATCAAAAAATACAAAATTTCATGAAAATGAAATAAAAATCAAATTGTTGAATTAGAAATAATTCAAAAGAAAAATTCAAAGGAAAAATTGTCAAATAAAATCTCAAAATATTAAAATTAAAGATTAGAATATACCAGAAAATTCCAAGGTCAAATTTTGTTTTACTAAATCAAAAAGAACACGCAAGGTTAGGGTCGTACAATAGGTATATATACCGATTCATTTTTACACAATTTTAATCAGTTTTTTCTTAAACTTGAAAACAGTTTAGAATCGTTGAATCATTTTTCGAATCTTGAAACCGATGTAAGTGGGAGTGTTGTTCAGAACTCTCTCCACGTCGCATCCTCGCAACCTCATTTGAGCTCTGCTTGGGTGTCGGCGTGGGGAGAGCGGTGTGTTTTATGATTATATGTATGATGAATGTATCGGGTAAATTATATTTTAATAAAATATTTAAATAGCATAAAAACTTTGTTTTATATTGTCGAAATTTTTCCGGCCCACAGCCGAAACACACTACAAGATATTAAAATCCGACATACAATTCGCAATCGTGTAAGTGCGTGGAATATCGCCAATGATTCGTGCCCGTGAAGGCTCCGGCGTGAGGAACGCAGGAGCTGGAAAGTCAATATCATTCTGTATAGGGGAAAAGGGGGAAAGGGAAATAGTCTTTTGGCTGTTTCCTCGTCTCCCAATTTCCATAAACTCGACCTAAAATTATATTCACATACGGCTAAAAATTATCACACGAGTAGTCCAGTGGGCACTCATTAATTATAATATGAACACACTGCGCCTAAGGTCAATTCAAGGGAAGGTAACGGGGAAATAGAAAAATGAAATCGTTGTTATGAGCTTAAAATATGTAGTGTAACAAAAAGTTAAATATAGGTTAAAATTAAAGATGTCGTTTCTCACTAAACCCAATAAGTAATTGTTATAAACCCTCGTAGTTATAAATTTTTAATATTCCGTTGAAAGTCAGTAAGATCGGTTGAATAAAGAAAGACAAAATAATATAGCTACTATAGACCTCTAATATTACGTTGAGAATAACAGTATACTTCCTGAGTAAAAATGAATTAATATCGGTAACATAGAGGCCTAACGTCGCACTAAGAGTCGATAATATAACGCGAGAAAAGTAATGCAGTTACTGTACCGCTTAATACTATGATGAGAGTCAATGATGTTACCCCAATAAAGGTAAATTAATGCGACTATGCCGTGTTGAGAGTCAGTAAAAATTACTTGAAGGAAAAAGATAAAATCGTACAGATATTATAATACAATGTATTGAAGCTAATGAACCTTCCTTAAATCAAATACGGTAGATATTGCGACTTCAAAGATAAAATTTTAGGAAGAAAAGGTAAAGGGAAGTTAATTTCTACGGACTCTCAATAGTGTGTTACGACAAACTGTAGTAAGAATAATATGATTTAGATTCAACAAAAACTATTTGCGATGAGAATTGATTGATGTAAATACGACAGCTTCCCTAAATGCTATAAAATCCATAAAATTTTGTAATGATAATGAATGACTAAGGTGAACTCTTAAACTCTCTAAGGTAACGTGTGCATTTATTTTATTATCCTTTTAAAAATCTTCCAAATGAATATTAGGATCGAAAAATTCTTACTATAGCATGAGGTAACGAATAAACTCAACCCGTGTTCATAACAGCCACAAATACATCACCACCCCAAATCCAATAGCAAATCAAAATTTTATTTAGCTAAATGAATTAAAATAAATCTCCAATCGACAATTCTAACGAGAATAAATTCTGTTGTCTAGGATAGACCGAGAGAGGGTGGCTAGAAATGGAATGAACCGAATCCCGTTGTGATCACGTTGGAAAGGATCTCCATTGGATTTTCATAAACAATTAGGAAATAACACCTACAGAGAAATCCAAATAATATCTTAATACGTCATCCTATCCATGCCTGCGAATATCATTTTTCCGGCAAAGGCAATCGGTTAACCAAGGCGAGCGAACTTGAAATCAAAAGGAAATAAATTCTTCTTCGTCGATATTTCTTTTACTAGAAATTAAAGTCCTGAAATAGTAAAGATTCAAAACCCGGAAAATCTAGCCGTGAATAACACTTACGATCCTAATGAGTTTCACCAGAATTGTTTGCCAACTAGGTAAAAGAAAAGGAAGATTGAAATAAAATAATTACATCATTAAACCTACCGAAACCCATAAAACTCTCAATGACGCACACCTAGTAACTACTGAACAGCCCGACGGCCAGAAAATTTAGATGATAAATTTTTATTGGATTTTTATTTAGGTGAATCAAGAGTTACTGTCCGATTTCCCGCGCAGGCCGCTGATCATTGGCGACAGGCCATATGGGATGCGGGCTTTACCGTATCCCAGGCGAGGGAGTTCCGATCAGGTACTGTACGACAAACGGAAGATATCGAGCTACCATTTGTAGCAATAAAACGGGAACCGGGCCGCAATCCGGCCAGGGAAATTTGCGAACAGGCTGAATTCCTCCTCTCTCGTCTCGAGGAACATCAGCGCCAGACCGATCTCCAAGTAGCCAGGGCCAGGCTATATCTAGCAAATGTAGAGGAAGATATCGCTGCCGGCAGAATTGCGTGTACCGACGACTACACACCGTCGCACAGCTCCTCTTTCAATCGGGTTGACGTACGGTCGAACGTCAGTTCCACGAATATCCATGTAGTCGATTCCCCGAAGACCCTCCCCAGCCGCAGGAGAAACACAAAACGACCAGACTACGTACATCGTGAGCACTCTTACGCTCAGCTGGCCCCGGAAGAAAGCGTTGATAGGTACCACCGAACCCATTTTTTCCGCTAGTGATCCGTCTGCTAACTATACAAATTAACGATAACGTTTAGTAAAACTAAATTTAAATAAATAATTAGTTGGTATTCGATTTTCTCATTTTTTTTAATTAGTCTATTAACAATAATACTTGTATGGTTAATTAATTGAATTAAGATTAGTAGACAAGGGTTAATTTCACCTTTTATAGACATGGAATCACTGAGGGTTCTACAGCAGGAATTGGAGCACGCGCGTAGAATCAATAAAAATTTCTACGAGCATATCCTCCAGCTATCAAAGGAAGCCCAGCAAATAAAAGCAACATGGGTAGAACCGAAGGTAGTAAAGTCGCTCTATCAAAAGCTCACGGCCACGCAAAAGGGCTGGTCCGAAAAAAAAGCAGTTTAATCAAAGCCTGAGGACCCATATAAAAGGACTAGAGGTAGCCGTGTCAGCCTGCCAAGAGGGAGCGGCAGTAACATTTCCCGTCGTCTTCGCCCTTGCTCAACTGGCGTACAGAGAGGCAACATCAGGCCCGAAGATCACGCCGAAGACTAGTAGCTACCGGCCTGGGCACAAAGAACGAGCTAAGCGCCGAGCCGCTTGAATATTAGACCGCACGTAATTGACATACCGAGATGTGTTGCTTCGTTTGTGAAATATATATATATTTGTTGTTGCTTAAATGTTATTTAGAGGATTTGATAAGTGGTAAATCGCAGAAAGTAGTATGAAGACATTAAAATGTGTGAATGAGAAGTTTTCATGGAAATTATGAATATGAATGATGAAATTAATGGTATGAAGGGACCTAAAAATTGAAAGCGAGCACAGGTCTTCTATCGACAGCTCGTTGGACCCAGAGATCGTTCGGTCAATTATAGCCTTAGCAATAGCACTCACTTTTTGCGGACGATCTACCCACTCGAACACAGTTCCAACGTTGCTTAGCAACGGGTGCCGAGTGGTAAGCGAAACACATTATATGGGGTTGCCTGGGTGACAACAACATAGTTTAATCAAACATCAACTCACAGTAACCCACCAATTTATTAAATATGTGTTTCGTTCTGCGTCTGTTGGTTTTGTATATTTTATTAATATTTGTTTTATTTAATTTTGTTATATTTTTAATTTGTTAAATTGGTGTTTTTATTTTATTTTTAGTTTCTGTTTGAGGTGCATGTGTGTGTGCAGTGGCTATTTTCACACTTTATTTTTTGTTTTAATTTTAACTTTAAGCCAACAGATATATCATTTATATTTTTTCGAATTTATTTTTATTGTTATTTCTGAGTCTTATTCATTCTGACCATTATAAGTTAGTTTTTGGTAGCCGCTTCCGCCTCTGTATTTTTAAACCTTCTTTTGCAAAATTTTGGCGGTTTTATGTTTCGAGTATGTCTCTGTATGCTGCTGTGGGCTTTCTTTGGATTTTATCAATTTTGTTTTAATTATTTTTATTATTATTAATATTTTATTTTATTTTTTTTGTTTTTATTTTTAATTTCTGATTGTTGTGCATATGTATGTGTACAGTAACCATTTTCACGATTTTACATTTTCTTTTAATCAAACAATTATTGCCATTATATTTTCTACAAAATTATGACTATGAATCAGATTTTGTAGAAAATATAATGTCACTTATGTTGGGCCAGAACACATATGGCCTTGGAAAATGTTTTAATGGATCGGTAACACACATGCAAATATAACATGCAAATTTAAATAACCCTATTGAAACATCAATTAAACCCTATCAAATATGAGAAAAAAGAGAATTAAAAATAAAATAATAAACATAAAAATAAATTAAAATAATAACAAAACGCACCAAGATCCGCACGATACCAACACAAACATAACAAGAAAACACAACAAATTCGACAAAATTGAAAAATTAATAAAAGTTCATGAAAATGAAACTTAAATCAAAAAATTTGAATTAGTAATAATTCAATAAAAATTCTAAATGAAAAATTATTAAAATAAATCAAAAACTAATAAAATTAAAGAATAGAGTTCACTAGAAAATAACAAGGTCGAATTTTGTTTTACTGCATCAACTTTAACATGCGAGGTTAGGGACAGAAAATAGGTATAAATACTGATCCATTTTCACATTAAAACACACCGTTTTTCAAACGAAAACCATTTTTCAATCAGTTTTAACCGATTTTGAATATTAGACACTTATTTGTTTAAATCTATTTTCAAGCCAATTTTGGGAATTTTAGGTGAGAAATAGTTTGATTTTGGAGCTCTCTCTCCACGTCACTTCCTCGCAACCTCGATGGAGCTCTGCTTGGAAGTCGGCGTGGAGGGAGATGCTATGTTATGAATTTTTTGTTGTGGAATGGAATGTAGGGTAATTTCTGTTTATTTGTTATATGATTAATAAATGTTTATATTATCTATAAATTGTTTTACATACTTAAAATTTAATTAAACATTTGTCGAAATTTTTCCGGCCCACAGCCAACACATATTGCAAGATAGTAAAATCCACATAGTACAGATTTGTGTAAGTGCGTGGAAAATCGCCAATGATATGTACCCGTGAAGACCTAGCGTGCGGAACGCAGGGGTCGTAACGTCAATATTATCCGTATAGATGAAACGAGAAATAAGGAAGAAGTCTTTTGGCTACCTCCTCGTTTCTCCTTTCTGTAAAATCGACTTAAATTATTTGACACACGGCTCAAAATCATCACACCGAGTAGTCCAGTGGGCACTCAGTAAATATAATATAAACATAAAATGCGTCTAAGGCCTATTAAAGGGAAAGGGTACGGGAATAAATTAAATTGAAATCGTTGATATAGCTAAATTGGACTAATATTTTGAAATAAATTAGCTAAAATTATTGGTATAATTAAATTGAATTTGCATTTTGAAATAAAGAAGTAATTCATTGGTTCAATTAAATTAAGTTGTTGATCAAAAGTAAAGTAGCTATTGATTAAAAATAAAGAAAAAATTAAAGTAATTCATTAAATTATTATAATTTAAAAGTGGAGTAATTATTGAGTAAAAATAAGTAATTCATTAAATTGATTAAAATTAAAGTAACAACAAGTAAATCATTGATCAAATTAGTATAATTCATTTTAATAAAACTGAAGTAACGATTGAGTAAAAGCAAGTAATTGAATTAAATTAATTCATTGATTAAAGATAAAGTAATTATCGGTTAAAAATGAAGTAGCTTATTGAGTAACTAATTTCATGATTAAAAAGAAAATAACTTATTGATTAAAAATCAGGTAACTCTTTGATTAAAACTAAGGTAATTCCTTGACTAAAGGAAAAAATAATTGATTAAAAATAAAGGAATAAGGTAAATTCGTTGATTACAGATAAATTAATTCGTTGTTTAACAATAAAATAAAATGAATTAGTTACTTTAAAAATTTTAAATTAACACCAAGTCATCGATTAAAACTGAATTAACCTGAATCGTTGTTATAAAGTAAAGCTCGCATTATTAATAAATTAAATTTGTAGATAAATTACATCGATGGGATTAAATTTTAATTAATTAAATGCGAATTCAAAGTAAGACGAAACAAAAATTTACTTAAGAAATTGATGATTGCACCCCATAATTTCAAGATCCAAACTAATATGAGAAAATTACATTTTGTAGATATCGTAAGAATGGAATAAAACAACTGAAAGCCTTCGAAAAATCATAAAATTTATTCCTCTTTAAACAATGAATGCTCCATCATCTACTAAATAGCGAATAACATCATCAATAAGCAATAAACGATCATTCCAATAGTCAATAGAGAGTAAACTCCGAATCCCTACAATAACATTTAAATTCGTGCGAAACTAAATCACAAATTAAAATACCCACCATTTACATGACCCGTTGTGCTACCGAACTTAAAGATCACCCTTGACAAACCCAATGGAAATGCTTAACGAAATTCTAAAACGAATTAATAACATTAAAAACTGAGATATAAGGTACGAAACTTACCAGATCGCGGAATGTCGAATTTTCGGCAATCGCCGAAAATTAATTATTAATTATTCAATCTACCATGAACGGAAAGAGACAAATTCAACAGGATATATATTCCCAGTGTAAACAATGTCAATGTTATAGATAATCAAATCAGTTTATCTCGAATAATTAATATTTTCAGTATCCGGCGAATTGACTGAAACGATGGAAAATAAATCACATTCAGAGGAAGTAATTAAAGAGCCAGGAACACTCTTGGAAGGAGAGGGACTGAAGGAACTGGTCGCCATACATAGTGGTAATTCATTTTTGAATTTTATAATTATCGCCTTTAATGATAATTAAACGATTTTAATTGTAATACCTCTTGTTAACATTATTAAATAATTTGCAGTTTTCAACCAGCGTTAATTTTATTAAACTGTCCACATCACAATGCATCATTCATAAGACGGCAGAGTCTAGTGCACAGTATTATCAACCGGGACGGTTCCGTAGCAAGGTTAACAATATGGCGTCGAATCATGATTAGGAAGAATAGTTCCCGTAGTTGAGTGCTCTGAGCCTCATTGAAGAAAGTGATAGCTAATGTTTATTTCCTAATGTTTACAATCGTGGTTCACGACTTTCAGATTAGACTATTTATTTCAGCAACTAACACTCAACTGAACTATCAGGTGCCCATGGTGAATCAGCAATAGAATTAGGTCTCTAAAATATTACTCCTAGTTTATATATTTAACGCTCACTAATAAACATATTCAATTAAACAAGGAGATTATTGACATTTAAGAAAAGGATCTAATTAATAGGAGTCATAAGGGTGTTTACAACAAGACAATATAATATGACCTCTTCTTGACCCATGATATGTTTAGTCATGAAATACCGTTTCCAAGACCATAATGATAAAACCCTATGACGTTAAATACCCGAAATATATTTCAAGGGAAGTATTTTCCAGCA
The DNA here is from genome assembly GCA_022537955.1 of Schmidtea mediterranea. Lineage (NCBI taxonomy): Eukaryota > Metazoa > Platyhelminthes > Tricladida > Dugesiidae > Schmidtea > Schmidtea mediterranea. The sequence continues at coordinate 168,586,565 of CM039680.1, forward strand.
ACAACCTGAAATCACAACCCATGTTAAATTCTATTAGCCGAAATTCCAAGTAAAATAACCTCGATAATCGCATTTCTGAGGCTTTCCCGTAAGTGAATATCCGTTGACAATATTTAATTTCAGCTCTCAATTCTACACTCTCCCTCGCAGATCGCTGGAGATGGGCTTGGGCCCAACACCGCCAAGAGCGATGTCCGGAGTTTCCGCCGTCGAAATTCCTCGACCGGGAAAATCTGGGAGCGGTTACGTCCACGCAATGGAGCCCGTCGGAAGAAATACATCAGCAGGCCCGACGGCAATTGGAAGACCTGATGGCACAACAACGAGACTTAGATTCGCAGGTGGCCCGAGCTCGCCAGCATTTGGCAAATGTAGAAGAAGATTTGCTGGCGGGTCGGATTGCCAACTCATACTGGCACCCCCAACAGACCTCACCAAGCAACACACGCAGTACTAAAAGGCCGACGATGGCCATTTCCGGCTTCACCCCTGAAGAGTGGGTGGCGAGCCAATTCCCCTAACAGTTGTGACGATCCTATTTGTTTTGAATCAATATTAGTAACTTGTGATTTCTCGCTATATTAACCTTAAAAAATAAAATTTATAAACTTGTCGTTAGTTGTTTCTGCCAGATAAAATCCTTCTTCGTTGTACATGAATTTTGTTTAAATTAATATTAATATGGTGTGCTTATACCCGTAATATGAATCTCTAGACTTAATTTTGTTTATAATTGCTATGGCTCCGACTCAGTTATTACAACAGGAACTATCCCGAGCACAGCAGAACAATCGAACACTCTATGGACAAATCATACAGCTGACCAAGGAGGTCCAGCAAGTGAAATCTACCTGGGTGGACCCGGCCAGGCTAAAATCCATCTATCAACGCCTAACAGCGGCTCAAAGGGGCTGGGCAGAAGAGCGTCAGTTAAACCAAAGTCTCCGAACTCAAATCCGAGGGCTGAAGTCGCCCTGGCAGCAAGTCGAGAGGGGCAGGCGGTGACTTACCCGCTCGTGTTCGCCCCATCCCAGTTGTCCTACCAGGCGCAGACCCACGACCCTGCACCCGCCAAAGATTCTCAAACCGTCCCATCCAACAGTCGTCGACCGGGACGCAAAGAACATGCACGCCGCAAAGCCGAACAGCTATTGGACAGAAAACAATCTTAAATAATTGACTTGACAGATGAACTACATGTTTCTTTAAAATTATAATTGTGATTAAATCAAAATTAGCATATTCTTGATATAATTAAACTAGAATGATCATCGGAAGGTCGTGAATACTCTCATGATGTCGTCGAAAAAATAGTGTCCTTCTCTTACTAGTCAGCATGAATTTCAAATCTCCACACAAGGGACAGAATAAAGCGAGCACAGGTCTTCTATCGACAGCTCGTGAACCCGAGGGTTGTCCAAGCTATTACAGTATTAGTAATAATGCTCACTTTTTGCGGACAATCCACCACTTGAACACATTTCCAACGTTGCCTAGCAACGGGTGCCAAGTGGCAGCAAGAATCATTTTGTATGGCGTTACTGGGACAACCATAAAGATAAGCAAATTATGCAACCCTGTAACCCACCACTTATAAAGAAATCAGAGGTGAAACACGAAAAAGTCCTTACAAACAATTATTGTTTTGTTTTAATTTTGGCTTTAAGCCCAACAGGTATTAGAATTCTCGGCTGAAAAGCTCACTTTTTACTAACACTCCACCTGATAGAGTATAGTACCATCGTCATTTCTGACTGATGCCTAGTGGTAATGTTTTTTTATGTTCGTACTTGGTAGAAATTCTGAAAGAAACACTTGCGTGAATTATAATTGCTTCTCTATCAGTACCTATCACATGGGTATTGGGAAACCACTATAAAGATTCAATAAAATGCAAAAACCCAAAAACTCACCCCTTTAACTAATATTTTAAGAAATAAACTTAAAATAAGGTAAAAATTGAAATAATTTAAGTTTCAATATTTGAAATTCAATATTTTTCATTGAAAAAATGTTATCATACGACTATTTTATACTTATACTATTTTATTTTACAATTTCCTCTAAAGTTTTATTAATGTTTTATTATATAATAACAATAATTTATCTCATTTTCTTGTAAAATTTCATAATGCAAATAATTTTATACTCAATGTTATCTTTTGACTATATTTATGAATAAAATTTATTACTGAAATTATAATATTTTTAAAACTTTCTTAAGCTTATTTTTATTGCTTGAATGAAAATTCTTACAAGTTTTGTTTGGCTAATAACAAATAAGTGTAAATTTAAATATTTTATATGACAACTAGTAAAGGTGCCAGTCAATATAATAAATTAAATTGGGAAGAATCAGATTTCCCAATCGTTTGTGAGGCGTGTTTCGGTGAAAATCCTTTTTTAAGAATGACTAAGGAAAGGTTTGGTAAAGAATGTGGAGTTTGTTTGCGTCCTTTTACTGTTTTTCGTTGGCAATGTGATAAAGAAGGAAAATTTAGGTCGACTGAAATATGCCAAGTATGCACGAGAACAAAGCATGTTTGTCAATCTTGTATAATGGATCTTGAGCACGGACTTCCTGTTCAAGTTAGAGATAAATTTCTTAATATTGACCAAGATTTACCTACCGCTCCTGTTAATTTGGAATATAATCAACAGATGATTGAACGGGAAATTGAATTAAATGGAGATATCAGTTCGCCTTACAAAGATTTCTCGGCCCCTGGAAAAATGACTAATAATACTATTCGCATGTTATCGAAAATAGCTCAATCAGAACCGTATTCACGGAATAAACCAAATATATGTACCTTTTATATGAAAGGAGAATGTAAAAGAGGTGAAGAATGCCCGTATCGACACGAAAAGCCAATAGAAATATATGATCCAGTTAATGAACAACATATTAAAGATCGATATTATGGGATAGATGACAATATCGCTCAGAAAATAATAGAGAAATACGAAAGTCTTCCGAAATTAGTTCATCCAGAGGATAAACATATAACGACAATTGACGTGTTTGGTCTTCCAGAACAGTATCAAGAAAAAGACGTGAAAAATTATTTTTATCAATTTGGCGAAGTTCGAAGTGCTAGACAATACGAAGGTAATCGGTGGTCTGTACAATTTGCGTTAAGGGAATCCGCTGAAAAAGCCGCCCGACTAATTTATGATTGGAGCCAATTGGGTCATGCTGTTAGTATGAAATGGTCCAAATTTAGTTATTGCGAAAATCAAAATTGTTCAACTCCAACAAGACAGCTTCCAGCTAGTTATACTAAACCTAAATTATTACCGCCTCTTCCTCAACCGAAGAAAACTAATGTAAATACTGTTTTATTTCCTTCACAAGATACTGAAAGATTGGGAAATAAAGTTTTATGAGATTTTCATTTTTGATAAATTATATTTTATAACTTACATTTTAAGATTTTTTTTGTAAGTTTTGTTAAATGAAAAATCTGTTGGATCAATAAAATAATAGTCGAATTCTAGCAATACGGTAAATCATTATATTTTTATTTCAGATATTCTATAACCTGTGTTGATCAGAATTTACTAAACATGTACATTTATCAAGCGAAGTAAAATTAGTTCGATAACACTAAATAAGTATTATTAAGTCACGTGCTATTCTATCCTAATAGTCGTAATAATCACGCAAAACATTGTTATAACAATGAATTATTTGGGGATCAATTGTGTTAATCAATAAAAGTTTGTTTGGAGTTCGGTATTTTTGTTAAACAAGACATGCTTTGAGTCAATTCGATAATTTGCAATATTAACTTCCACAAACAACCCTAACACAGACATTAAAAATAACATTGAATCAAAAAAGCGCGGAAAATTATTAGCGTATATAGAGTGAACTGCATCAGTACGCCCACCTCTTCTCCAGGTCATGTTAGTAAAATTGGATTTTGTAGTCTACTAGTAATTCCAATGATTCATCTGCGAAGTTTCGAGGTTCATAAGAGGAATCCCGGTGTCTTCCTTGCGGGTGTCGTCTGGCCTAGTCGTTCCAGTGAAGCCGATTGAACCAGACGATTAGGTAATGCCAGTTGAGAAGGAGCTTCCATGCTGGCAAGAATTAGTTCGAATAAGATGCCATATTCCGGAGCGTACCAACCAATGCTGGGTAATTTCCCAGTTGTGATGTCGGAGTTATCTCGCGCCATGATTGTTTCCATCTAAACTCGGCCCGCTGACGAGCCTTCCGTGCCCGGTTGTGATCCGGTTCTCTTTTGATCGCTATGCTGGGCAGCTCCACCTAGTCGTCTCGGGTCCTGAATTGCCCAGCTGGTTTCGGCCGGAGGTTGAAAGCGACGGACCTTGCCACTACCCGAGCTAGGACTTACTTCTTGATTCGTCGGACCATAATCTTTTCTCGGCCGGATTTCTAACGTCTGAATGGAGAAACATTAATTCAATTTAGATATTGGTGACCAATGCTGCACGAGTCATAAATATAGTAGTGAATTGTCTAAAATCTATACTGGATTTCAATGTACGCCTGTTAACCGAGAGTTACTACGTGTATGAGTTCTTAAGATGTGCTTTTGTGTGAGGGCCTTTCGCTTCATTGTTCGATTTTATTTATATTTACCGTAGTTTATCTTTAAAATTACCTGGTAGAAATTCGTTGGATCCCGCGGTCATGGGGTCCGAACTCGTCTCATAGACCGACTAGTGATTTGTGGATTGTCCTTTGGTTGGCTCCCTCATAAGTTGCATATCGGATTTCGAAGCGCTTTTGTCTATCCTTTCTTGGTGTGTTGACATGAATGAAATAATCAATGAACCTAATGATTTTCATAGTTGTCAGTGAAGATTAATCATCGCTCCACTTGATTATCGTGCTATTATTTCTGCATGGTTAATTTTAAAAATTCCATTTTAGTTGTTCAGTTTTGTTTATTGGGAAGTTGATTTCTATAATTCAGGTAAATCTACTGGCTCTAGTTTGTCACGCGACATTTTTGATACCTGCTCTGTTGAACTTAATAGTGTCCTGATCAAGATAATAGCCCGTATTCGGCACTGGTCTATTTGAATGACTTTTTCGCACTATACCAACTATATTCATTATTTTCATAAAGCCATATCAAGTAAAATTCCTTTGGAAATCTATATTCAACCGAATAAATCCTTTAAATACCCTTAAAATAATGAATATAGTTGGTATAGTGGGAAAAAGTTATTTGAAGGGAAATGATTGGTTAATAGAGGAATTTTATTTTAGGGGGAAATGATTGGTTAAGAATAAATTTGTTGATATTTTTAGGGGGATTAAGCCGGTTGAATATTGTTATTTTATGGGTAAGTATTATCTAAATGGGGAATTTTAGGAAAAACTATGAATTAAAATGGAAGAAATATTGTCATTTAAAGAGAAATTATTGGTTGAGGGGAAATTTATGATATTTTAGGGGGATTTATTCGGTTGGATATCGATGTCAAAGGAGAAAATGTTTATCGTTATTAACATGTATAAAAGAAAATTCAGGAGTTTTATCCAAGAATTAAAAATAAGTTGGATTATTGCGCACTAGAGTTTCTCGCAACAAAAATTTACCATTGAACAACTCGAGATTCATTATGACAAAGTTCAGGGATCTGGTGACTGATGTGTTGCAAATTGCATTGTTTATAAAGATAGTATGAGAGTTACATTTTCAAATGGATGTTCATGTTGCCACGATTTCAAATGTGACCAAACAATCCATATATTGTTGGCCGAAATGCGTAAAGCATATTACTTTGATATTTTTGATTTGAAATAAAAATTAATCTTTTTTATTTAATCTTTATTGTCTACATTGAAACATTATTCTAAGACTTACAGTTAAATTTAATTTAATAATAATATAATACAAAAAATTATTAATAATATTAAATAATTAAATGAAAATAAAATAATAAATAATTATTTAATTCACTTCATTAAAACAAACAATATAATTTAATAATAATATTATTTAAAAATAAAATTATTGACTTGATTAAAACAAATAATTAAAGTAATTAAAATAAAAAGTAAAAAAAATAAAATGAAAAATTATTCTGGATTTTTAATCAAGCAAATATATTTTAGGATTTTTAGCCGACAGGTGATTTGAGCCAATTCAACGCAAATACAACAGGCAATTTAAATAAACCTATTGAAACATCAATTAAACCCTATCAAATATGAGAAAAAGAGAATTAAATATAAATTAATAAACATAAAAATAAATTAAAATAATAACAAAACTCACCAAGATCCGCACGATACCAACACAAACATAACAAGAAAACACAACAAATTCGACAAAATTGAAAAAATTAATAAAAGTTCATGAAAATGAAACTTAAATCAAAAGATTTGAATTAGTAATAATTCAATAAAAAATCCTAAATGAAAAATTATAAAAATAAATCAAAAAATAATAAAAATAAAGAATAGAATTTACTAGAAAATAACAAGGTCGAATTTTGTTTTACTGCATCAAATTTAACATGCGAGGAAAATAGGTATAAATACTGATCCATTTTCACATTAAAATTAACCATTTTAACCATTTGAAACCAATTTTGAAGTTGTGTTTAAAACCATATTTTCAAATTTTAAAACTATTTGTGAAATCGTTTTCCAAACCGTTTTTCAAACTTATTTTTAGGTGAGAAATGTTCATTTTGGAACCCTCTCTCCACATCACATCCTTGCAACCTCGGTAGAGCTCTGCTTGGATGTCGGCGTGGGGAGAGAGGTAATTTTGTTTTATATTATTGTATGCAATATTATGCGATTTTTATGGATTGACATTGGATGGTAATTGTGAGGCGTTTTATAATTTGTATTTAAATAATGGTATGATGTTGGGCATGTTTGATTGTATGTTGAAATCCTTACTTATTCATTAATTATTATTTTTTAGAAACTCCTCAAACAAATTAACGATATAATTTGTTTTAATAATATTTGTGTTTTGATAATAAACGTGTTTTAGTTATGGATTCTATTAATACCCGTAGCTCTGTGGCTAATATGGCGACCACGATTGCAAATTTTATCAAGCCACCAGAAACATATGACATGGATTCAGACGTGGAAGATTTTATCTTAGAAACGGAACGATTCTTCGAGATGACAAATATTGTCGATGAATACAGAAGCAAATTCGTCAAAGCTTTTCTATCAATCAATTCAACGAAGAAATATGAGTTGACTAATGAAACTCTGCATTATACAGAAAGATTAAGAAACGCTTTTTCTAAGAACAGAAGTCTTATCGATGATCTCAACGAAGCGCTAAATTATCGTCAAGGAAATGAGGCTGCCGAAGAATTCTGCTCAAAAATTGAGAAACTTGCAAAAAATATTTTGAAGCATAAACTTGATGAAGAAGAACTAAAGAAATTTTTGCTATTCAATTCGCTTGAAGATAAAGAAGTTAAAAAAGATCTCAAAATGCAAGATTTAAAATCATTTGATGAAATGAAAGAAAGATTAAAGAGACACGATCAAGTTTCAAAAGAAATTAATGTATTTCATGCTGATGTAGCTTCAATGAATAAAACACAACGCTATGCTGATGCTGTTAAGAAGAGCTTACCAAGATATAATTATGATAACAGATCAATTCGAGAACGAGAAGCTAACCCCAGATTCAAAGATGAATATACAAGAGAACCTCAACATAATCCAAGATTCAAAGGCGATCTTACCAGAGAACATCGATATGCTATTTCAAATGGATGGAGACCTATGAATAGGAGTAAGCCTTATAATACCAGGGAATTTCATTCGCGAGATCATATCCGAACAAATCAAATTTTGCGATGTTGGGCGTGCCACGAAGAAGGTCATAGAAGATCTGAATGCTCCAATATTCAATGTGCCCATTGTAAAAGATCTGGACATTTCAAACATCAGTGCCATGAGTTATTTCCAGGCAGACGTCGAAAATTCCATAAATCAGTGGCTGCATTCGGTGACGAGGATCCAGAGGCTGATTTTGAGTACCCAAATGGGAATGCTCCACCACACGAGGAGGTGATCGGAGCAATAAATTAAAGGTAATTAATGATATGAGTAAGGGTTGTATGATTTTGAATGATTGTGATAGTTTGAATGATTGTGATAGTTTGAATGATTGTGATAGTTTGAATAATAACTGTTGTGATGGTATTTTTGATTATAGAAATTATATTAATATATACATTAATAAATTTTGTATGGATGAAGTTTTTAAAGACCCACCCCTAACGTCTAATGAACTAAATGTTCTTAATCGTGATAAACGGAATGATATAATAGTATACGATAAAATGCAGGGAAGACCCAGTGTTACCGTAATGATTAATAATGTAAAATTAGTATGCCTATTAGATACTGGAGCTAAAATAAGTGTGATTGATTATAATATTTTTAAAAAACTTGGAAATTTGAATATGACTACAAGTAATTTAAAATTAAGATGTGCGAATGATAGCCCGATTGAAATTTGCGGTAAAACTTTATTAAATGTAAAAGTTGATAAAATTTCTGATATTAAAAAAGTAGAATTCGTTGTAGCCAAAGATATAAACCCAAAGTTAATAGGAGGTATAGATTTTCTCGAAAGATTTGGAATGCAATTGCAAATAGAAAACCGTACAGACGAAATAAATACAATTATGGAAAATTCATTTAAGAACCACATAAGTGAAGATAAGATTATAAATAATTTAATTTCCACGTTTGACGGTATTTTTATGAAACATAAATGGGATGTTGGGAAAACCGAACTATTAAAGCATGAAATACTTACTAAAGGTAGTCCGATTGTAATAAACCCAAGACGACAACCTATATATTTAATAGAAAAAATTGAAGAAAATATTCAAGAAATGTTGAAATATGGCATTATATCAGAATGTACATCCCCTTGGAATTCTCCGTTAGTATGTGTTAAAAAGAAAAACAGTAGTGATATAAGAATATGCTTGGACTACCGTGCATTAAATAATATAACCGAAAGACCGATTTTTCCCATTCCAAATACTGATGAATTATTAGATATTCTTGACGGAGCAAAGTTTTTCTCGACAATTGATTTAGGCAATGCTTATTATCAAGTAGAACTCGATGATGCATCAAAATTGAAAACAGCATTTTCGACAAAAAGCAAGCAATATTACTTTAACAGAATGCCATTTGGAATAGCAGCCGCACCAGCTACATTTCAAAGACTTATGAATTTGGTTCTTGGAGAATTAAATTGGAATGGAACAATTGTATATCTGGATGATATCCTTATATTTTCAAAGACATTGAATGAACATTATAGTACCATTGAAAAGGTTTTTCAAAAGATTAAATTAGCAAATCTTAAAATAAGTCCAGCAAAATGTCAATTCAAAAGGAAAGAAGTAAAATTTTTGGGTCATATCATTGGTGAAGATGGAATACGTACGGATGAAAGCAAGATTGAAACTATTAAAAATTTTGAAAGACCTAAATGCGTAAAAAGTTTGAGAGGATTTTTAGGCTTGGCAAATTACTATCGCAAATTTATAGAAAATTACACCAAAGATTCCAAAGTATTAGAAGCGTTATGTGGAAGTAAACAAAAGAAGCTTATGTGGACTGATGAGTGTGAAACTTCATTTAAAAATTTAAAACTGAAATTGACGTCTACACCTGTATTGAAGTTCCCAGATTTTTCTAAGCCATTCATTTTGGATACAGATGCAAGTTTTGACCGCATTGGTGCTGTTCTGTCTCAAAAAGATGGAGGTAAAGAAAGAGTAATCGCATATGGATCCCGAGCTATGAATAAACACGAGTTGGGTTATTGTATAACAAGAAAGGAATTACTATCTATATTTTATTTTACTGGTCATTTTAAGCATTATCTATATGGTAAAAAGTTTATTTTGAGGACGGATCACAAAGCCATTACATTTATGATGAAGACAAAGAAAGCTATTACCCCACAATTTCAAACTTGGATTAACCATCTTAGTGGTCTGGACATGGAGATTCAATACAGAAAAGGTGATAACCACAATAATGCCGACGCTTTATCTAGAAAAGAATGTGAAACATGTGTTCAATGTCAAATGATTCATGAAAATCCTAAAATGGGTAAATTAAAAACAAGATTGTTGACACTGATGACTGATAATATTGAAAATATATGGCAAAAGAACTCGAAAGAAATTGAAAATATAAAAGAAAATATTAGTTTGATGCCAGATAAAACATTTATAAATATGTCAACGGAGTGATTATGACAAATAATAATAAAATTTGGATTCCAGAAGAAAACAAGTCTGAATTCATCATAGAATATCATAAAAAGCTCTGTCACGCGGGTGCTAATAAAGTAAAAATGTATGTATCAAACAATTTTGATATGAAAGATTTGGAGCAATCTATTCGTAATGTTGTACAATCCTGTGAAAACTGTCAGAAAAGAAAGGTTGATACAACTAAAACAAAAGAAGAAATAATTTGCAAAAGTGATTCGAAATTATTTGAAACAATATATGTAGATTTCTGTGGTCCATTACAACTTGCAATGAAAGGAGAAAGATATATTCTTGGGATTATAGATCATCATAGTAAGTTTATTTCTTTACATGCAGTGAAATCACAAGATGAAAAAACAGTGGTAAGATTACTGAAAGAAGAGTGGATAATGAAGTATGGAGCACCAAGGATAATAAACTGTGACAGAGGTAAATCATTTGAATCAAAGCTAATGAAAGATTTTGCAGAATTCCACAATATTGAAATTAATTATTCAAGTCCATATCATCACTCAGCAAATGGACAGATTGAGAGACAATTCCGTACAATCAGAGATGCAATACAGATAACACTCAAAGATAAAAGACATAAATCATGGGTAGATATTCTTCCCGAAGTTCAGTTTATGTTGAATTCAACTTTTCAAAAAACTATTAGGAAGACTCCAGCTGAAATGGTGTTTGGGAAAAAGATTTATAGTGAATGGTTCTCAGAGATTGTGGAAGAAGAAAAAATCAATCAGCCGACAAATCGCGAATTTCAAATTGGAGATTGCGTATTGATCAAAGTAAATGTTCGAAATAAAGGTGATAACAGATACATGGGTCCAGGTGTGATTACTAAAAAGATTCATGATCGAAGTTATGAAATAAAATTGGAAAATGGAAGTTCCGTCACGAGAAATATTGAGTGGTTAAAGGTTTTCAAAAAGGGGGGGATGTGAGGCGTTTTATAATTTGTATTTAAATAATGGTATGATGTTGGGCATGTTTGATTGTATGTTGAAATCCTTACTTATTCATTAATTATTATTTTTTAGAAACTCCTCAAACAAATTAACGATATAATTTGTTTTAATAATATTTGTGTTTTGATAATAAACGTGTTTTAGTTATGGATTCTATTAATACCCGTAGCTCTGTGGCTAATAGTAATTATGTTTATTTGTTTATAATTAATAAATATTATTAATACTAATACATTGTTTTATATGTTTAAATAAACTAAACTTAAATTTTTCTGTCGAAATTTTTCCGGCCCACAGCCGACACATAACGCAAGAAAGCAAAATCTACATAGTGCAGATTTGTGTAAGAGCGTGGAAAATCGCCAATGATATGCACCCGTGAAGACTCAGCGTGCGGAACGCAGGGGTCGTAACGTCAATATTATCCCTATAGATGAAACGAGAAATAAGGAAGAAGTCTCTGGCTGCTTCCTCGTTTCTCCTTTCTGTAAAATCGACCTAAATTTATATTACACACGGCTCAAAATCACCACACCGAGTAGTCCAGTGGGCACTCAGTAAATATAATGTAAACATAAAATGCGCCTAAGGCCTATTAAAGGGAAAAGGTACGGGAATAAACTAAATCGAAATCGTTGATATAACTAAATTAGAAGTAAATTAATTATCGGTATGCTAAAATGAATAAATTAATAAAATGATTTAACGAATAATTCAGTGATTCAATTAAATTATTTAACGGTTATGTAGTAAAAATAAGCATCACCTAGATTAAATTAAGTTAATTCATTGACCAAAATTAAAGTAAATTGAGTAAAATGAACTAGTAAATCTTCGAGTAAACGTAAAGTAGAGCTTTGATTAAAAATATTGAAATAATTTATAAAAATGAAGTAGACTATTACTTAAAATATTGTATAAACAAGTAATTCGAGTGATCGTAATTAATATAAATCGTTGGATTAAATTAAAGGCAACTATAAATTATAAAGTAATAAAATGTATTGATTTGGTAAACAAACTTTTCGGTAAATTAATATAGATTCATGGAACAAAAATAAAGTAAATAAAATAGATTAATAGTAAATTAACTCGTTGATAAATTCGCGGAACCCTAGGGTTCCGCGGAACCCACTTTGGGAAACGCTGATCTAAGGTAATTCGTCCATCAAAGTAAAAGTAATTCATTGCTTCAAACCAAAGTAACAGTTAGTTGAAACCAAAATAACTCATCGCTTAGAATTAGTGCAATCGCTAACGAAAATCAAATAATCCTTGGATTGAAAATACAAAATCTAGAAACCTAAAAGTAAAATAAAATATATACAAAATGCACCAAGAACCTCACGAAATTTATACAAAAATAACATATTAACAAGATAATTTGATCGAAATCAATAAATCTTATAAAACTAGGAAACCAAAGAATAAAAATTATTTTAAAGAAAATAATTTAAGTCGGGATAATCAGATTAAAAATAAAATAAATAATTTGTCGATTAAATCAAAAGATAAAAAAATTAAAGAACTAGTTATTAAAAATATCCCAAGGTCAAATTTTGTTTTAACGCATCAAAAAGAACATGAAAGGTTAGGGTCGCACAATAGATATATATACAGATTCATTTGTCATAGTTTTTAATCATTTTTCCTTCAGAAAATTCTCAGTAGCAGAGAAGCATCACTTTTTTGTAAAATGCTATCTATTGTGAAAATCGCCAGTTATCTTGAGAATATTTCCACGACGCGCATCAAGCAAACTTCGAGTAAGTCACTACTTTGGCGTGTCATCTGAGAGTATGATTTTGTATAATGCCAAAAGTACACCTATGATCTGTCTTATACCTAATTATATGTTTTCAAACAAAAATTATTGAGTTTTCTTGTCTGAGTCTTTCCGGCCCACATGCAAAACATACTACAAGACATTAAAATCTTTTATAACTATCGAACTATAGTTCGTGCCCGTGAGGGTCTAGTCGTGAGTAACGACGGGCTCAAACGTCAATTATAATCTCCTACTAATTGATCCAGGATGACACAGTTTTTTATGATATTTATGAATGAATTGAATTCTTTTTCCATCTGGAATCTATTGTTTTCTGTCATTAATATTCCATCATTTATTCTGAATTTACTGCCTTTCTTTAGTTTAACATTGTTTGTGATTTCTTTAATTTCTTCTGAATCCATTTGCCATTCTTGTTCCGGATTTTCTGTCATTATTGCCAAAAGTTTCGCTTTTAGCTTCCCTGTTTTTGGATTAGCGTGTATGGTTTGGCATTGAACACACGTCATACATTTACTTCTCGACAATTCATATACATTACAATGTTCTGTTCCTTTCCTAAATTGAAATTCTATTTCCAAACTGCTCAAATAGTTGATCCATGTCGGGAATTGTGGGGTAATAGCTTTCTTTGTCTTCATCACATATGTTATGGCTTTATGGTCCGTACGTAGTATAAATTTTTTTCCCATAAAGATAATGTTTAAAATTGTTTGTAAAATAATAGATTGCTATCAGTTCTTTTCTTGTTATGCAAAAGCCTAATTCATGTTTTCACATGGCGTGTGATCCATGTGCAATAACATTTTCTTTCCAGAGTTATCTATCTGTGATAAAACTGCACCAATACGATCGAAACTAGCATCTGTATCCAATATGAATGTTATGGAAAAATCGGGAAACTTTAATATTGGAGCATTAACCAATTTATCTTTAAGTTTTGTAAATGAATTTTCACATTTATTTGTCCAAATTAATGTTTTTTTTCGCTTCCACACAATTGTTCTAGATGTTTTGAATATTCTGTATAATCTTTTCTAAACTTCCTATAGTAATTGGTTTGTCCTAGGAAACTCCTCAATTTCTTAACACGCTTGGGTCTTTCAAATTCCTTTACTGCTTTAATTTTTTCTTCATCCGTTTTGACTCCATTTTTATTATATGTCCCAAAAGTTGCACTTCATCTTTCAAAAATTGGCATTTAGATGGACTAATCTTTAATCCTGCTTGATCTATTTTCTTAAAAATGCTTTCAATATTTGCGTAGTGCTCCTTTAATTCTTTTGAAAATATCAGAATATCATTCAAATACACTACCGCTGTTTGCCAATTAAGTTCATCTAATACCATGTTCATTAATTTTTAAAAGGTTGCCGGAGTTGCTGCTATCCCAAATGACATCCTATTAAATCAATACTGTTTATTTTTAGTAGAGAACACCGTCTTGAGTCTTGATTCCTTATCTAGCTTTACCCGATAATATGCATTCCCAAAATCGATAGTGCTGAAATATTTCGAATTACTCAGTGTATTCAATAACTCATTTGTATTCGGAATTGGAAATATTGGTCTCTCCGTGACGGTATTTAGAGCTCTAAAATCTAAACATATTCTTATATCGTTTTTATCTTTTTTCTTCACACATACTAAAGGTGTGTTCCACAGTGACTTACATTCTTTTATAATTCCGTATTTTTCCATCTCCTTTATGTTTTCTTCAATATTTTCAATTAAATGAGCTGGCTGTCTCCTTGGATTAATCGCAATAGGTCTCTTTGATGTTAAAATTTCGTGTGTTATTAAATTTGTTTTACCAACATCCCATTTATGCTTCATTAAAATGGAATCATATTTTCTGCATAGTTCTCTAACATTGCTGTCTTTACACTGGTTAGATTCACTCGGTTCTTTTAAGTGCATTAAAATTTGACTTATTTAAATCAGCTTCAAGAGGTTTTATTATAAATTTTAAAGTTTATTTGTACTCTCTAAAGTCTTTGAATCGATATAGGAGTGTTTCTTTAAGTTTCTTAAAATGCCTCGGAAAAAATCGACATTGATGAAACTGTAATATTTTTCTTTATATTTCTGTAAAGATGAAAATTATCTCGGGATTTGAGTTAAAAATTTACTTTTAAAAATGTTTAAAAATGTACAGAGCCGCAATAATTTTACTAAAGATCCGCAGGTTGCCGACCCCTGGCCTAGTATAATTTATTAATATATTACTGATATTCTAATTTATTGTCAACATTAAGAGAAAACGAGTAATAAAATATAAATTCACATTTACAATTTTATCTAAACTTTTAAAATTTAAATTTTCTAAACTCAAGTAAAAAATTCAATATAATTTAAAATGAATTTTAACAATTTTGATTTAGATCAGTTATTAAAAATAAATTAAAATGTTTAATTATACCTTTAGTGAAAATAATAAATAGATGCCTTAAGATTTGTTTTTTAATTATAAAAATTAAAAATATCATTCATCAAAAAAATGTTTACCTACTTCTCATAATATATAAAATTAAGCAGTTGAACAATATAAAGTACATAGCAAATATAGTGGATCTACACTATGCATACAAACACTCACTACAAAATTTGACGAATTTCGTTCATTTGTGTTTTTAGTGTCTGTTGAATAGAATTTTTTTGTTATTTTGCCATTTTATAATTTTTAAAATTTAAAATTTAATTTATTAAAAGGTTTAATTAATATTTATTTTTAACAAAACTTTTCCAATTATTTAGACTTACATTTTAAACATAATTTTATGAAGTAAGTTAGTTATTATTATTAATTAATAAAATTAATAAATAAAGATTAATTTAGTAGCATTTATTACTAGTATAGGAATTTTGTAGTATGAAAAAATGAATTCTCTTAACAGGGCAGAATCTTTTAAAAAAGGTGTTCCACATGATATCAAGATTTTTAACACAGGGAAGTTGATGTATTTCCAATATAATAAATTTTATTTATTTTTTAATTTCGAAAGTGATGTCCAGTCTAACTCTGTGTTGTAAATTTTAAAATTGGTTGTATAATTTTTTTCTCGTTCTAGCGTATATTGAATATTATGATAAAATTGTGAAGTATTTAATTAAATTATTTTGTTTTATTTAATTATTAATATTTAATTATTAATATTATTTATTACGGTAAACATTTCAAATTGTTTATCGTTTTACCTGGCCAACGCGTTTTGAAATTTACAAATATTTAGTGTATGCATATGAAACGGATTATTATTAAATTACATTAAAAACAAATAATTAACGATACAAATAAAAAAGCATCACTTAAAATACTTTTTTTTACCTAAAATCGTAAATTAAATGGCTAAGTTAAACTTAAGTAATCAAAATTAAAAATATCAAAATAAAAAGTAAATCACAAAAATAATTTCAAAAAAACTAAATTAAAAAAAAAATTGTATATAAAATTAACTTTTTTAAAATTTAAATTGATGCTTATTTTATGGCATATTTTTAAATTATAAAGAAATTTTGATAAAATATTTATTTCCTTAACTTAATCGTAAAAATAATTTAAAATTTTTTAATTAAACAATAAAAATATATAATAAATATTTGTTTAAATTTCAAATATTTTATAATATATTAATTCATATAAAAATGACAACTAGTAAAGGTGCCAGTCAATATAATAAATTAAATTGGGAAGAATCCGATTTTCCGATTGTTTGTGAAACATGTTTCGGCGAAAATCCTTTTTTAAGAATGACTAAGGATAGATTTGGTAAAGAATGTGGAGTTTGTTTGCGTCCTTTTACTGTTTTTCGTTGGCAGTGTGATAAAGAAGGAAAATTTAGGTCGACTGAAATATGCCAAGTATGCACGAGAACAAAGCATGTTTGTCAATCTTGTATAATGGATCTTGAGCACGGACTTCCTGTTCAAGTTAGAGATAAATTTCTTAATGTTGAGCAGGTTTTGCCGACTTCTTCTGTTAATTTGGAATATAATCAACAAATGATTGAACGAGAAACAGAATTAAATGGAAATTTCAATGCACCTTATAAAAATTTTGATGCCCCTGGAAAAATGACTAATAATACTATTCGCATGTTATCGAAAATAGCTCAATCAGAACCGTATTCACGTAATAAACCAAATATATGTACCTTTTATATGAAAGGAGAATGTAAAAGAGGTGAAGAGTGTCCGTATCGACACGAAAAGCCTACTGAAGTTTATGATCCAGTAAATGAGCAGCACATTAAAGATAGATACTATGGGATAGATGACAATGTCGCTCAGAAAATAATAGATAAATACGAAAGTCTTCCGAAATTAGTTCATCCAGAGGATAAACACATAACGACAATTGACGTGTTTGGTCTTCCAGAACAGTATCAAGAAAAAGACGTGAAAAGTTATTTCTATCAATTTGGAGAAGTTCGAAGGGTTAAACAATACGAAGGTAATCGGTGGTCTGTACAATTTGCGTTAAGGGAATCTGCTGAAAAGGCTGCTGAACTCATATACGAATGGCATCAAATCGGACATTCTATTAGAGTCAAATGGTGTGAATTCAGTTTCTCAGACGCAACAAGACAACCAGATTTCCAAAAATTACTTCCAACTGAAAAAGCCACTAAACGTAAATTATTGCCTCCTTTACCTCAACCAAAAAAAGTGGCAGGTAGTAACTTATATCCATCACAGGATCCAGAAAGGTTAGGTAATAAAATTCTCTGATTTTAAAATAAAATATTTTCTAAATTTTCATTTTCTCTTGTTTGATTCATATGTGAAATTTTCTAAGGTGACTCGTCAACAGTCATATAAAATTAATATAAGTAACATGATAATTTTTTAATTGCTTTGACTAGGACTATTTTATGTTGGCGAATGGGGTTGATTTTTATTTATTTTTTCTAGGGTTTTCGTGTATCTACCCCTAAACGCCAGCAAGATTATTATTATATCCCTCCTATGTACCCATGGTGATTGCCATGTTGGTACTGTACATAGAGGTTGAAAATTCATGAGCAGGTGAGCTCCATTACTAGAACTACTCCTCATGATATTTTCACATTCGGGTTCTGGACTGCCGATGGAAGGTCTTACGTCTTTCTTTTTCTATATTCTGGTCCTTACTCGTCTATTCCTACAATTTCCATACTTATTTGTCATCTTTACGCGTTATTTATAAATGTATCCTTCAAAAATTTGGGCAGCGTTCCTCACTTATTTTTGGATAAATTTCCTATTTCATTTGTCTAATTACGGAATCGACTATATTTTTCCTAATTTACATTTATCTTTCCTTGTATTAAAATTTTGATCAACAATTCCTTAATTCCCGCTACGTTTCCCATGATTTTAAGTAATTACAACCCTCTGCGGTAACTTTAAGAAAACACTTCTCTCTTCTGTCAGAATAGATCATTCAACTTTTGGAAAAATACTTTCAAATTTACATCCCTAGCCTATCCTATCCTTTCCTATTTGATTTTCTGATTGATTTTCTGACAATGTTTTAAATTTCCCCTACAAAACTTTATTCCCGCTTAACTAAAGTCGCACTTCCCGAATTTTATTCCGACTCGCTCCGGCCACATTTTCAGCAGCTGCCTCGAGTATACAACGGCGCCCTGCGTAGCGGTCCTGTGCACAAAGCCAGAACCGACTGCGAACTGCCGAGGGGTTCACGAGGCACGACCCACGAGCTCAACTAAGGGTTTTCACCCACTAGCCGGCACACGGTCCGTCCCATGAACCATCTATTTAAATACTTAGTATAAATAAGATTTTAGGGGGATTTGTCAGTGGCACCAAAAGATTCCACGACCATCCAGAATAAAATCAAAGTAACAAGACTTCGAAATATATATTTATACAAAAAATAACAGTACTTACAATCCACAGTCATGCAACCAGATTTGAAAAATTGGCATAAATTGGCATACAAAATTTGGTCTAAGAATGATTCACTGCTAGTCTAAAAATGTCTAAAAATTTTTCTAGTAGTCACCTGACTGAAAAAATGTCTGAAAATTATGAAAATGACTGCCGTATATATAGTATTTTTGTGCCTGTGTGCGACCAATGGGCGATTTTTCGCCATTTTTAGGGCTTTTTAATTATTTTATTTATTTCAAAATATTTTTGTAATTTTTTATATATTTTTCTTTATTTTTTGATATATTAATATTTTATTGTTGGATTTTATTTTTATTATTATTTTCTTAAAATATTATTTTTAAACCCCAATATTTTGTTTTCTGGTCGCCTCTTCTGCCTGTGTTTTTTCTAAACCTTATTTTGCAAGGTTTTGGCAGTTTATTTTATTTTTCGTATGTTTCTTTTTGCATCTGTAGGCATTTTTCCGAATTTTAATTAATTATTTGTTTTATTTAATTTTTGTTATATTTTTAATTTGTTTTAATTAATATGTTTTATTTTATTTTTGGTCTCTTCTTGCGGTGAGTGCTTATGTTACAGCAGCCATATTGACAATTTCCAAACGACATTAATTATTTTGTTTTAACTTATACAATTTTCACCTTTTTGTTTAAATTGGTTATGTAATTTTTGTTTTACTTTTGGCTCTGAGCCCAACAAACCACTCCCGGGGCCGTTTAAATTGCGCCCCGCAATTTCTCATCAACACATTCTCATTCCATTTACAATACTTTTATACAACACAAGAAAAAGGTTGTACAGGTGAAATGTCAATTTACATTGTATAAGCAGACATCACTTAAGGTGATGGGATGTTTATACATAAAATTAATACTGTTAGTGCGTTTTTATTTACATACACAAGATGAAGTTCGTTAGAATCAGTCGAATCATGTTGTGATTAGTGTTTGTGACTTGGATCTGGGACGTTGTCTTGGTTGATTGGTTTAGGTTGAAATTCGATGAGCTGGAGTTGGTTGATTATTGTAGAGCTATTTTGGTATTGAGGATTTGGGACGAATTGTACGCAACGAATTGTACGATTGTTTTGATCTCTTCTTCTTTGGTGTTGATTGTGCTGGGATCTTCTGTGAGATTTCACGATCTGGGTGATTTGTAGACTACTGCAATGATGAGGACAACGATTTGGACGATTCCCAAACAGAGCATGGTATTTTCGAATTTATTTGGTTTCGGATTTTCAGGAGTTGGGTGAGATGACGGTATTGATATTTGCGAGAGGGTTTTTTCGAGAAGATAGAGTTGGTTCATTTTCTGATAGGTGTGGATTGAGGTTTTGCATAGGGATTTTCGGAGAAGATATTCTTGGATTCGGTTGAGTTTTGACTTGATTGTTTGGGTTGAATAGAGGGTTTCTTGGATTTTCTAAAGGTTCGAATTTATTTGGTTTCGGATTTTCAGGAGTTGGGTGAGATGACGGTATTGATATTTGCAGAGGGTGTTTTCGAGAAGATAGAGTTGGTTTATTTTCTGCAATAGGTGTGGATTGGGGTTTTGCATTAGGATTTTCGGAGAAGATATTCTTGGATTCGGATGAGTTCTGACTTGATTGTTTGGATTGAATCGAGAGCTTCTTGAATTTTCTGAGGGTTCGGGTTTGATTTGTACATGAGGGTGAAGAGTAGAAGTAAGGTGATTTTTGACCACAGGTTCCTTTTCCTCTATTTACAGATGTTTCTTTTGTTTTTGTCCACTTTTATATACAGTATCGTTTTGCGCTTATTTTACTCTGGGTTCGTCTCGTTGATCATCTAGGGTTTGACTTTTCATCAACATCAACTCCGCTCCTATTAACCGACTTCTTATTTCAAGTATCGTGGTAATATACTTTTCCTTTTCTTCCAATATTATTCTCAATTCTCTATTATTCTTGGTTAACACTCGTGCTTGTTCATTTAATTTTTGCATCTTGTTATTTTGCCTTATTGCATATTTTTCGAGTCCTTGATAAACCCGGTTCAATTTTGTTTTTCATTCTCTGATACTTTCTTTGAATTCGATTAGTTTCTGTTCTTCCAGTACATATCTTGCCCATTTAGCTACTAATTCGTCGTTTTTTTAATTCGTCCACTTTTTCTTCCAATCCTTTACTCACTTCCATTTGTTTTCTGAGTAATTCGTTTTCCTCTTCTACATTTTTTTTTCGTTTATTCAGAATGAGACATTCCTCTTTTAACGTTTTAATCAATTTTCTAGACTGAACCACTGCTTCGTAATACTGTCTATTTCCCGGGGTTGGTGTTCCATTGATATTCTCATCTTTTCTATCATCTCTTCTTGTTCGTTATTTTTTGTTTCCGCTGATTCCTCGATTTTACATTCCATAGGTATTGAAAATTCGTTCTCTACTTCAATTTTGATGAGTTTGATATTTACCATTTCGTTGATAAAGGTCTCGCCGGACTCTATTTCTATGGTTGTTGGTTCTACAGTTTTTATGTTCATGATTTTTGTTATTTTTATTATCGTTTTTATTTTCTGGTTTTTATGAATTTTATTTTTCTATGAGTTTTTATACATTTTTCTGGTTTTTATATATTTTTTGATTGTGTATATATATATATATATATATATTTTCGTTTTCATTTTTCTCGCAATTCTTATGGTAGCCATTTCTCCATCTAACATATAAGATAGTTAGTTTACTTCTTCTATGAGATCCTCTACTTCCTTTTCTGGCATAGTAGTATTTTCATGGGGCTTGAGCTTTTCGATATCACTTTCCAAGTTTCTCACTTTCGTCTCAAGTGCCTCCTTCTTATTTTCCCATTGTGCATTTTGCCTTTTTCTCACTTTTTCAATTTGTCTCTTTTCTCACACATGTCCTTATATCCTACCACATCTCGTTCATCATGTTCTGAGCGCGACTGCTCTATTTCCACTCACAGTTGATTTTGTTCCTTTAATCTTGATAGTTTTCTAGATGTTCTTTGCGCCACTGTTATCTCGTTTTCTCGAATTGCTAAGATCGATTTTGAATCCTCTTCTCTCTATTCAGTTATCTTTAATTGCTTTTGCATCTCGTTGATAATCTTCATCTGGTCTTGTTCCCACATTTTCAAAACATCCAGAGGTGTCCACTTTTGCGGCAATTCCTTCAGCTCTCTTGCGGTTTCCTTGTATTTTCTCTTCCAGGTTCTTGCTTGTTTCCTTAGACCTTCTATGGCTCTTCCACTTTGTCCCGTTACTTTGGATCATTGAGTTATTTGTTCGATTAGCTCTCTTTTTGTGTTTACTAGTTCTTCTTTCACTTTTATTTGTACGTTTCTCACTTGCTCCACTTGGGTTTCGAGTTTCTCTCTCTTCTTATTTGCTTGTTTCTCTCGGTATTCGTAGTATGCAGCTTCCGCTACTTGTCCAAGGTGTTTGATTCTCATCGTTCCTAATTCGTCTATCTTTTTGATCAATCTTTTGCTTTACTCATATACTTCGTTTTCTAACTGCCCGTTTCTTCGGTTTTGCAATTCTGACATTACCTTATTACACTTTAATTTCATTTCTTTATCTTTATTGAACTCTTTTATTTTGTTCAACTGGTTTACTTGTTCGTTCTTTTCTTTTGTTTTCTTTTCTCACCACTCGGCTTGCCATTTATAGTTTTCCGTTTCCGCTTTTTTATACTGTTGACGTTTGTTGCAAAATGTACCTTTTCTTTGCTGCTCCGACATCGTTTTCCGTTTTACTTTCTATCATTTCCTTCATTTTTGCCATGTCTTTCTCGTATATTTTTTGCAATTCGCTCTATCGTGAAGTTTAATTGTTTGATGGTTGTATATGTTCTTGGTTCGTTCTATCAACTGTTTCATCATCACTTTATGTCTTCCCATCTCGGATTTTATTCGATTTATTTTTTCGGCGGCATCATTTTTAATCAACATTGCTCTATTTACCTCGTTGTTCATTAGTTTCATAATAATTACCGTCGGAGTATCAACTTGCACTTCAATTATCATTTGTTCAGTATTCATTTTCTACAATCAGTTTATTTTTCTTTTGCGGTGTTCATCGTTTTAATTTTACGCAGTCCAGATTTTATAATATTTATGGGTCATACTTTTACGATATATACATATATGTATTTATAATCAATTTACATTCTCGACGTACTTAATCTGATATCCCTCGGCTCCCGTCTTTTCCACCGATACATTTACTAACAACACATTGTCTTTCACATAATTCCACATAATGCTTCATCATTCTGGGAGATTCGGTGGCTATTGTAACAGTTCTTCTTTCAAAATTTTTGTTTTACATCTCATTTTTACCATTGAGCATTCTGTTCTCTTTCGGCTGCATCTTTCCAATTGCTATTTTAGCTCTACTTCTTCTATTACCCACATCGACTTGGACATATTCGTATGAATTTGCAACCGACCTTTTCCTCCTCTATATTCACATGTTTTTGTTGTATTTGTTTCTACATTTCGGTCATGTTTAAGTGTTCACCTTTTATTCTCCCTACTTCACAGACACTTTTCTCACCTTTTGTTACTGGTTTTTGACATCTTTCACATGGTTTTCTTTTATAATTACATTTGTCCATATAGTCATTTGTGTCTTTGATTGTCCCTTTTCACTTGCACGGTTCGTTTTGGCATTTTATTCTCATGGATAATATTTCTTTGGTGGTTGCTCGGTCTTCTTGAGTTTCTTTAAGGGATTCTATTTTAGTACCTCCATAGTCAGGACATCTCTTTGAACGGTTTAATGTTCGGTTTATTATACACTCGGTGCACAATCTTTGTCCGCATTCCGTTTGTCTTGGGTCTTTTAGTAACTCTGTACATAATCCGTATCACAATCTTGGTTCTAGTTTTATTTGTGGTTGTTTTCTGGTTATTTTGATAATTTCGTTGATTTCCGTCATGGATTTTGTTGAATTCATCTTCTACTATATTTTTCTTTGTATTTTCTACTTTTATCCATTTATTCTTTTACGTATTTTTGATTTCTTTTTACTTTATATATCGAATTTTACATACATTTGATTTTGAGTTTTCTTTCTACATTTATACAGTTAATCTTTCTACACAAGTACATTTCTTGTCATTTTCTTTCACGCTACTAGAGGAGTCCGGTTCTTGTGTTTCTTCTACTTGATTCAGCAGACAATCTGTCCATTCCTCTTGCTGATCTACTTCTACCGGTTGCGTTTGCCATTGCAGTTCGTTTCTTTGTGACTGATTCTGTGTTTTTAGCGTTTCAATTTATCTTCCCATTCTAATAATTCTTCTCTGTTGTTCTTCAATGATCGACATATAATAATTATTCGTATTTTGCAGCATCATTCGACTGTCAGCTCATTGTTTTGTACTGGGTTTACTGTACTCGTTAACATAATTCTATGCCGTTTCCACATCTCCGTGAACGTTTACGCCTTCCTGATAATTTTGATTTATTTATCTTAATTTTTATGCTCGTTCTTTACTTTCTCATCTAATTTTAAACGTTAACAAAATTTTTGGAGGGGTTATATACTATACATACCGCTTTATAATACTTTTATACATATATTTTATACATTATATACACTCATATTCCCTTTATCTATGTTCGTTATAATTTAGATGAGGTTCTGACTTTCTGAACCACCTCATTACACCGCTTTTGTTTTCTCAGTTCATTTTCCTGTTTGATCGTTTCCATTTTTGTTGATTCGTTTGTTTCACTTTTTGTCGTTGAGTTGAGTTTTTTCTGTTTTCTACGATTAGTTATCTTGTTATTGCATCATCATCCTGTTCGTCACATACGGAATATTTTGTTTTTGAAGTTAGGTTATTTGTTTTATTTCGATGATCCTTTATGGGTTCGCAGAAATGATATTATAATACTTTGCTTTTGATGACATTTCTCTCATACATAGTCGCTTCCATATTACGATAGGTTATTCATCTCGTTCAATTCTTGCTATGCATATTTGATTTATTGTCTGACCGTTGATATTTGTTATATTCATTTGCTACATTTATTCGTATAATTTCTCTTTCTCTCTTATTGATTGTTACTCGCTGTTGAGCTAAGGTTAATCTCCAAGTTGTTGGTATCATTGGTAACGTCGTAATAATATTTTTCAAATTTATTTCTATTTACAGTAGGCATACAGTGCGTTTTCCATATTTCGTCTTTTTGATTTCGTTTTTGTTGTTTCTATTGTTTTTATTGTTGTTACATCCGTCAGCTTTCTTTTCCTTGCCATTTCCTTTCTTTTCGTTGTTTCCTTTTCGTCGTTGTTTTATTGTTGATTGTCATTGTCTTCATCTTTCTTTTCCTTGCCGATTTCTTTCTTTTCGTTGTTTCCTTTTCGTCGTTGTTTTATTGTTGATTGTCATTGTCTTCATCTTTCTTTTCTTTGCCGATTTCTTTCTTTTCGTTGTTTCCTTTTCGTCGTTGTTTTATTGTTAATTGTCATTGTCTTCATCGTTCGGAGTATCTTCCTCGGTCTTCGCAAAAATGTCGTCCTCGACATTGATTTTTCTTATCAAATTTTTATATGTTTTTAACATTCTACCTCCGGTTAGAACTGCTTCTTCCATTTTTTTTTTGAAACTACATATTTATTGATACTTAGTAATATTTACATTAGAGTCTAAATATACACCTATTTTTGTTTTGCTACTTTGATTTTATCCACTTATACATCAAATTTTACATATACATCGATACTACTTTTAATTATATACATATCTTTTTGACTTCTTTATCTACACTTCGTTGTTTATCTCCATTTTATTCTCTATATTACTTTTAATCTTCCTCATCTCTGCCAATTCTGTACATCTAATCAATATCTCATGTTTATCTTGCTCTTCCTTCATTTCGTTTATTTTTAATTCTGCTAACATTATCTCTTCTTTTAGTCTGGGTACTGTTGTCATTAGTGTTTCACTCTCTCTTGATTTATTTTCTGCTACTTGCTTCCACATTATAATTTTTTCATCCTGTTTAGTTACTTTTACAATCAATTCCCTTATTATCCTAATTTGTTCGGTACATTGTCTTTTCAATACTGGGTATGAGTTTATATCTAGTTGTTTGTTTGGTTCGTTCTTTTTCTCTTCTTTATTCGTATATTGTTGTCTTGTTGTTACCGTTGGTTGATACTTCCTTATCTCTGACTGATACATTCTTCTCTTTACATACATTGATTGCTCTGTTCTCCATTATTTCTCTGGAGTTGATTTTCCAATTTATCTTTCATATTTGGGCAGCTGTTTGCTAAATGCCCTACTTCACTACATTCATAACATAATTTTGCGCGATAGTTTTGATTTTTCGTGTATCGATTTCTTTGATAAGTCGGACTTATGTTCTTTCTATCACATTCGCCTTCATTGTGACCTTGTTGTCGGCATTTATTACAGTATCTGATAGCGTTATCATAAGTTTTATATCCTTGTTTGAATTTTCCTTCACTCCTTCTGTCTTTCCCGGTTCGGTTTATTCTTCTGATTTCAGTAGTTTCGTTTATTTGTTTTGTATAATCTTCATTGGTTTTCGTTTTCTTTTCATTTTCCTCGTTTATTAGTGATTTACAGTTCTTTTGAAACATTGTATTTCCGAATTGATTTCTTGTTTCGATATTTCTATTTACATCACTTCCCCTTGCCGGTTCATTGTGATCCTCATTATTCAAATTCACGTTTTCCATTCTTTCGATTATCTCGCTTTCAATCCTTATTTGTGGAATTCTTTGTACGCTTGGTTCCTTTTTTGTAATTGCTCGCATCATATTGATTCTTAATACCCCATTTATTCGATTTTCCCACATTTCGTTAATCTTTTTTACTTGGCTATCATTGGTCGTTAATTTTATTATGTCAGCTTTCAACAACTCCTCTTTCCTTCTTCTCCAACGTTCCTCATCTATATATGCTTGAAATGTTCCCATTTCACTATACCGTTTTTCTGCTTCTAATGCTTCGGTGATCTTCAACGTGTTCCAGTCTTGCTGATGTTTTATTGGATCACATTTTATCTGTTGTTTCGTTGGTATATCTTTTAGTACATTTGTTTCTGATTGTTGATTTATTTCCGTGTGTGGTTGGCCAACGGCCAAATAGCTACACATTCTTGCACGCATGTTTATCCCATTTTGCATCTCGGTTGACTTGCTCTCTGGCGTTTCGGTGTTGTTATTTTGATCATGATTTCTTCTTGTTCGATATGCAGCTGGGAGGTGATTCTCTTGCCAACATTGGAAACTTATTTTGGGTATTCTACATCTTGTTGCGGTATGTCTAGATCTGTGACCTGGTCTTTGGTAGTAATCACAATATTTCTCAGAATTCTCGATATTCATCGTCGTTTACGATGCTTGTCTTGCTGCTTTTTTTCTTGATTGACTTGGTTGTTGTTGCTAATGGATTATTGACTTGCTTGTTATCGATACTGGATTGTTGGCTTGGTTGTTATCGATACGGGGTTAATCTCTTTGTTACTATTGATACTAGATTATTGACTTGGTTGCTATCGATACTGATTTGTTGGCTTGGTTTTTGTCGTTACTGAATTGTTGTCTTGTTTGATTGATTTACCTGAATAGAAAAATATCACCCCCCCACTGTTTATTAAACATCTATGAATTTTACATTGTAATGATTATATAGGATAGCATTTTATTTTTCCTTTTCCTTGCGTTATTAATTTTAATTCCAACCAATGGTATTTGTTTTATAATTGCGTTTAAACATCTTTTATTTCATCTAGATTTTCTTTACTCATTTGTCTTTTTATCAATGTTAACTTATCCTCGTTTCTCAGGATTCCCATATTGTCTGTTTCTCCCAATTATCTCGGTTATATTACTCGTACTTATGATAATTCGTATTGCCCAGGCTTCGTCACATTTTTCATTATAATTCCCATCAGTATTCTTTATCTCTTTGATTTTGTTTTGCGTCGATTTTTAATTATCTATGTGGGGTAGTAACAATTATCTATATAGTCGTAATAATTATTTATTTTTAACCATTCGTTCTACCACGCCGTTTCCCAAGTTCTATTATCCACCGTATTTTATTTTCATTCATTTTGCGTTTCGCAACCCCCTTTTTATTTATCCTTTAATAATTCTTATTTCTCCCCCTTTCTCATTTATCTTTCATCGTTTTATCTATCTCACTTTGTTTTAACCTCCTTTGGTTTATCCCAATTTCATCTTTTGTCTTATCATTTCGTTTTCTTATTCTATATTTCCCGTTTTTCGTTATTTCTTGTCAATAATTATCATCATTTACATCGTTTTCCGCTTTCCTACTCTTTTACCTTTAACATCGTTATCTGCTATAGCTTTTACACAATATATTCAATTCCTCGTGCACGGGTATTTTCTTATTCTTTATTTCAATAATTTCTTCGATTTCTTCATCCAATTTCCCTTTAATGATCTTCTTCATTTGTGGATTACGTTCTTTAACCTAGTCTAAACTATGCTTCGTTATTTCGTTGAGACCTATGCTCCTTTAGTATGATTTGAGACTCTGCTCATTTACATGATCGGACTATGTCCTCTTAATATGGATTGAGATAGTGTTAACTTGATACGACGGGACCGTGTTCTATTAATGCGAAGTCAGACTATGCTGAAGTAATGCGAATGGACTAATGTTCTGTAATACGAAGTCAGTCTCAGCCGAAGTAATGCGAATGAATCAATGTCCCGTAATGCGAAGTCAGTCTCAGCTGAAGTAATGCGAATGAACCAATGTTCTGTAGTATGGAGTCAGTCTGAGCTGAAGTAATGCGAATGGACCGAGTTTTGTAATACGAAGTCGGTCTGAGCTGAAGTAATGCGAATGAACTAATGTTCTGTAATACGAAGTCAGTCTCAGCCGAAGTAATGCGAATGAATCAATGTCCTGTAATGCGAAGTCAGTCTCAGCTGAAGTAATGCGAATGAACTAATGTTCTGTAATACGAAGTCAGTCTCAGCCGAAGTAATGCGAATGAATCAATGTCCTGTAATGCGAAGTCAGTCTCAGCTGAAGTAATGCGAATGAACTAATGTTCTGTAATACGAAGTCAGTCTCAGCCGAAGTAATGCGAATGAATCAATGTCCTGTAATGCGAAGTCAGTCTCAGCTGAAGTAATGCGAATGAACCAATGTTCTGTAGTACGGAGTCAGTCTGAGCTGAAGTAATGCGAATGAACTAATGTTCTGTAATACGAAGTCAGTCTCAGCCGAAGTAATGCGAATGAATCAATGTCCTGTAATGCGAAGTCAGTCTCAGCTGAAGTAATGCGAATGAACCAATGTTCTGTAGAACAAAGTCAGTCTGAGCTGAAGTAATGCGAATGAACTAATGTTCTGTAATACGAAGTCAGTCTCAGCCGAAGTAATGCGAATGAATCAATGTCATGTAATGCGAAGTCAGTCTCAGCTGAAGTAATGCGAATGAACCAATGTTCTGTAGTACGGAGTCAGTCTGAGCTGAAGTAATGCGAATGGACTGAGTTTTGTTGTTAGCACACGTTTCGTAAATCCGAGTTGAGATCAGGTTCCGTTAATACCTGTCCCTTACATTCGACTTGGCCATTATTACGATTAAGATTCGTCTCCTTAATACGGATCGATAATCATCGGTTTGTTAATACATTTTCCTGCCGGCTTCGTGATCGTTCTGTTCTTTCAGGTTTTATCTATCCTTCATTCGAGCTCGTTAATCATTTCTTCGTTGTTGTCCTTTCTTATTTTCTTTGTTTATTCTTTTGGTTATTCTTTACACGCGCGCTTTTCATTCTGCCTCCTCGAGAATTCTTCGCCTACCCCCCAAATTTGAAATACAAAAACGGCTTCATTGATCCACTATTGCAACTGCAAGGTGATCAGCCTTACCACAGTAGCTTCTCAATTTGGCAAACCTATCCGGAAGGTCGTCCTATACTTCTCCTCTGGGTGATCGGTTATCCCTTCCCGATTTGGCTTCAGACGGACTACTCGAGGGTAGCTCAAAAGTATTTTACCCCTTTTTTGAACTTTATTCTGGATGATCGGGACACCTTCATTTTTTTAACTTTCTCCATTCATCACTTTTCTATTTTTACATATAAATATTCATATTTTATATATAGAGATATAGGCGCAGGAAGGGTCAACTGCTAGACTTTTATTAATTCAACTTCATTTAATCATAATACTCGACTACTTTTCGTCAATGTTATTTTTACAAAGTACACAAGTTTTTATTGTCTCCGCACATTGTCGACAGTATTGAAGTGACCACAGGGGAGCATAACCACTTATATTCTCACTTTATTTGACCAATACAACATTCGTGTGTGTATTCTACTCCTTTATGAATCTCATCTTTAACCGCGCTTATTATTTGTTTGACTTGTTGTTCTATCGCGTGATATTGCTTATTTAGGTCGGCTTTATTTACTATTTCTCTGTACCCTTGATATTTGGTCTACGTTCTCACTGGTTGTCCTTTCACATACCTCCTCTTTTCAATATTTTCCGATTTCAATTTATGATTTTTTTTTATATTATTAATTACCCGTTATTATAAAATTCAAATATGTTATCCCCCGTTCAATTTCTCAAACTTGCTATTAATTATAGTTAGTATTTTTATTTCACCCTTTTCGATATTAATTAATTAATTTATTAATTTTTGGTCTATTACTGGTATTGCTTTTTAGCCTCTGCATTGGTCAACCTCCTTCGACACGTTCTTACTATTTTGGTGTTATTAATTATCTTATTAATTTCATTTCAATGCTCCCTCCTTGATGTATATCTATTTTATTTTGTAATGTTGTTGTTCTCTACTATCACTGAATGTTCATTTATTTTATTGTTATTCAAATTTTTCCGAGTATTTTCAAAGTCGATGTTGGTGCTTTTCGCTATTTTCAAGCATCAGTTTTATTTACATTTGCCACTATTAGTTGTTATCCTATTTACTTTCACGATATTTATTATTTTGTATATAATTCAACGATTTTTATTCATTCTCTTTTTATTTCGTTTGTCGATATTCCAGCTCCTTCTGATTCAATCTCATTCTATAAATGTGTTGACATTCTTTATTTTCTATATTTATTTGCTATGTTATTCACTGTTCTTGTTCCTCAATTGTTCGATGTTATTTGTGCTTATTGTTTAAACACTTTGAATTTCGATATTTTGTCGCAATTCACTGCCATTTACCCTTTATTTTATTGTTTTCGTTTTTATAATCTTTATATTCCCTCATTGACACTTTTATTTTCATGTATTTTATTTTATCATTTTACTTTGTACATTCATTATTGTAATTTACTTTTGACTTTTATGCTGTACGTTGTATATTTTAACAATATCAGTTTGAATACGGACCATTATCATCCTTATTGTGCATATCGGGTATTATTCGTTGTTTAGATTTTATTTTTCGACTATTTTCTGTTATTCCCACGTTATAATATATCCATGATGTTTTTAATTGTTTCTATGGCTTTGATCTTCCATTTGCTAGTTCCGCGTAACTTTCAATTTATTGACATTGTTTCTGCATTCATTCAACTGTTTTGCGCTCTTCAATTCTTTCTCTTTACTGCGTTTGATTTTATTCGCTTTAATTTTTATTTGTCTTTTATTCGTGTTTTATTCCTTTCCATTCATATAAGTCTTTCATAATGCGATTAATTGCTGTTTTTGGGTTGTAGTTTACAATTTTATGTCTTAAATGGCGTTAATTTTCTCATTCACTTGTTATTTGTTGTCTCTGTATTTTTTCTTTTGGTATGATTAGTGGTTTTACCCCTTTTATTTTTCGATTTTTTGTTTTCTATTATCGCCATTTGTTTATCGATGATGTTATTCATTGTTTCGATATTTATTCATTTTGTATTTTTCGTTACTCAACGTTCGGGTTATGAAGTTATTCGTTGCATCTTATTTTTCACATATCATTATTGACTCTATTCATTCTCTTTCATTTCATTTTGATATTTATATTTTTACTGTTGTTGAAATTCATTTTTCTGTGATATTTTTCGCTGTCTTTCTATTCCGTCATCCGTTTACTCCTAATACTATTTTCCTCTATTTATCGTTTTTATTGCTATTATTTTCACGTCAGTTTAATTCTTATTGTTATAGTTGTCTTTTTATATATTTTTGTCTGCTATTTTAATTTTTTGTTTAAACCCAATCATTCCACATTCTCACTCTATATTTTTACTTCATCAAACTCCATACCATTCAATCATCCTATTTTATATACATTCATCATACCATGCTTCTACCTCATCATTCCTAATTTTCATCAATCATTCAGTTTACCTATCCATGCTTTATTACTTTATACATATTTGCGTGCAATGTAATAATTTTATCATACAACAAAAGCTCAAAGATAATTTTTAATAAAATTATTATTACCATTATTACTATCTCTATCATTATGATTATTATCACTATTATTACCATCATTATTATTATAATTATTATTATTATTATTATTATTATTATTATTATTATTGTTATTATTATTATTATTATTATTATTATTATTATTATTATTATTATTATTATTATTATTGTTATTATTATTATTATTATTATTATGATTATTATTATTATTATTATTATTATTATTATTATTATTATTATTATTATTATTATTATTATTATTATTACCATTACTATTATTACAATTATTACTACTACTATTATTAATATTATTATTATTATTATTATTATTATTATTATTATTATTATTATTATTATTATTATTATTATTATTATTATTATTATTATTATTATTATTATTATTATTATTATTATTATTATTGTTATTCCCATTTTAAATTATCGATACTTTTGCCACTTTGTTACTTTTATTAACATTATTATTCAATTTTTTAAGAGTTGCCTTTAATACTATTATTGTAGCGTTTTGTTCGGTCGTCCTCTATCGATTTTTAAAATGTCGTCCCGACATATTTATTCTAATGATTTAACTTTTGGTATTTTGCCATTCTCACAATTTCTTTCCAGGTTCATGTTATCCTTATTTCGATCCTATCGGCATAGTTTTTACTCGACTATTGGCTGCGGGTTCATTGCTAAAACTCTCTGAAATTTTTAAGTTTCACTTGATTTTTGACTTTCCAATTGACATTAGTTTCATCCCGGCTGAGCCCCCAAAAATCATGTTGGCGAATGGGGTTGATTTTTATTTATTTTTTCTAGGGTTTTCGTGTATCTACCCCTAAACGCCAGCAAGATTATTATTATATCCCTCCTATGTACCCATGGTGATTGCCATGTTGGTACTGTACATAGAGGTTGAAAATTCATGAGCAGGTGAGCTCCATTACTAGAACTACTCCTCATGATATTTTCACATTCGGGTTCTGGACTGCCGATGGAAGGTCTTACGTCTTTCTTTTTCTATATTCTGGTCCTTACTCGTCTATTCCTACAATTTCCATACTTATTTGTCATCTTTACGCGTTATTTATAAATGTATCCTTCAAAAATTTGGGCAGCGTTCCTCACTTATTTTTGGATAAATTTCCTATTTCATTTGTCTAATTACGGAATCGACTATATTTTTCCTAATTTACATTTATCTTTCCTTGTATTAAAATTTTGATCAACAATTCCTTAATTCCCGCTACGTTTCCCATGATTTTAAGTAATTACAACCCTCTGCGGTAACTTTAAGAAAACACTTCTCTCTTCTGTCAGAATAGATCATTCAACTTTTGGAAAAATACTTTCAAATTTACATCCCTAGCCTATCCTATCCTTTCCTATTTGATTTTCTGATTGATTTTCTGACAATGTTTTAAATTTCCCCTACAAAACTTTATTCCCGCTTAACTAAAGTCGCACTTCCCGAATTTTATTCCGACTCGCTCCGGCCACATTTTCAGCAGCTGCCTCGAGTATACAACGGCGCCCTGCGTAGCGGTCCTGTGCACAAAGCCAGAACCGACTGCGAACTGCCGAGGGGTTCACGAGGCACGACCCACGAGCTCAACTAAGGGTTTTCACCCACTAGCCGGCACACGGTCCGTCCCATGAACCATCTATTTAAATACTTAGTATAAATAAGATTTTAGGGGGATTTGTCAGTGGCACCAAAAGATTCCACGACCATCCAGAATAAAATCAAAGTAACAAGACTTCGAAATATATATTTATACAAAAAAAATAACAGTACTTACAATCCACAGTCATGCAACCAGATTTGAAAAATTGGCATAAATTGGCATACAAAATTTGGTCTAAGAATGATTCACTGCTAGTCTAAAAATGTCTAAAAATTTTTCTAGTAGTCACCTGACTGAAAAAATGTCTGAAAATTATGAAAATGACTGCCGTATATATAGTATTTTTGTGCCTGTGTGCGACCAATGGGCGATTTTTCGCCATTTTTAGGGCTTTTTAATTATTTTATTTATTTCAAAATATTTTTGTAATTTTTTATATATTTTTCTTTATTTTTTGATATATTAATATTTTATTGTTGGATTTTATTTTTATTATTATTTTCTTAAAATATTATTTTTAAACCCCAATATTTTGTTTTCTGGTCGCCTCTTCTGCCTGTGTTTTTTCTAAACCTTATTTTGCAAGGTTTTGGCAGTTTATTTTATTTTTCGTATGTTTCTTTTTGCATCTGTAGGCATTTTTCCGAATTTTAATTAATTATTTGTTTTATTTAATTTTTGTTATATTTTTAATTTGTTTTAATTAATATGTTTTATTTTATTTTTGGTCTCTTCTTGCGGTGAGTGCTTATGTTACAGCAGCCATATTGACAATTTCCAAACGACATTAATTATTTTGTTTTAACTTATACAATTTTCACCTTTTTGTTTAAATTGGTTATGTAATTTTTGTTTTACTTTTGGCTCTGAGCCCAACATTTATTAGTAAAGCAATATTTGGTTAATGATGTCATTTTAATTTACTATTGCTAAATTTCATTGATAAACATAGAGAAAACGGAGTCCTTGAACCCTGTGGTCCCCCAAACTTGTTTTTGCGTCCAACATTCAAATAGTACTAAGGTAAAACAATATTTACAGTCTTTGGTGATAATGTCATTGTCTTATCCCGTGTCAGAAGCTAGGCAACAACTTTCATAATTGCTTCTTAGATTAATTCACGCGGAGCTTTGCGCATTTTATCTTCCTGGAATACATTGAAGAATTAATAATATTTATTTGAACGTACAAAGTTTTATTAAATCTTTTAGTACAATTATAGAAACACCTAAAATTTTCATTTATTTACCCCATTGGGCATGTACCATAGGAAGAACATAAAAAATAAATTAATTCCATCTCAAACGATAACTTTTTTATTTGGTCTCATAATACTGAATTTTGAGATACTCTGAACATTAAATAATTCCTCACCTTGGTACCCGTTGTTAACGAGTGAAGATTCTTGTTATCAGCAAGAGTTGAGTTTTGTTTTCTAAATGCTAATGGCCCGACGAGCCATGAGTTCGCTGACTAACTTTAGAAAATCTAATTCTGTCTTCGGTTAAACATTATCCTTCATTACTTTGAATAACATTTCTTAAATTTCCTACTATCAAGGTCATAAAATAAATATTTTAAAAGGAAAAAAAATAAACTATTAACGGAATAAATGTGGATTTGTCAAAAGGTAAAAAAAGATGGCAGCCAAAAACTAAAATAAATTTTAGTTTTCAATTAATCTGACTTACATTTATTCGAAAATAATTCCATTTATTTAAATAAATTGGCATAAATTCCTAAAAAAACGCAAAGAAAATTAATAAAAGTAAATTTAAAATACACGTTGATGAAAAGTATTATTTAAGAGCTTGAATAATGATCTCATAAATATAGGATATCACAATCCAAGCCTTAAAATATACTTAATTAAAAAATTTACCTGTCAGCCATTTTAAAAATGGCTAATTCATAACATTAATCATAATTGTAGTTGAATGTTCATTAAAACTTCTATTATAGAAGATTTTAATGAACTGAATCAGGCATAGTAGGTAGCTTAATTGTATGGCTTACAATTATGCTGCATTCATTAGGTCAACAAGAATTCTACAAATAGACTATTGAACAATCTTAAAATAGACGATGGACACACCTTAGCACATTTTGATGGAGCGAAACCATATTCTTGGTCCCCAATATTCCTGGTCCCTTGCTCCCAAAAAATCGACGCCTCTGCACTAATGTAAATTTATTCAAATATAATAAACATTTTCATGGTAAAGTGTTGCATGTTTGGAAGCATCAATTCAAGAGCTTTGAAATCTCAGAAAGGCTTTGAAAATTCCATTTCAAAGGTGATATATTATGGCTGTATTTGTTTGGTTTTTCTGACAAAATAGTTATATTTTTCATCTCCAGAAATAATACCATTTCATTTTTAAGATTCCACACTCATTTTCAAAACTTTTACGAGACTTAGCCAACGTACATCAGAATATCCAGATTTCAAATCTACACAAAAAGATTTGAATTGTCGATGATTTTGTCGGCGGGTTTATTATATTCACAGTGTAAGGATCACGTTAAATTAAGTATATAATTTTAATTAAATAATTCAAAAATTTTATATTCATCAATTTAGCATTTAATTAGTATTATATGTAAAGTTTAGTTGTAAATAATATATTGGGAATTAATATTTAAATAAAACTATAAAATAAATATGAACTTTAAAAAAAATGAAGTGTTTTTTGATTACGTAAAATTTTTAAATATATAAAAAGTTTGGAATTTTAAAACTAATCTTGCAGTCAAACTCATCGCACTTACAACATGGTCAACAACAGTTTTGAAATCAAGTGCAGTTTTTCACAAGCTTCCCCGCTAGATGCTGCAATGAAAGGATAATATGGTGCTACCTGTACTAAGGATTTTGATTTGATATCTATAATATATCTATAATATATATATTTTGATCTATAATTTAAACTTGTTTTACGAATTATTAATATTAGCATATAACCATGTCCATTTCAGTCAATAAGTTTAATGTCCAAGTATAAAACTCAAACTCGCTATTAAATACAACGAAAGAATTAATAACAATTTCAAAAGGTTCATGATTTGGAGGTAACCTATACAGATGTCGTGGATCCCTCACACTTAAATCAGGTATAGCCGATTAAAGAAATAAATCATTACTCGGTGGTCCTTGATTAAAGCGCGAGGGTTTCACAACATCTTTATAAGTTGCCTCCAAATCATAAACCTTTGAAATTGTTATGATTTATTATAAATCATAGAAATTTGAGATATTCACGAAAACAAAACGTTTATTGTTTTTTCAAAAATTTCTCAAGAGCAACTTTGTTGGCACGATAAGCTCTTTTGCATGCCTTTTTGAATTCTTTTTCGGTTCTGAAGAGGCAGCTTAACTGTCCACACTCGACTCGTCCATTTTTACACAAACAAGCTCCACATTCGGTCTCGAACATGAATCCATTCCGTCCATTGTGAAAACAATAATTGGCATCCTGAATTTTTTTGCAGCTGGTGTTTGCTCCTTGCAACATTGGCGATGTCGCTGTGGATTGATGGAGAATTCCAGCAAAAGCAATGAAGAGAACCAATTGAATGCTCATTTTGAAATTTGATAAATATAACATTTTAATTGACACTTTTATAGTTATGATATCCATTCATTTTCTTTGCAACATCCGCCAATTATGTTGATCATCTCAATTATTTAAACATTTACCAATAGAAATCTGTTGTAATTGCTGTTTACAGAGCAATTCATCCAATCAGCATGCAGTTGGGTGCTGTGAAAATAAACAAGCATATTTGACTGGTAGGTTTAAAATAATTAAAACAAATGTGGCATTGCCTTTAAATTGTATGAGCAAACTTACATTTAATAATTGTGAAAGGTCAGATACCTAAATTTTATCATTCAATCACAAATAAACAAGTTCAGATTACACTAAAGAGAATATAAAATCATAATTATTTAATAACTAATTACAGAGTGTCATGTACCAACGACAGTTTTGTAGCTTCTACCATAAAACATGATGATCGTTCACTGAAGAGAAATATTAAGAAAAAAATTATAAACTGCATAAAAAAATTATAAGAAACAACTATTGTTTCAGTGACTCCAAACTGTCGTGTCTTTCAGAATAGTATTAATAATAATGATAATAATAATAATAATAATAATAATAATAACAGATAAGTGAATAACAAACTAAGCCATTGCTGCGAATTAATAATTATATTGTTGAAAAAAGTTTCGATTATTAACTAATCCTCGTGAGTTTCTTGCAGAATTCATATCATCAATGAAAAATTACCAAAATACGTTCCGATTTTCATTAAAATTCACTTTTTTTTGTTTTTTGATTAGTTTAAATTAAAATTAAAATTTTTTTTAAATTAAAATTTAAAAATATTTTTTCTTCCTTTAAAATTTCATTATATTAATTAAACATTTCTACATATAAAATTTTACATTTTCTATTTTTTTATATATCAAATTTAACATTTTTTTATTTATTAATTTAATTTTTAAAATTTTTTTCTAATAACTTTTTTTGTTTTATAACTGTTTATTCTTCTTTAAATTTCTTTCTTTGTGGTGAGTTCGTGACTTCTGATTTTGAACCCTTGACATACAACTGTTCGACCCTCCAATGGTTACCCGTTGCTAGGCAACGTTGGTAATGCAGTCACTGGTTCTGAGACCGCCGAAGGTGAGCTCTGCTCTCAGAACTTTTAAAACCTCTTTTAACGGAGAAAGCTTGAACATAAGTTGTTAAAGTCATTATCTCCATTCATTCTCAATCACTAGTCATCTAGCCACAGTCTCTGGAGTCCAGTAGCTTATAGAGCATCATTCCAATAATTTCATCCATGTAATACAGAGCTTCAGTCTCATCATCGGTTCATCATGGCTTCCTTCTCAGCATCCCCATTCGTTGAAATATACCATTTTTTTTATCATTCTTTTATTTCATTTTTTTTATTTTTATGTATTTTTCTTTGAAGACAATTCAAAAAATAAAGGCCATAACACAAAAGTCAACAAAAAAATAAAAGCCACCACACTCAACTTTAATAATAATGCACAAAAATAAAAATTGTTTTACCAGCCATCACAAAAATCCCAAAAAAGAAAAACTCATAATAACAGTACATAAAAAATAAAATTGTTCTACCAGCCATCACAACAATCTTAGCATTACCGGTCAAACTAGAATAAAAGTAAAAATAAAAAGATAATTCCTAAATATGCCAACACTTAAAATAGATATCAATAAATAAATATACCACATTAATCTGAACAACATAGTTTATATAGAACAGTGTTTCCCAAACGGTGTGCCGCGACACAATGGTGTATCGCAAGCTTCCCTCAAGTGTGTCGCGAGAAAAGTTAACATTCTACTGTTTCAATTGAATCGCCTCTTTCAGGGCGGCCCGAGTGGCGTCCAGCTCCTGATAAATCCGCTTTACCCACTTCGGTTCGAACCATGTGGATTTGAGTCTTTGAATTTCCAGAATGGCTTGTATCGATCGTCGAGTGAGGCGAATTTTTATTCTGGCAACGTCTTCTTGACTGTCTCGGCGGGAATGCGTCACTAAACCAACGAAAAATTAAGTGAGACTTCCACTATGTAAGTAAATTTAGACTCTTAGTTCAATACAAATATGACGGTTTAATATAGATCTAATCTGTGGTTCAATTATGCTGCGTTCGTTTCATGGTCATTCAAGACTTACACTTACTGATGGTTCATGAGTATAGGTAAGCAGTGTCGGTTTAAGGTATCAATTCCATTATTTGTCCCTTATACAAACACAATTTTTAAAACAATCGAAACAAAAGAAATTTTTATTTCGACAAATATTACTATTATAAGTTTAATAAGACAGAGAATAAAATTAACAATAAAATTTTATTTGAAAATCACTACAGATGGATTAGTTCCTTCATTATACTACTGGTTTTCGAATCTAGATCTCGCAACATGAGGTCTCGCGTAGCTATGATGTCCTTCTTGATGTAGAAGCTCCAGGCGTTTCAACATGACCGGGTGGATTAATTTGTCTGGAATTGCCACTCGAGTCGGGGCTATCAGAGTCTTCAGAGCAGGATCGTCGAACTCATATGAAGCATTGTAGTCCGGAGCATAGACATCTAAGCATGTAATTCTACCTGCTGCTATGTCGCGATTGATTTTTTCTAGTTCCATCTGGGTCATCCATCGTCAGTGTTGCAGTCGTCTATCTTCCTCGTCCAAGCGGAGTAAATAAAATTCTACCCTCTGGCGGGCCTCTCTGACTGGGTTCCGGTCGGACTCTCTTTTGATCGCGATACCGGGAAAGTCTGTATCTTCCATCAGCCCCGGTCGGGTCGACCACGTGGCATCTTCTGACATGAAGACCGAATATCCATAATCCCACAAGATTTGGCGGCATTGGGCGGCCGCAGTTGAACTGAATTGAATGATCTGCCGTTCTTGCACTGAAGCCGGTCTTCTTGAGATGGATTGGAGAGAGATTAAGCAAGGAATAATGCTAGTTCGGGGTTCCAAGTGAAACCCGTTCAGGTCGACCAAATATTTTATTGCATAAGGTTTTATGATACCCTGCCCATTGATAAGATATGAAGTAATTAATATCCCTTACTTCCATTTGTTGAAGGTTGTGGCGTTAGCACGGACATCACTGTGTGCGAATTTGAGCCGCGTACGTTTTTTCTATGGGCTTCATGCATCTGTCGTTATCGGACTCTCTTTTCCGACCTTCGATTTGAGTGTTGGGTGTTTGATTTAGCGTCCATATTGATAATATGACAGTGATTGTTGAGAGGGCTTATAAAGTTCGATTCACTTATTTACTGCGTCACCGGCCACGTCATTACCATTGTTATTTTGGTTGTACGTAGTTTTATTATTACTTTTGATAACTAGTATTATCATTCTTATCATTATTACCAAGTACGTTTATTATTTATTATGATTACTATTGGTACCATTATGGTTATTAATTTTTTATGATAGACGTTATTCTGGTCGTATTATCCTTACTATCCTTATTATTATTATTATTATTATTATTATTAGTCGCTCTTTATTATCAGTTCTATCGTTATTACTACTAAATAATTTTTCATTATTGGTTTTACCATTCATTATTACGCTCAACAACATTTTATTATGCATGGTTACCTTCATTAAAAGGTCTATGGTTGTCTATAACGACCCGTCATTTATTCTAACATCTACTGTTTGTAGATACAGCAAGGTTGTAAGTTCACGCTCCATTGGCCATTGCTCACTTAGTCACAGCATCGATCGCGTCATATGTGCAGGTCAATCAATTAATCGATGGAGATTTTAGAATATATCGCTTTTATGTTTCACAGGTAAGGGTTATAATTTCTATTACAATTTTATTAGTGATTGGATTTAGGTTAGTACTCGGTGACCACGGAGTCGTGTGGTTCTCTAGATTCTCAATCAACGGAAAAATTTATTACGGTTTACTTATTATGATAGTATTCAATTTTGAACCTCAATCAAAATTTCCATAATATTTTCATGGGTGAATCTCTGATCTTATCACAGGTTAATTCACTGTCTAACTATTCAGAATCGATTCCGCCAGTTATGTCTATCAGTATAGAATTTTACTTATATTCATTAGTTTGCGTTCCTCGGGTTAGACCTCAAATTGAAATTTTATCTAACTCGTCTTTGTTTGGTTTCCTTTTAACGTGCCTTTTCAAATTCAAATCGTTTATCAGTGTGGTTTACCCAAGCGGATGTAGTTTTGATTTCAACTTAATTAAACTCAGTATGAAAAAATTCGATTATAACATTAGTTTATTAATTAGACATTCTTAACATTAATATTATTTCAAATTAACTCATATATTCGAACTAAATTGCTAGTCGGCGTTCTTATCCAAATTGTAAACTCTTCAGATTTTATTTTGGTGCTTATCAGTTCTCGATATTATAGTCGTAATCCTGATTCAATTTATTGTGGAAGCTTGATCTTAGCCCCGGAATTTACTAGTATTCAATTTTAATTAGATTTATACGAGAGAATTTCGTTGCAGCAATTTAAGTTATTCCTCACTTCCCGTACCTTCACTTTGACATTAGAATGTTGACTGTGTTTATATTATATTTAAGAGTACCCACTAGACTACTCGATGTTTAGTATTTTAGCCGGATGTGTAATTCAGTTTAGGTCGATTTTTCTGGCGTTGGGCGAAAGAAAAACAAGCCAAAATACCTGTTCCTTGATCTCCTTCTGCCACTCTAAGCTATCATTTTACGTTTAAATTCGCCGTTTACCACTGGCGAACCCTCACTGTCACAGCTCCGTTGCAGATGAACTGCGCTTACACGGATTCGTTAATTGTAAGTATTTACTTTCTTGTAAGATGTATTGGCTATGGGCCGGAAGATTTTCGACATAGTGTTTAGATATGATATAGTTAATTCTAGGACGTGATGCCGGATGCGATTAGTGAAACCATCTTGCTGCATTGCTCTTTCTGCTTCACCAATTAATTTCATTATTTTTTGAAATTCACCACCAGCAATCGTTTGCATTGTTAGTAGTGGGATACCGGCCCTCTAGCTCAGAGGCCATCTATCTCACATACTCCCCCCGGCAAATTTTTTTTTCTAAGTTTAAAAGTACAAATTTTTTTAGAACAAAGACAATGACTCATTCAAAGTCATTGAAACAAAGACTATGACTCATTCAAGGTCATTGGATGACTTAGCATATTTTTCAGGGTCATTTAAACAAAGACCATGACTCATTCAAGGTCATTAGGTGACTCATCAATTTTTCCAAGGCCATTTAAACAAAGGCCATGACTCATT
This sequence comes from Schmidtea mediterranea, assembly GCA_022537955.1. Classification (NCBI taxonomy): domain Eukaryota; kingdom Metazoa; phylum Platyhelminthes; order Tricladida; family Dugesiidae; genus Schmidtea; species Schmidtea mediterranea. The sequence continues at coordinate 168,629,420 of CM039680.1, forward strand.
CAAGGTCATTGGATGACTCATCATGGTTTTCAAGGTAATTTAAACAAAGACCATGAATAATCAAAAACTTTCAAGGTCATTCAAAAGTAGGTCAAGGTCATTGGATGAGTCATCAAAATTTTTAAAGGTCATTCAAAAGTAGGTCAAGGTCGTTGGATGAGTCATCAAAATTTCCAAGGTCATTTAAACAAAGACCATGACTCATTCAAGGTCATTGGGTGACTCATGAAAATATCTCAAGGTCACTCAAAAGTAGGTCAAGGTCATTAAAACAAAGACCATGGCTCATCAAAAAAATTTCAAGGTCATTTAAAAGTAGGTCAAGGTCATTAAAACAAAGACCATGACTCATCAAAAGTTTTCAAGGTCATTCAAAAGTAGGTCAAGGTCATTCAAAATTTCTCAAAATCATATTATTTTTAAATATTTTTTAATTTTAATTTACTACTTATAAAAATAAGTAGTATATATTTTGTAAATTTATTTGATTATTATTATTATTATTATTATTATTATTTTTATTATAATTTTTATTTTTATTGTTATTATTATTATTAATATTTTTATTATTATTATTATTTTTATTTTTATTATTTTTATTATTATTATTTTTATTAATATTATTATTATCATTATTATTATTATTATTATCATGATTTTTATTATTATTATTATTATTATTATTATTATTATTATTATTATGTTTATTAATATTATTATTATTATTATTATTATTATTATTATTATTATTATTATTATTATTTTTATTAATATTGTCAAGGTTATTAGATGACTCATCATATTTTTTCAAGGTCATTCAAAAGTAGGTCAAGGTCATTGGATGAGTCATCAAAAATTTTTCATTATAAGTAGTGTGTATTTTGTAAATTTATTTTATTATTATTATTATTAATATTTTTATTTTTATTAATATTATTATTATTAACATTATTATTATTATTATTAATATTATTGTTATTATAATTATTATTATTATTTTTATTTATATTATTATTATCATTATTATTATTATTATTATTATTATTAATATTATTATTATTATTATTATTATTATTATTATTATTATTATTATTATTATATTATTATTATTATTATTTTTAATATTATTAATAATAATATTATTATTATTATTATTACTATTATTATTATTATTACTAATATTATTATTATTATCATTTTTATTATTATTGTCAGGGTCATTGGATGACTCATCATAATTTTTCAAGGTCACGTAAAAATTCTCAAGGTCATAGTATTTTTAAACATTTTTTTATATAAATTTACTACTTATTTTTATAAGTAGTATAAATTTTGTAAATTTATTTTTTTATAAATATTATTATTATTTTTTATTATTCAATTATTACTTAAAAAATCTTCTGTTATTATTATTATTATTATTATTTTTTATTATAATATTAATATTATTATTTTTTTAACATAATTAATAATATTTTTATTTTTATTTTATTATTTATTTTGTTATTATTTTTATTATTATTATTAATATTTTTATTTTTATTATTATTAATATAATTATTAATAATAATAATATTTTTATTATTATTATTATTAATAATATTTTTATTATTCTTATTTTTATTATTAATAATATTATTTTTATTTTAATTATTATTGTTATTATTATTATTATTATTATATTTTTTATTTTTATTATTTTCAAGGTCATTTGACGACTCATCATAATTTTTCAAGGTCATTCAAAAGTAGGTCAAGGTCATTGGATGACTCATCATATTTTTTCAAGGTCATTTAAAAATTTTCAAGGTCATTGTATTTTTAACATTATTTAATATAAATTTATTACTTATTTTTATAATTATTGTCTTAAATATTATTATTTTATTATTATTATTATTTTTACTATTATTATTACAAGTTAATATAATTTACTACTTATTTTTATAAGTAATGTTTTAATATTTTTTAATTTTGATTTTATTATTTTCAAGGTCATTGGATGAATCATAATTTTCAAGGTAATTTAAAAGTAGGTCAAGGTCATAGTATTTTTAAACATTTTTAATTTTAATATACTACTTATTTTTTATAAGTAGTGTTTTAATGTTTTTTAATTATTATTCTATTATTATTATTATTATTATTATTATTATTATTATTATCTTAGAAGTAGTGTTTTAATGTTATTGTATTTTTATTCTATTATTATTATTATTTTTATTATTAATATTATTATTATCACTAAAATTATGATTACAAGTTTTTATTAATTATAATTTTCAATATTATTTTATATAAATTTTCAACAAAGTATATAAAATTAATATTGAATAAAAAAAGTTTGTTCAATTGTGGTTCATAGTACACAGGGATAGAACAATTGTAAATGTATGTAAAAAGTTAAAGAAAAATTCTATATTTTTAAGAAAATATGTGCAAATAAATATCAAAACTAATTATGGCTCAAATGTGTGTGTTAAACCATCGATATGTTACAGTGTTTATGGAAAAACTTTAATGAAAATATGTGTTATTTTTCAAGAATTTATGAAATATTTATTTTATGGCTAATAATGTGTATGTGTTAAATCATAAAAATATTTCAATATTGATGTAAAGTTTGAGATTTTTAAGAAAATGTATTGAAAATTATTGAAATATGTGTGTTTGTTTTACCGATATAAGAAAAAATATGGACAATTTTTAAGAAAATACATTTAATTTATGATTATCATGGGATTAGAATTTGATTAAAGTTGTGAGAAAGTTGTTAAATTTGAAATAAAACTGATTAATTTGTAAATAATGTTATTACTTTGAAGAAATTTTAAAATAAGACCTTCAGCAAATTGGTAAGAAAATAGTAGTTCTTGAGTAATACTTATTAAAATTACCAAAGTTTTATAATTTTTTGATAGATCTTTAATAAAATTTATTAGTACTTTGAAATAAGAATTTAAAAAAAAAGTTTCAACACCGTAGCAAATTGTAAAGAAAATAGTACTTATCAGTTAATTAAATTAACTAAGTTGTAAAATAATTGAAAAAATTTGTTAGATTTTTTAAAATTTTAAGATTGTTCTAGGTAATTGTTGAATGAAAATTAATGTATGTTATCAACAGCTCATAGTTTTTAATCGTACAATTTCTCTTCATTCCTGGAAATAATCGTAAATATTTAAATTATTCAGAAAATTGTCAATAACAACATAAGTAATGGGTAACATCAATTTTTTAAATACTAATCAATTTTAGTTTTTAATTAAATTACAAATATAATAATAAAATCAAATAAATACTTGAATACATGAATCGAACAATTTCTTAGAACTGAACACGTATCGTATATTTTATTCAGATTCCAATAATATCATTAAAATTAACCAAAATCTTATTGTTATATTTTGATAACCCTTAAGTCAATGAAAATGAATCGATTTCACTAAGTATACATCTTTTGACATTGATATACAACCGAATAAATCACCCTAAAAATAATATTCCCCCTCTTGACTTATCGTTTCCCCCTAAAATAATATAAAATTTACTCTCAACCAATCATTTTTCTTCAAATGACAATAATCCCAGCTATATTCATTATTTTCATAAAAATCACCGACTTATATCGATATTCAACCGAATAAATTTCTTAAAATCGCCTTACAATAGAATTCATCTCATGACCAATCATTTCCCCTTAAAAGATCATAAATTCTCTTCTTAACAAATCATTTCTCTTTAAATGACAATATTTCCACTCTCTCAAAAGATTTACACATATATTGATATCTATCTGAACAAATCCCCTAAAAATATTATAAATTCCTCATCTATATTCTCCATTTAGAAAATATTTACCCTTTGAACATAGATATTCAACCAACTCAACCCCTTAAAATGACAACAAACTTGTTCTTAATCGATTATTTCCTTAAAATATCATAAAATTTACTCTATATAGCAATCATTTCCATTGAAATAACATTTTCCTCCACTGCACCAATAATATACATATTTCTTTTTTAAAAACCTACAAGGTAAAATTTCTTTAGAAATCTATGTTTAACCGACTCTACTCCTTAAAAATCTATCATTCGAATCATATTTACTATATGTATTCAACCAATCAAATTCCCTTAAAATTATCATAAAAATCTGAATTTTACCAATAAAAATAAATTTTCTTTAAAGTATTACAAAATTGTTATCGATACACATCATTTTCCATCGAAAATCACCACAATTTTGTTCTGGCAACAATTTCAAGCAATTAAAAAATTCATCAAAAATGACTAAAATCGAATAAAATCTATGTTTTCCACATAAATTATATTATTGTAAAATATATATCATGTTGCTCAAATAATTAAAATTAATCAGTAAATCAAGTATAAATTCAATAAAAATTACCAGTCAACCATTAGAGATAATTCAATGATTTTCATAAGTATACTGATAACCACACTGAGCATACTTTTGTGATTGATATCCATGAAATCAATAAAATTGAAAATGAAAGTAATTATTGATCCCTTTTCTTACACTGTAAAATCAATTAAAATTTTAAGTTTCACTAAAATATTTTTAAAAATTAACTGTAACTATTTAAATAGAACATAAAATTATAATTAAAATATCATTTACCATTCAAAATCTATCAGTCAAATTGGATTCTAATTCTTAAATAATTATCTTAAATAGATGTTTCATAATCATTTTGATCCTAAATTTAACTTTTATTTAAAATAATCCTAAAATCAAGTCAAATCTAATAAATTATGAAGAAATTAATTGTTTCTAAAATTATAGATTTACTCTAATTTCTTCAATAATTTTATTAAAAACATAATCAAACCCTAAATCCATTAAAATTCAAAAGAAAACCATAAAATTCACAAAGATGATTAAAATTTACTAAAATAAATACATCGTAAAACTAGATATTACTTAAATTATCATAAAATTTCCCTAAAATCTCTAATTGATTTACATAGCCTAAAATTATTTTATTTTTGTCGAGTACAACCTAATCTATTGAAAGATGTAATTTATTTAGTTAAATTATCATTGAAAATAACAAGTCAACAAATGGAATTTTAATTAGTAGAGATTATATTCTATAAAGAAAATTTTCAGTGAAGAAGTAATATTGGTGAGAAAGTACATTAAGTGACTAAAATCATTGAAATTATTGGGGAAAAAAGTGCGATAGCTAAAGATATCTACTAAATAGATGAAATATCAATTGATATATTAAAAACTTACAAGGGTAATATACTTTGAATGGAGAAAATATACATCGAATAGGAAAATATTCATTAAAGAGGAAAGCAATAATTATTGTGAGAAAATATGAATTGAAGCTAACAAATATTCAGTGAATCGAGAATTGCTTATAATAAATTAGTCGGTAAAATTCCTCAATGATGAGATGAAATATCAATTTAATATTGGGAAATACTTAAAATAAACGGAGTCTGAATTATTCACTGATCAACAAATATACTTAAAAGATGAGTTCCAGGTGTTCTTTAATTCTTTGGTGTAGGTTCCTGAGTGTACTTCTAATGTATATTTCTTTGCATGCATTGCACGTGATGCAGTAGACAACGTTTTTTCTGAAGCATTTTTTTTTGGTGTCTGGCAATTTTCGATTGTGCAAATGCTTTCTCTTTTCGTGTTGTTTGCCAATACTTGCCTCAGTGTCCAAGACTTTTTTTCGACTACGACTCAGTAAAGATATCGATATATTTTTGATATTCACGAATTTTTGACACTGCCTTTTCCAAATAATTTTGATCATTATATATTGATTATATTGAAAAAGATAAAAATTAATTTATTTTATATTTTATATTGATTTTATTGGTTAAATTTAAATTTAATTAATATTAAATTTTAAATTATTTGATTTAAATTTTATAAGTTTTAAGTGTCCATGGAATTTAAGTTAAATGAATATTGATGAATATTTTGTGTTTTTTGATAAAAATATTTTGTGCGGTTTATCTTTTAAGTGTATTTTTGAATACGTCTTGTAATATTTGGCATTTTGTTTTGTTTAAGAGTGGCGCTGATTTGTGTACATATTCCCAGTGTTCGTGATAATTACTAGTTTTGTTTATGACGTTTTTTTACTTATTAAATGTTTAGTGTAATTTATATGGTTTTTAATTTTTGATATGTTTATGCTTTGGATGTTCTAAACCTTTCCGCAGGTTCCCACTAAAATAATTTTCTACCTGATGCCAAAAGCTTTGCTCTTTGGGACAGATTTGAGTGTAGTGGCCAGTAGGATAAGCTTTTCTTCGGTGGATGCCGGAAAGTTCAGGTCATCGAGGACTGAAATATAATGCAGTTGGCTGTCGTAACCTAATCACTGATGGACGGTAACGTTTATCGGGATAGTATGTTAAACGTCGTATAGAATTGTTAAGATCAAAAAGTGGGGGCTACGATCTTAACACTCCAATTGATTCCAATTCAATAAAATTATTATTAAAAATAAACTAATATACAAAATATAAGAAGGTCGGTTGTGGTTCTATATAAATAAATAAGACAAGTCAATTAATTACTTACAAAATTTAATTGGCATTATGACAAAATTTACAAACAAAAATGTGTACAAAATTAAAAGTTTCTGAAAGAAATCTGGATCAAATGATCCCTGCCAAATGGCTCACAAGAAGTCGATGGTCACTATGCCGACACAACGACTTATCCTAAGAACAAGAGGGTAAGTAAGTTTAATTTTGAGGCACCCCAAATACCATGAAAGCTGTCAACTGCTTTGGATATTTATTGATTTTAAAATTAGTTAGATTAATTATAAGCCGGATTATAGAATCCGCCTTTCAATGTTATTTATTAATTAAAATAAAACAATAAGTACCAAATTTCGCCACTGGATAATGGGTATCCAAAGTCCAGAAAATTAATTTTCTCAAATCTTCTTTTTCTCTTGACAAAAATTCCGCTACTGATTTTTCCAATAAGAGTGGTTTAAATAGTTTCTTCTGTTTTCTGTTTGTTTTGGATTATATTGATTTTCTTTGCATTAACGATATTTAATTGCTTCTGATTGCTCGGCCGTTTAATGAATCTTCTAAATTTGTATTGTTAACTTAATCGACTTTTCTTCTTCTTCAAGTAATTGCTTTGAATTGTTTACTCAATTGGATTTTTCTTTTTCTCCGAGTAACAGTTAATCAATAATTGCTTTCTTGGTCAATTTTCTTTTTCTTCGGGTAATAAATTATCAACAATCAATTTTCTTAGATAAAATCAATTTTCTTAGGTAAATGGTTTTTCGTTTTATCGACTAAATTAATTTTGGTATCGGCCCCTCATACTAAAATACTTTACTATTTATATTAAAATAATTAAGGTTAATTTACTTACTAATTACTATATTTATATTTGGGGGTTAAATAAATTACTATTTTTAGATTCACATCATCAAGAATCCAATTTTAGTAATTTCCTGATGACGTACATCCATATTTAGTAATTTTTTTCTCTGACGTCACTGAAACGTCATTTTATTATTTTAAACGTCACCGTTTAGTGACGTCAGTATGACTAATATTTTTAGGCTAAGAGCCTGCACTTAACAGAATTCTCAAAGAGTTAAGTTAAGCATCGAACAACCTAGCAGTTGAACTGAATTTCTTTAGTGAGATGAGGGAAAAGAGATTAAGGATAGTTTACATCATAAATTATTTTGATCAACAATTTTAGCTGGGATACGTAATCACATTTTTACAACATAAATCAATAGGATTAACTGAATGGGTAAAAACAAGCATTCTACATTTAATGAACCAAATTAATCACGGAAACAACGTCACTCCTATTACACTGCAGATTAATCCAATAGACCACCACAATGAGTAAATCTCATGAGGTTCAAACAACATTAAACAATCAGTTCATTATTAACATTATATTGGGAGTATCATTGCCGGACACACAATATATTAACGATAAAAAACCACCCAAAAGAGTCAAAACAAACCTCTATGAATAATTAGACTACTCTAAACATGTATAAGACCAATATAAGGAAATTTAATTGAGCGGGTTACAAATGGACCTCCCACGATGATGTTCAATACGAACATCTGTATTTGGAAAGTTTACCATCTCTAAGATAATCACTTTCTTATACACACGATGTGGTCAAACGAAATGGCTATTATTATGGCTATTTATTATCTAAAACAAAGGAGAAACTCCCAGGAGGAAATTATTATATTGCAAATATCTTGAGCAAGATACACACATGCATGCATAAATCACACATTTGATATTCAGACATACATTACATAATCTTCATTCATACAACGTCAACTTACACACATAAATACATGTTATATAATTTAGAATATCTATTATTTACAGTTATCCTACAATGGCGATCGAAATATGTTTCATTCTTATTTCCTTCCGCATTACCACACGAGCAGGAAATTCTGTAAATGAAATAGTCTCTGGCACATTGCTCGAATAATACTTTTCCAAATAACTGTAATTTTGAATTCATTGTTTTATAATTTAGTCTCACTTTACTTATTACATATCAACCATTATTTAACTTACTCAAATGGAAAGAAAACAAAAAACAGAGCATGCGCTAAATATCTTTGAACTTGATGCAAAATAAACTATGAAGACAAAATATTTAGAACTAAAGATCAAATATAACAGACTAGAAAGAACCTGATTAACACTTGAATTTTTGAAAAAACTAAAGAAAAGAATTCAACGCTTGGCTCGATGTAAAGAAGAACTTATAATTAAGAACCGAGCACCTCATGAAGTAACACTTATATGCAAAGGCTCACAAAGAATGAAAAAAGCTCGAATGTCGCGGAAAAAATTGTTCATAATATAAAGATGATTCTGGATTATCAAAAATCAGTCCAGGAATATCCAATCCCAACGTGTAAAAAACAAAAATATTCAAAAATAAATAATGGAAAGAGCAAGATGTTTCGCATGAAGGGAAAAATAAAAAATTCTATCCTGATTTTAAAATGCAGAATTCAGAGGTAGTTAGTTCGATTTCTACGCAGATGCAGAAAACATAGACATCAACTAATAAACGTCAAGCTCAAACGACCACCGAAGAATCTGAACTATCTTTAACTAAACATTTCGATATCAGTTAAGCAACTGTAATTCTATCCCAAAAGCAAATACTTCAAACGTAAGAAGACAATCAATCGCGTATTCCTAACCAAAAGGTATATGATCAAGTGAACAAATTAAAAACATTATTTTAAATTACAAATACAAAATGAAACATATGATTTCCCTTAAAAATATTGAAAGATATCGTAACATCCTTTGGTTACTTTGACAAACGTTTCTTTACCAGTAGCCACGCTATACAAAAATGTTCCGTTTGATATTATTATTTGTCAGCTAAACTAGTATTTGGTTAAAAGTAAGGATGTGAAAGTTTGGACCGTATTATTTAAAAAATCATTTTCAAATTGACAAGAATTAACAAATTTTATTGTCAAATTAGAGATTCTTGAAAACTAAGTATGAAAGTTTTCAGAAGTAACCGGTATGCAGCTAATATTCTAAGATTTATATGTTTTATACATTGTAATCCCGGCATTACAAAAGAATAAAATAGTATACTTCTAAAAATTGTAATAAAAGCAAATAGTGTTAGTCACAAAATAATATTTGCTTACTATAAAAAAAGAAAATTCATTTAAGTCTTTGAGAGTTTCCTTGTTTATATTATTATAAATATGTATTGCGTAATTTCATTACTTTGTTTAAATTAGAAATGAGATTCATCATTAAGTCATGACTTTCCATTCCAAACATATACATAATTCACATAATCTCCCATTGACCTGCATGCACTGTAACACAAACCTTACTGAGTTCTTGTTCAAAGCTGACACTTGTCAAAATTCTTCCTGTTACGACTGCACCGTTCACATTTTGACATGTGAAACTGAAAACTTCACAGAAACTGTCCAAATGTATGATAACAACATAAAATCTTTGCAATCCTTTTCCAAGTCTCAATTCCTCTCTTTAGACATTGCACAAATATTTTACGATGATTTATACGAACGAAAAACCTCGAGACTTCAAAATTACAACTGGTCTAAAAAACGGGCTAGAAATGCGAGTGAAGAATTTGATGTTAGAAATCAAAGTTCTTACTGAAGATTTCCACAGAAATAGAAAGGTTTTGACTTGTGAGAATTTCGGATTTTTTGAACAATTAAAAGTCAAAGCCAACAAGAACAAAGAAACATTGGAGAAATACAAAGAAGAAATGGAATTGGTGAAAACAAATCTAATAAATGAAATGGAAAATGTTGCATTTTACTCATTGATAAAGGAGGAAAGATTTCAAGAAATGGTAAAATCGCTTTATCAGCATTGGTTAAATTTGATTGGTCGATCGATTTGCATTGCTATGACAATAGTGGAGATTACGGATAAATGTTATAAATTAATGATAGAATGCGATCGGGTTCTGCATGAATGATTTAATATAATACTATGCCTCATTGGTGGATCCAATCAAAATGACATTGATCGAGTAAAAAACATAATAATAAATTCAACTAAATTACCCGCCCGGAAGAAGCGATTGAAACTGCATTGATATCAGCTTCAATGTCAGTAGTTGAGCCCGGGCTTTCAAATAAAATATTTATACTGCATTATTTTGTCCATTTGAAAATACATATTTTTAAGTAAATATAAAATTCAAAATATCATTTGATATTTGGTTGATTTATTTTTAATGTTTATTTTATAAAATCAATAGACAGATGAGAGCACTCCAGGAGCAAATGAATATTGCGTAACAAAGGCCTATTAAGTAATAATGTTCTTGAACCAACATAGTTTTTTAACTGATATTTTGTTCAAATTGAGGAGTATGTAATTTTGCCTTAATAATCTATTATGTCAATATATAACGTAACTATAACGTACTATTAATTTATAAAAATTCTTATTGGTTGTTCTTATTCTTATATGTTTGCAAATTAGTATATTGCAGTTGGTACATTCACAATTTGCATAGATCTGTAACTGTTTGACCGATGTAATTATGTCTTCCAAACAAACAGAATCCACAATTAATAGTACAGATATTCATTCATCATCTCTTTTTGTGCTTTTTTAAAATGTTGCTTTGCTGCAATATGTTAGAAGTTTTTCAACTGAGTTTCAAAGCCTTAAATTAATTATTTTTCTTAAACTCCTTAACATTCTTATCATAAAGACTGTTGTTTAAAAGCTTAAAGTAATTTTCATCCAATGTGTTTGGAGAAATTGCTTTAAGCTGAGTATTTGTGTGTTGATATATTTTTTAAATATATTTGATTGATTAAATTTAATCGCTCAAATAATTTTTGTAATCTTTAATCTTATTGTAATAAATAGTTGGAGAGGCTTCCATTGAATAATGTAGTTCTTTTTTGGGTTGTGTATGAGCAACAGCTTCTCAACATTTGAATTAAGTGGACATAATCTTTTTACGTTTACAGGGAAATCGTCAAGATTATCGTGTATTGAAGACATGATCTCTAAATCTACTTCCATTGTATACCCGTATAAAAGTGAAACTAAATCAAACGATTTACATTAATTAAAAATTTCATTTAATAAATCATCATTATTAATCTATTTAAAATTATCCTCAGGAAGATTTTGTTTTAGCGCCCACCCATACAAGTTGTTGATATCTATGTACAACAACTCTATATTTGCAATTGTTTTGTTGGAGTTGTCGGTGAATTCGAATAGAAATTATTGTCGACCTGACTCCAAGCGTGCTTTAAACAACAGTAACGAACTCCAAACGATATAAACTTTATTGATTAATACACTTTATCTCCACTTTAAAATGACACAACGAATTATCAATCGATCACACTTAGTGCTTATTACGACCCTTCGGGAAGAATAGCATTTTTCGGATCAATTGGATTTCACAATCACTTGACTACTGTGACGGGTTTCTGAGATCGGTAACTCTGATTTAGTTGCTTTGCTTTGACTTCGCTTAATTTCTATTTCAAATTTCTCTTTTCTTTGATTTAAACTTTAAGTTTTCTCTAAATTTCTCTTTAATACATTCTTCAATAATTTTCTATAATGTTCTCCTTTCCAATTATTCGTCGAATTCTGTCCAATTTCTCTCTAATCTCTTTTTGTCTCTTTAGTCCAATTTCTCTCTAAAAATCTCTTTTTCTCCCTTTGATTCCAATTGCGCTTCCTTTTTATACTCCGTCATCCAATAATACTTACTGATATCCAATAGAATTTCTGATATCTTTTACCGCTAATTCCATTTGAGCTTCTATAATCACTGACAGCTGTCCATATAAATAATATTTTAGAGATGCCCTTTCCCGGATTCCCAAACAACATTCCTTTACTTATCTTGAAAGGGCTTTCGAAATAACGTGCAAATTTTCCATTTGTTTTTGTTTTCCTAAATTTGCACTTGTTAATTATAAATGACCTTATTTTATTCAATTGTCGGTTTTTATTGATTTTCTCTTATTCCCTTCTCGTTATTCGACATTTCTTTTTCATTTCCTTTTTACTAAGCTCCAGAACCACATCTTAATCACTTATCCTTGTTTCCCCCAATCATTTTACATGTTTATTAATTATTTTACTCTATTATTTAGGTATCCTCAACAAAAATGAAAATTCATTTAAGTCTTTGAGAGTTTCCTTGTTTATATTATTATAAATATGTATTGCGTAATTTCATTACTTTGTTTAAATTAGAAATGAGATTCATCATTAAGTCATGACTTTCCATTCCAAACATATACATAATTCACATAATCTCCCATTGACCTGCATGCACTGTAACACAAACCTTACTGAGTTCTTGTTCAAAGCTGACACTTGTCAAAATTCTTCCTGTTACGACTGCACCGTTCACATTTTGACATGTGAAACTGAAAACTTCACAGAAACTGTCCAAATGTATGATAACAACATGAAATCTTTGCAATCCTTTTCCAAGTCTCAATTCCTCTCTTTAGACATTGCACAAATATTTTACGATGATTTATACGAACGAAAAACCTCGAGACTTCAAAATTACGACTGGTCTTTAAACAGGCTAGAAATGCGAGTGAAGAATTTGATGTTAGAAATCAAAGTTCTTACTGAAGATTTCCACAGAAATAGAAAGGTTTTGACTTGTGAGAATTTCGGATTTTTTGAACAATTAAAAGTCAAAGCCAACAAGAACAAAGAAACATTGGAGAAATACAAAGAAGAAATGGAATTGGTGAAAACAAATCTAATAAATGAAATGGAAAATGTTGCATTTTACTCATTGATAAAGGAGGAAAGATTTCAAGAAATGGTAAAATCGCTTTATCAGCATTGGTTAAATTTGATTGGTCGATCGATTTGCATTGCTATGACAATAGTGGAGATTACGGATAAATGTTATAAATTAATGATAGAATGCGATCGGGTTCTGCATGAATGATTTAATATAATACTATGCCTCATTGGTGGATCCAATCAAAATGACATTGATCGAGTAAAAAACATAATAATAAATTCAACTAAATTACCCGCCCGGAAGAAGTGATTGAAACTGCATTGATATCAGCTTCAATGTCAGTAGTTGAGCCCGGGCTTTCAAATAAAATATTTATACTGCATTATTTTGTCCATCTGAAAATACATATTTTTAAGTAAATATAAAATTCAAAATATCATTTGATATTTGTTATTTGGTTGATTTATTTTTAATGTTTATTTTATAAAATCAAAAGACAGATGAGAGCACTCCAGGAGCAAATGAATATTGCGTAACAAAGGCCTATTAAGTAATAATGTTCTTGAACCAACATAGTTTTTTAACTGATATTTTGTTCAAATTGAGGAGTATGTAATTTTGCCTTAATAATCTATTATGTCAATATATAACGTAACTATAACGTACTATTAATTTATAAAAATTCTTATTGGTTGTTCTTATTCTTATATGTTTGCAAATTAGTATATTGCAGTTGGTACATTCGCAGTTTGCATAGATCTGTAACTGTTTGACCGATGTAATTATGTCTTCCAAACAAACAGAATCCACAATTAATAGTACAGATATTCATTCATCATCTCTTTTTGTGCTTTTTTAAAATGTTGCTTTGCTGCAATATGTTAGAAGTTTTTCAACTGAGTTTCAGAGCCTTAAATTAATTATTTTTCTTAAACTCCTTAACATTCTTATCATAAAGACTGTTGTTTAAAAGCTTAAAGTAATTTTCATCCAATGTGTTTGGAGAAATTGCTTTAAGCTGAGTATTTGTGTGTTGATATATTTTTTAAATATATTTGATTGATTAAATTTAATCGCTCAAATAATTTTTGTAATCTTTAATCTTATTGTAATAAATAGTTGGAGAGGCTTCCATTGAATAATGTAGTTCTTTTTTGGGTTGTGTATGAGCAACAGCTTCTCAACATTTGAATTAAGTGGACATAATCTTTTTACGTTTACAGGGAAATCGTCAAGATTATCGTGTATTGAAGACATGATCTCTAAATCTACTTCCATTGTATACCCGTATAAAAGTGAAACTAAATCAAACGATTTACATTAATTAAAAATTTCATTTAATAAATCATCATTATTAATCTATTTAAAATTATCCTCAGGAAGATTTTGTTTTAGCGCCCACCCATACAAGTTGTTGATATCTATGTACAACAACTCTATATTTGCAATTGTTTTGTTGGAGTTGTCGGTGAATTCGAATAGAAATTATTGTCGACCTGACTCCAAGCGTGCTTTAAACAACAGTAACGAACTCCAAACGATATAAACTTTATTGATTAATACACTTTATCTCCACTTTAAAATGACACAACGAATTATCAATCGATCACACTTAGTGCTTATTACGACCCTTCGGGAAGAATAGCATTTTTCGGATCAATTGGATTTCACAATCACTTGACTACTGTGACGGGTTTCTGAGATCGGTAACTCTGATTTAGTTGCTTTGCTTTGACTTCGCTTAATTTCTATTTCAAATTTCTCTTTTCTTTGATTTAAACTTTAAGTTTTCTCTAAATTTCTCTTTAATACATTCTTCAATAATTTTCTATAATGTTCTCCTTTCCAATTATTCGTCGAATTCTGTCCAATTTCTCTCTAATCTCTTTTTGTCTCTTTAGTCCAATTTCTCTCTAAAAATCTCTTTTTCTCCCTTTGATTCCAATTGCGCTTCCTTTTTATACTCCGTCATCCAATAATACTTACTGATATCCAATAGAATTTCTGATATCTTTTACCGCTAATTCCATTTGAGCTTCTATAATCACTGACAGCTGTCCATATAAATAATATTTTAGAGATGCCCTTTCCCGGATTCCCAAACAACATTCCTTTACTTATCTTGAAAGGGCTTTCGAAATAACGTGCAAATTTTCCATTTGTTTTTGTTTTCCTAAATTTGCACTTGTTAATTATAAATGACCTTATTTTATTCAATTGTCGGTTTTTATTGATTTTCTCTTATTCCCTTCTCGTTATTCGACATTTCTTTTTCATTTCCTTTTTACTAAGCTCCAGAACCACATCTTAATCACTTATCCTTGTTTCCCCCAATCATTTTACATGTTTATTAATTATTTTACTCTATTATTTAGGTATCCTCAACAAAAATGAAAATTCATTTAAGTCTTTGAGAGTTTCCTTGTTTATATTATTATAAATATGTATTGCGTAATTTCATTACTTTGTTTAAATTAGAAATGAGATTCATCATTAAGTCATGACTTTCCATTCCAAACATATACATAATTCACATAATCTCCCATTGACCTGCATGCACTGTAACACAAACCTTACTGAGTTCTTGTTCAAAGCTGACACTTGTCAAAATTCTTCCTGTTACGACTGCACCGTTCACATTTTGACATGTGAAACTGAAAACTTCACAGAAACTGTCCAAATGTATGATAACAACATGAAATCTTTGCAATCCTTTTCCAAGTCTCAATTCCTCTCTTTAGACATTGCACAAATATTTTACGATGATTTATACGAACGAAAAACCTCGAGACTTCAAAATTACGACTGGTCTTTAAACAGGCTAGAAATGCGAGTGAAGAATTTGATGTTAGAAATCAAAGTTCTTACTGAAGATTTCCACAGAAATAGAAAGGTTTTGACTTGTGAGAATTTCGGATTTTTTGAACAATTAAAAGTCAAAGCCAACAAGAACAAAGAAACATTGGAGAAATACAAAGAAGAAATGGAATTGGTGAAAACAAATCTAATAAATGAAATGGAAAATGTTGCATTTTACTCATTGATAAAGGAGGAAAGATTTCAAGAAATGGTAAAATCGCTTTATCAGCATTGGTTAAATTTGATTGGTCGATCGATTTGCATTGCTATGACAATAGTGGAGATTACGGATAAATGTTATAAATTAATGATAGAATGCGATCGGGTTCTGCATGAATGATTTAATATAATACTATGCCTCATTGGTGGATCCAATCAAAATGACATTGATCGAGTAAAAAACATAATAATAAATTCAACTAAATTACCCGCCCGGAAGAAGCGATTGAAACTGCATTGATATCAGCTTCAATGTCAGTAGTTGAGCCCGGGCTTTCAAATAAAATATTTATACTGCATTATTTTGTCCATCTGAAAATACATATTTTTAAGTAAATATAAAATTCAAAATATCATTTGATATTTGTTATTTGGTTGATTTATTTTTAATGTTTATTTTATAAAATCAAAAGACAGATGAGAGCACTCCAGGAGCAAATGAATATTGCGTAACAAAGGCCTATTAAGTAATAATGTTCTTGAACCAACATAGTTTTTTAACTGATATTTTGTTCAAATTGAGGAGTATGTAATTTTGCCTTAATAATCTATTATGTCAATATATAACGTAACTATAACGTACTATTAATTTATAAAAATTCTTATTGGTTGTTCTTATTCTTATATGTTTGCAAATTAGTATATTGCAGTTGGTACATTCGCAGTTTGCATAGATCTGTAACTGTTTGACCGATGTAATTATGTCTTCCAAACAAACAGAATCCACAATTAATAGTACAGATATTCATTCATCATCTCTTTTTGTGCTTTTTTAAAATGTTGCTTTGCTGCAATATGTTAGAAGTTTTTCAACTGAGTTTCAGAGCCTTAAATTAATTATTTTTCTTAAACTCCTTAACATTCTTATCATAAAGACTGTTGTTTAAAAGCTTAAAGTAATTTTCATCCAATGTGTTTGGAGAAATTGCTTTAAGCTGAGTATTTGTGTGTTGATATATTTTTTAAATATATTTGATTGATTAAATTTAATCGCTCAAATAATTTTTGTAATCTTTAATCTTATTGTAATAAATAGTTGGAAAGGCTTCCATTGAATAATGTAGTTCTTTTTTGGGTTGTGTATGAGCAACAGCTTCTCAACATTTGAATTAAGTGGACATAATCTTTTTACGTTTACAGGGAAATCGTCAAGATTATCGTGTATTGAAGACATGATCTCTAAATCTACTTCCATTGTATACCCGTATAAAAGTGAAACTAAATCAAACGATTTACATTAATTAAAAATTTCATTTAATAAATCATCATTATTAATCTATTTAAAATTATCCTCAGGAAGATTTTGTTTTAGCGCCCACCCATACAAGTTGTTGATATCTATGTACAACAACTCTATATTTGCAATTGTTTTGTTGGAGTTGTCGGTGAATTCGAATAGAAATTATTGTCGACCTGACTCCAAGCGTGCTTTAAACAACAGTAACGAACTCCAAACGATATAAACTTTATTGATTAATACACTTTATCTCCACTTTAAAATGACACAACGAATTATCAATCGATCACACTTAGTGCTTATTACGACCCTTCGGGAAGAATAGCATTTTTCGGATCAATTGGATTTCACAATCACTTGACTACTGTGACGGGTTTCTGAGATCGGTAACTCTGATTTAGTTGCTTTGCTTTGACTTCGCTTAATTTCTATTTCAAATTTCTCTTTTCTTTGATTTAAACTTTAAGTTTTCTCTAAATTTCTCTTTAATACATTCTTCAATAATTTTCTATAATGTTCTCCTTTCCAATTATTCGTCGAATTCTGTCCAATTTCTCTCTAATCTCTTTTTGTCTCTTTAGTCCAATTTCTCTCTAAAAATCTCTTTTTCTCCCTTTGATTCCAATTGCGCTTCCTTTTTATACTCCGTCATCCAATAATACTTACTGATATCCAATAGAATTTCTGATATCTTTTACCGCTAATTCCATTTGAGCTTCTATAATCACTGACAGCTGTCCATATAAATAATATTTTAGAGATGCCTTTCCCGGATTCCCAAACAACATTCCTTTACTTATCTTGAAAGGGCTTTCGAAATAACGTGCAAATTTTCCATTTGTTTTTGTTTTCCTAAATTTGCACTTGTTAATTATAAATGACCTTATTTTATTCAATTGTCGGTTTTTATTGATTTTCTCTTATTCCCTTCTCGTTATTCGACATTTCTTTTTCATTTCCTTTTTACTAAGCTCCAGAACCACATCTTAATCACTTATCCTTGTTTCCCCCAATCATTTTACATGTTTATTAATTATTTTACTCTATTATTTAGGTATCCTCAACAAAAATGAAAATTCATTTAAGTCTTTGAGAGTTTCCTTGTTTATATTATTATAAATATGTATTGCGTAATTTCATTACTTTGTTTAAATTAGAAATGAGATTCATCATTAAGTCATGACTTTCCATTCCAAACATATACATAATTCACATAATCTCCCATTGACCTGCATGCACTGTAACACAAACCTTACTGAGTTCTTGTTCAAAGCTGACACTTGTCAAAATTCTTCCTGTTACGACTGCACCGTTCACATTTTGACATGTGAAACTGAAAACTTCACAGAAACTGTCCAAATGTATGATAACAACATGAAATCTTTGCAATCCTTTTCCAAGTCTCAATTCCACTCTTTAGACATTGCACAAATATTTTACGATGATTTATACGAACGAAAAACCTCGAGACTTCAAAATTACGACTGGTCTTTAAACAGGCTAGAAATGCGAGTGAAGAATTTGATGTTAGAAATCAAAGTTCTTACTGAAGATTTCCACAGAAATAGAAAGGTTTTGACTTGTGAGAATTTCGGATTTTTGAACAATTAAAAGTCAAAGCCAACAAGAACAAAGAAACATTGGAGAAATACAAAGAAGAAATGGAATTGGTGAAAACAAATCTAATAAATGAAATGGAAAATGTTGCATTTTACTCATTGATAAAGGAGGAAAGATTTCAAGAAATGGTAAAATCGCTTTATCAGCATTGGTTAAATTTGATTGGTCGATCGATTTGCATTGCTATGACAATAGTGGAGATTACGGATAAATGTATAAATTAATGATAGAATGCGATCGGGTTCTGCATGAATGATTTAATATAATACTATGCCTCATTGGTGGATCCAATCAAAATGACATTGATCGAGTAAAAAACATAATAATAAATTCAACTAAATTACCCGCCCGGAAGAAGCGATTGAAACTGCATTGATATCAGCTTCAATGTCAGTAGTTGAGCCGGGCTTTCAAATAAAATATTTATACTGCATTATTTTGTCCATTTGAAAATACATATTTTTAAGTAAATATAAAATTCAAAATATCATTTGATATTTGTTATTTGGCTGATTTATTTTAATGTTTATTTTATAAAATCAATAGACAGATGAGAGCACTCCAGGAGCAAATGAATATTGCGTAACAAAGGCCTATTAAGTAATAATGTTCTTGAACCAACATAGTTTTTAACTGATATTTGTTCAAATTGAGGAGTATGTAATTTTGCCTTAATAATCTATTATGTCAATATATAACGTAACTATAACGTACTATTAATTTATAAAAATTCTTATTGGTTGTTCTTATTCTTATATGTTTGCAAATTAGTATATTGCAGTTGGTACATTCACAATTTGCATAGATCTGTAACTGTTTGACCGATGTAATTATGTCTTCCAAACAAACAGAATCCACAATTAATAGTACAGATATTCATTCATCATCTCTTTTTGTGCTTTTTAAAATGTGCTTTGCTGCAATATGTTAGAAGTTTTTCAACTGAGTTTCAAAGCCTTAAATTAATTATTTTTCTTAAACTCCTTAACATTCTTATCATAAAGACTGTTGTTTAAAAGCTTAAAGTAATTTTCATCCAATGTGTTTGGAGAAATTGCTTTAAGCTGAGTATTTGTGTGTTGATATATTTTTTAAATATATTTGATTGATTAAATTTAATCGCTCAAATAATTTTTGTAATCTTTAATCTTATTGTAATAAATAGTTGGAGAGGCTTCCATTGAATAATGTAGTTCTTTTTTGGGTTGTGTATGAGCAACAGCTTCTCAACATTTGAATTAAGTGGACATAATCTTTTTACGTTTACAGGGAAATCGTCAAGATTATCGTGTATTGAAGACATGATCTCTAAATCTACTTCCATTGTATACCCGTATAAAAGTGAAACTAAATCAAACGATTTACATTAATTAAAAATTTCATTTAATAAATCATCATTATTAATCTATTTAAAATTATCCTCAGGAAGATTTTGTTTTAGCGCCCACCCATACAAGTTGTTGATATCTATGTACAACAACTCTATATTTGCAATTGTTTGTTGGAGTTGTCGGTGAATTCGAATAGAAATTATTGTCGACCTGACTCCAAGCGTGCTTTAAACAACAGTAACGAACTCCAAACGATATAAACTTTATTGATTAATACACTTATCTCCACTTTAAAATGACACAACGAATTATCAATCGATCACACTTAGTGCTTATTACGACCCTTCGGGAAGAATAGCATTTTTCGGATCAATTGGATTTCACAATCACTTGACTACTGTGACGGGTTTCTGAGATCGGTAACTCTGATTTAGTTGCTTTGCTTTGACTTCGCTTAATTTCTATTTCAAATTTCTCTTTTCTTTGATTTAAACTTTAAGTTTTCTCTAAATTTCTCTTTAATACATTCTTCAATAATTTTCTATAATGTTCTCCTTTCCAATTATTCGTCGAATTCTGTCCAATTTCTCTCTAATCTCTTTTTGTCTCTTTAGTCCAATTTCTCTCTAAAAATCTCTTTTTCTCCCTTTGATTCCAATTGCGCTTCCTTTTTATACTCCGTCATCCAATAATACTTACTGATATCCAATAGAATTTCTGATATCTTTTACCGCTAATTCCATTTGAGCTTCTATAATCACTGACAGCTGTCCATATAAATAATATTTTAGAGATGCCCTTTCCCGGATTCCCAAACAACATTCCTTTACTTATCTTGAAAGGGCTTTCGAAATAACGTGCAAATTTTCCATTTGTTTTTGTTTTCCTAAATTTGCACTTGTTAATTATAAATGACCTTATTTTATTCAATTGTCGGTTTTTATTGATTTTTCTCATATTCCCTTCTCGTTATTCGACATTTCTTTTTCATTCCCTTTTTATTAAGCTCCAGAACCACATCTTAATCACTTATCCTTGTTTCCCCCCAATCATTTTACATGTTTATTAATTATTTTACTATTATTTAGGTATCCTCAACAAAAATGAAAATTCATTTAAGTCTTTGAGAGTTTCCTTGTTTATATTATTATAAATATGTATTGCGTAATTTCATTACTTTGTTTAAATTAGAAATGAGATTCATCATTAAGTCATGACTTTCCATTCCAAACATATACATAATTCACATAATCTCCCATTGACCTGCATGCACTGTAACACAAACCTTACTGAGTTCTTGTTCAAAGCTGACACTTGTCAAAATTCTTCCTGTTACGACTGCACCGTTCACATTTTGACATGTGAAACTGAAAACTTCACAGAAACTGTCCAAATGTATGATAACAACATGAAATCTTTGCAATCCTTTTCCAAGTCTCAATTCCTCTCTTTAGACATTGCACAAATATTTTACGATGATTTATACGAACGAAAAACCTCGAGACTTCAAAATTACAACTGCTCTTTAAACAGGCTAGAAATGCGAGTGAAGAATTTGATGTTAGAAATCAAAGTTCTTACTGAAGATTTCCACAGAAATAGAAAGGTTTTGACTTGTGAGAATTTCGGATTTTTTGAACAATTAAAAGTCAAAGCCAACAAGAACAAAGAAACATTGGAGAAATACAAAGAAGAAATGGAATTGGTGAAAACAAATCTAATAAATGAAATGGAAAATGTTGCATTTACTCATTGATAAAGGAGGAAAGATTTCAAGAAATGGTAAATCGCTTTATCAGCATTGGTTAAATTTGATTGGTCGATCGATTTGCATTGCTATGACAATAGTGGAGATTACGGATAAATGTTATAAATTAATGATAGAATGCGATCGGGTTCTGCATGAATGATTTAATATAATACTATGCCTCATTGGTGGATCCAATCAAAATGACATTGATCGAGTAAAAAACATAATAATAAATTCAACTAAATTACCCGCCCGGAAGAAGCGATTGAAACTGCATTGATATCAGCTTCAATGTCAGTAGTTGAGCCGGGCTTTCAAATAAAATATTTATACTGCATTATTTTGTCCATTTGAAAATACATATTTTTAAGTAAATATAAAATTCAAAATATCATTTGATATTTGTTATTTGGTTGATTTATTTTAATGTTTATTTTATAAAATCAAAAGACAGATGAGAGCACTCCAGGAGCAAATGAATATTGCGTAACAAAGGCCTATTAAGTAATAATGTTCTTGAACCAACATAGTTTTTTAACTGATATTTTGTTCAAATTGAGGAGTATGTAATTTTGCCTTAATAATCTATTATGTCAATATATAACGTAACTATAACGTACTATTAATTTATAAAAATCTTATTGGTTGTTCTTATTCTTATATGTTGCAAATTAGTATATTGCAGTTGGTACATTCACAATTTGCATAGATCTGTAACTGTTTGACCGATGTAATTATGTCTTCCAAACAAACAGAATCCACAATTAATAGTACAGATATTCATTCATCATCTCTTTTTGTGCTTTTTTAAAATGTTGCTTTGCTGCAATATGTTAGAAGTTTTTCAACTGAGTTTCAGAGCCTTAAATTAATTATTTTTCTTAAACTCCTTAACATTCTTATCATAAAGACTGTTGTTTAAAAGCTTAAAGTAATTTTCATCCAATGTGTTTGGAGAAATTGCTTTAAGCTGAGTATTTGTGTGTTGATATATTTTTTAAATATATTTGATTGATTAAATTAATCGCTCAAATAATTTTTGTAATCTTTAATCTTATTGTAATAAATAGTTGGAGAGGCTTCCATTGAATAATGTAGTTCTTTTTTGGGTTGTGTATGAGCAACAGCTTCTCAACATTTGAATTAAGTGGACATAATCTTTTTACGTTTACAGGGAAATCGTCAAGATTATCGTGTATTGAAGACATGATCTCTAAATCTACTTCCATTGTATACCCGTATAAAAGTGAAACTAAATCAAACGATTTACATTAATTAAAAATTTCATTTAATAAATCATCATTATTAATCTATTTAAAATTATCCTCAGGAAGATTTTGTTTTAGCGCCCACCCATACAAGTTGTTGATATCTATGTACAACAACTCTATATTTGCAATTGTTTTGTTGGAGTTGTCGGTGAATTCGAATAGAAATTATTGTCGACCTGACTCCAAGCGTGCTTTAAACAACAGTAACGAACTCCAAACGATATAAACTTTATTGATTAATACACTTTATCTCCACTTTAAAATGACACAACGAATTATCAATCGATCACACTTAGTGCTTATTACGACCCTTCGGGAAGAATAGCATTTTTCGGATCAATTGGATTTCACAATCACTTGACTACTGTGACGGGTTTCTGAGAATCGGTAACTCTGATTTAGTTGCTTTGCTTTGACTTCGCTTAATTCTATTTCAAATTTCTCTTTTCTTTGATTTAAACTTTAAGTTTTCTCTAAAATTCTCTTTAATACATTCTTCAATAATTTTCTATAATGTTCTCCTTTCCAATTATTCGTCGAATTCTGTCCAATTTCTCTCTAATCTCTTTTTGTCTCTTTAGTCCAATTTCTCTCTAAAAACCTCTTTTTCTCCCTTTGATTCCAATTGCGCTTCCTTTTATACTCCGTCATCCAATAATACTTACTGATATCCAATAGAATTTCTGATATCTTTTACCGCTAATTCCATTTGAGCTTCTATAATCACTGACAGCTGTCCATATAAATAATATTTTAGAGATGCCCTTCCCGGATTCCCAAACAACATTCCTTTACTTATCTTGAAAGGGCTTTCGAAATAACGTGCAAATTTTCCATTTGTTTTTGTTTTCCTAAATTTGCACTTGTTAATTATAAATGACCTTATTTTATTCAATTGTCGGTTTTTTATTGATTTCTCATATTCCCTTCTCGTTATTCGACATTTCTTTTTCATTCCTTTTTATTAAGCTCCCAGAACCACATCTTAATCACTTATCCTTGTTTCCCCCAATCATTTTACATGTTTATTAATTATTTTACTATTATTTAGGTATCCTCAACAAAAATGAAAATTCATTTTAAGTCTTTGAGAGTTTCCTTGTTTATATTATTATAAATATGTATTGCGTAATTTCATTACTTTGTTTAAATTAGAAATGAGATTCATCATTAAGTCATGACTTTCCATTCCAAACATATACATAATTCACATAATCTCCCATTGACCTGCATGCACTGTAACACAAACCTTACTGAGTTCTTGTTCAAAGCTGACACTTGTCAAAATTCTTCCTGTTACGACTGCACCGTTCACATTTTGACATGTGAAACTGAAAACTTCACAGAAACTGTCCAAATGTATGATAACAACATGAAATCTTTGCAATCCTTTTCCAAGTCTCAATTCCTCTCTTTAGACATTGCACAAATATTTTACGATGATTTATACGAACGAAAAACCTCGAGACTTCAAAATTACAACTGGTCTTTAAACAGGCTAGAAATGCGAGTGAAGAATTTGATGTTAGAAATCAAAGTTCTTACTGAAGATTTCCACAGAAATAGAAAGGTTTTGACTTGTGAGAATTTCGGATTTTTTGAACAATTAAAAGTCAAAGCCAACAAGAACAAAGAAACATTGGAGAAATACAAAGAAGAAATGGAATTGGTGAAAACAAATCTAATAAATGAAATGGAAAATGTTGCATTTTACTCATTGATAAAGGAGGAAAGATTTCAAGAAATGGTAAAATCGCTTTATCAGCATTGGTTAAATTTGATTGGTCGATCGATTTGCATTGCTATGACAATAGTGGAGATTACGGATAAATGTTATAAATTAATGATAGAATGCGATCGGGTTCTGCATGAATGAATTTAAATATAATACTATGCCTCATTGGTGGATCCAATCAAAAATGACATTGATCGAGTAAAAAACATAATAATAAATTCAACTAAATTACCCGCCCGGAAGAAGCGATTGAAACTGCATTGATATCAGCTTCAATGTCAGTAGTTGAGCCCGGCTTTCAAATAAAATATTTATACTGCATTATTTGTCCATTTGAAAATACATATTTTTAAGTAAATATAAAATTCAAAAATATCATTTGATATTTGTTTATTTGGCTGATTTATTTTTAATGTTTATTTTATAAAATCAATAGACAGATGAGAGCACTCCAGGAGCAAATGAATATTGCGTAACAAAGGCCTATTAAGTAATAATGTTCTTGAACCAACATAGTTTTTTAACTGATATTTTGTTCAAATTGAGGAGTATGTAATTTTGCCTTAATAATCTATTATGTCAATATATAACGTAACTATAACGTACTATTAATTTATAAAAATTCTTATTGGTTGTTCTTATTCTTATATGTTTGCAAATTAGTATATTGCAGTTGGTACATTCACAAATTTGCATAGATCTGTAACTGTTTGACCGATGTAATTATGTCTTCCAAACAACAGAATCCACAATTAATAGTACAGATATTCATTCATCATCTCTTTTTGTGCTTTTTTAAAATGTTGCTTGCTGCAATATGTTAGAAGTTTTTCAACTGAGTTTCAAAGCTTAAATTAATTATTTTTCTTAAACTCCTTAACATTCTTATCATAAAGACTGTTGTTTAAAGCTTAAAGTAATTTTCATCCAATGTGTTTGGAGAAATTGCTTTAAGCTGAGTATTTGTGTGTTGATATATTTTTTAAATATATTTGATTGATTAAATTTAATCGCTCAAATAATTTTTGTAATCTTTAATCTTATTGTAATAAATAGTTGGAGAGGCTTCCATTGAATAATGTAGTTCTTTTTGGGTTGTGTATGAGCAACAGCTTCTCAACATTTGAATTAAGTGGACATAATCTTTTTACGTTTACAGGGAAATCGTCAAGATTATCGTGTATTGAAGACATGATCTCTAAATCTACTTCCATTGTATACCCGTATAAAAGTGAAACTAAATCAAACGATTTACATTAATTAAAAATTTCATTTAATAAATCATCATTATTAATCTATTTAAAATTATCCTCAGGAAGATTTTGTTTTAGCGCCCACCCATACAAGTTGTTGATATCTATGTACAACAACTCTATATTGCAATTGTTTTGTTGGAGTTGTCGGTGAATTCGAATAGAAATTATTGTCGACCTGACTCCAAGCGTGCTTTAAACAACAGTAACGAACTCCAAACGATATAAACTTTATTGATTAATACACTTTATCTCCACTTTAAAATGACACAACGAATTATCAATCGATCACACTTAGTGCTTATTACGACCCTTCGGGAAGAATAGCATTTTTCGGATCAATTGGATTTCACAATCACTTGACTACTGTGACGGGTTTCTGAGATCGGTAACTCTGATTTAGTTGCTTTGCTTGACTTCGCTTAATTTCTATTTCAAATTTCTCTTTTCTTTGATTTAAACTTTAAGTTTTCTCTAAATTTCTCTTTAATACATTCTTCAATAATTTTCTATAATGTTCTCCTTTCCAATTATTCGTCGAATTCTGTCCAATTTCTCTCTAATCTCTTTTTGTCTCTTTAGTCCAATTTCTCTCTAAAAATCTCTTTTTCTCCTTTGATTCCAATTGCGCTTCCTTTTTATACTCCGTCATCCAATAATACTTATGATATCCAATAGAATTTCTGATATCTTTTACCGCTAATTCCATTTGAGCTTCTATAATCACTGACAGCTGTCCATATAAATAATATTTTAGAGATGCCCTTTCCCGGATTCCCAAACAACATTCCTTTACTTATCTTGAAAGGGCTTTCGAAATAACGTGCAAATTTTCCATTTGTTTTTGTTTCCTAAATTTGCACTTGTTAATTATAAATGACCTTATTTTATTCAATTGTCGGTTTTTATTGATTGCTCTTATTCCCTTCTCGTTATTCGACATTTCTTTTTCATTTCCTTTTTACTAAGCTCCAGAACCACATCTTAATCACTTATCCTTGTTTCCCCAATCATTTTTACATGTTTATTAATTATTTTACTCTATTATTTAGGTATCCTCAACAAAAATGAAAATTCATTTAAGTCTTTGAGAGTTTCCTTGTTTATATTATTATAAATATGTATTGCGTAATTTCATTACTTTGTTTAAATTAGAAATGAGATTCATCATTAAGTCATGACTTTCCATTCCAAACATATACATAATTCACATAATTCTCCATTGACCTGCATGCACTGTAACACAAACCTTACTGAGTTCTTGTTCAAAGCTGACACTTGTCAAAATTCTTCCTGTTACGACTGCACCGTTCACATTTTGACATGTGAAACTGAAAACTTCACAGAAACTGTCCAAATGTATGATAACAACATGAAATCTTTGCAATCCTTTTCCAAGTCTCAATTCCTCTCTTTAGACATTGCACAAATATTTTACGATGATTTATACGAACGAAAAAACCTCGGAGACTTCAAAATTACAACTGTCTTAAACAGGCTAGAAAATGCGAGTGAAGAATTTGATGTTTAGAAATCAAAGTTCTTACTGAAGATAAACACAGAAAATAGAAAGGTTTTGACTTGTGAGAATTTCGGATTTTTTGAACAAATTAAAAGTCAAAGCCAACAAAAACAAAGAAACATTGGAGAAATACCAAAGAAGGAAATGGAATTGGTGAAAAAATCTAATTAAATGAAAATTGGAATGTTTGCATTTTACTCATTGATAAAAGGAGGATAAGAATTCAAGAAATGTAAAATCGCTTTATCAGCATTGGTTAAATTTGATTGGTCGATCGATTTGATTGCTATGACAATAGTGGAGATTACGGAAAAATGTTAATATTATGATAAGAATGCGATCGGGTTCTGCATGAAGATTTAATATAAATATATGGCCCATTGGTGGGATCCAATCAAAATGAAACATTGATCGAGTAAAAAACATAATAAGAAATTCAACTAAATTAAACCGCGCCCCGAAGAAACGATTGAAACTGCCATTGAATATCAGCTTCAATGTCAGTAGTTTGAGCCCGGCTTTCATAAATATTTATACTAGCATTATTTGGTCCATTTGAAAATACATATTTTTAAGTAATATAAAATTCAATAATCATTTGATATGTTTATTTGGCTGATTTATTTTTAATTTTTTTATAAATCAATAACAGATGAGAAGCACTAACCAGGAGCAAATGAATATTGCTAAACAAAGCCTATTAAGTAATAAATGTTCTTGAACCAACATAGTTTTTTAACTGATATTTTGTTCAAAATTGAGGAGTATGTAATTTTTGCCTTAATAATCTATTATGTCAATATAATACGTAACTATAAACGTACTATTAATATAAAATTCTATTGGTTGTTCTGATTCTTATATTGTTTGCAAATTAGTAATATTGCAGTTGGTACAATCACAAATTTGCATAGATCAAGTACTGGTTTGACCGATGTAATATGTCTTCCAAACAAACAGAATCCACAATTAATAAGTAACATGATATTCATTCATCATCTCTTTTGTGCTTTTTAAAATGTGCTTTGCGGAATATGTAGAATTTTTCAAACTGAGTTTCAAATAGCCTTAATAATTATTTTTCTTAAACTCCTTAACAATTCTTATCATAAAGACCCTGTTGTATTAAAAAGCTTAAAGTAATTTTCATCCAATGTGTTTTGGAAGAAATTGCTTTAGCTTGAGTATTTGTGTGATTGAATATATTTTTTAAATATATTTGAATTGATTAAATTTAATTCCGCTCAAAATAATTTTTGTAAAATCTTAATCTTATTGTAATAAAATAGTTGGAGGAGGCTTCCTTGAATAATGTAGTTTTTTTGGGTGTGTATGAGCAACAGCTTCTCCAACATTTGAATTAAGTAGACATAAAATCTTTTTACGTTTAACAGGGAAATCGTCCAAAGATTATAGTGGTAATTGAAGACATGAAGCTCTAAATCTACTTCCATGTATACCCGTATAAAAGTGAAACTAAAATCAAACGATTTAACAATTAATTAAAATTTTTTTTCATTAATAAATATCATTATTAATTCTATTTAAAATTAATCCTCAGGAAGATTTTGTTTTAGGCGCCCACCCATGACAAGTTGTGTATCTATGTACAACAACTCTATATGCAATTGTTTGTTGGGAGTTGTCCGGTGAATTCGAATAGAAATAAATTGTCGACCTGACTCCAAGCGTGCTTTAAACAACAGTAACGAACTCCAAAACGATATAAACTTTATTGATTAATAACTTTATCTCCACTTTAAATGAAACACAACGATTATCAATCGATCACACTTAGGCTTATTAACCCTTCGGAAGAATAGCATTTTTCGGATCAAATTTGATTCACAATCAACTTGACACTGTGACGGGTTTCTGAGATCGGTAACTCTGATTTAGTTGCTTGCTTTGAACTTCGCTTAAAATTTTCTATTCAAATTTCTCTTTTCTTTGATTAAAACTTTAAGTTTTCTCTAAATTTCTCTTAATACATTCTTCATAATTTTCTATAATGTTCTCCTTTCCAATTATTCGTTCGAATCTGGTCCAATTTCTCTTAATCTCTTTTTTGTCTCATTAAGTTCCAATCTCTCTAAAAACTCTTTTCTCCCTTTGATTCCAATTGCGCTTCTTTTTATACTCCGTTCATCCAATAATACTTACTGATATCCAATAGAATTCTGATATCTTTTACCGAATTCCATTTAAGCTTCATATCAACTGACACTTCCATATAAATATATTTTAGGAAGATGCCCCTTTCCCGGATCCCAAACAAACATTCCTTTACTTATCTTGAAAGGGCTTCGAAAATAACGTGCAAATTTTCCGCATTTTGTTTTTGTTTTCCTAAATTGCACTTGTTAATTAAAATGACTTATTTATTCATGTCGTTTTTATTGATTTCTCTTATTCCCTTCTCGTTATTCGACATTCTTTTTCATTTCCTTTTACTAAGCTCCAAGAACCACATCTAATTAGCTTATCCCTTGTTTCCCCCAATTCATTTTTACATGTTTATTAATTATTTTTACTCTATATTAGTTATCCTCAAACAAAAAGAAATTCATTTAAGTCTTTGAGAGTTTTCCTTGTTTATATTATTACAATATGTATTGCGTAATTTCATTACTTTGTTTTAAAATTAGAAATGAGATTATCATTAAGTCATGAAACTTCCCATTCCAAAACATAACATAATTCACATAATCTCCCATTGACCTGCATCCCTGACCAAAACCTACTGAGTTCTTGTTCAAAGCTGACACTTGTCAAAATTCTTCCCCTGTTACGACTTGCAACCGTTCACGATTTGAACATGTGAAACTGAAAACTTTCACAGAAAACTGTCCAAAGTATGAAACAACATGAAATGACTTTGCAATCCTTTCCAAGTCCTCAATTCCTCTCTTTAGACATTGCACAAATATTTTACGATGATATTACGAACGAAAAAACCTCGAGACTTCAAAAAATTACGGACTGGTCTTTTAAACCAGGCCTAGAAATGCGAGTGAAGAATTTGAAGTTAGAAATCAAAGTTTCTTAACTGAAATGATTCCACAGAAATAGGAAAAGGTTTTGACTTGTGAGAAATTTCGGATTT
This sequence comes from Schmidtea mediterranea, assembly GCA_022537955.1. Taxonomy (NCBI): domain Eukaryota; kingdom Metazoa; phylum Platyhelminthes; order Tricladida; family Dugesiidae; genus Schmidtea; species Schmidtea mediterranea. The sequence continues at coordinate 168,660,641 of CM039680.1, forward strand.
TTTGAAACAATTAAAAATCAAAGCCAACAAAGAACAAAGAAAACATTGGAGAAATACAAAGAAGAAAATGGAATTGGTGAAAAACAAAATCTAATAAATGAAATGGAAAATGTTGGCATTTTACTCATTGATAAAGGAGGAAAGATTTCAAGAAATGGTAAAATCGCTTTATCACATTGGGTTAAATTGAATTGGTACGATCGATTTGCATTGCCTATGACAATATGTTGGGATTACGGATTAAATGTTTATAAATTAATGATAGAAGCGATCGGGTTCTGCATGAAGATTTAATATAATACTATGCCTCATTGGTGATCCAATCAAAATGAGACATTGGATCGGTAAAAACATAATAATAAATTCAACTAAATTACCCGCCCGGAAAGAAGCGATTGAAACTGCATTGATATCAGGCTTCAATGTCGTAGTTGAGCCCGGGCTTCAATAAAATATTATACTGCATTATTTGTCCATTTGAAAATACATATTTTTCAGTAATATAAAATTCAAAATATCATTTGATATTTTGTTATTGGTTATTTATTTTAATGTTTATTTATAAAATGCATAGACAATGAGAGCACTCAGGCAAATGATATTGCGTAACAAAGGCCTATTAAAGTAATAATGTCTTGTTAACCAAACAAGTTTTAACTGATATTTTGTTTCAAATTGAGGAGTATGTAATTTTTGACTTAATAATCTATTAAGTCAATATATATACTGGTTCGTAACGTAACTATAACGTACTAATTAATTTATAAAATTCTTATTGGTTTTCTATTCTTATAATGTTTGCAAATTAGTATATTGCAGTTGGTACATTCACAATTTGCTAGATCTGTAAACTGTTTGACCCGATGTAATTATGTCTTCCAAACAAACAAATCCACAATAATAGTAACAGATATTTTCCCCCCATTCATCATCTCTTTTTGTGCTTTTTAAAATGTTGCTTTGCTGCAATATGTTAGAATTTTTCAACTGAGTTTCAAAGCTAAATTAAATTATTTTTCTTAAACTCCTTAAACATTCTTATCATAGAAGACGTTGTTTAAAAAGCTAAAGTAATTTTCATCCAATGGTTTGGAGAAATGCTTTAAGCTGAGTATTTGTGTGTTGATTATATTTAAAATATATTTGATGATTAAATTTAATCGCTCAAATAATTTTGTAATCTTTATCTTATTGTAAAGAATATTGGAGAGGCTTCCATTGAATAATGTTAGTTCTTTTTTGGTTGTGTATGACAACAGCTTCTCAAACATTTGAATTAAGTGGACATTAATCTTTTTAACGTTACAGGGAAATCGTCAAGATTTATCGGTATTGAAGACATGATCTCTAAAACTACTTCCAATTGTATACCCTATAAAAAAGTGAAGACTAAAATCAAACGATTTACATTAATTAAAAAATTTCATTTAATAATCATCTATTATTAATTCTATTTAAAAATATTTCCTCAGGAAGATTTTGTTTTAGCGCCACCCATACAAGTTGTTGATATCTATGACAGCAACTCTATATTGCAATTGTTTTGTTGGAGTTGTTCGTGATTCGAATAGAAATTATTGTCAGACCTACTCCCAAACGTGCTTTAAAGCAACAGTAACGAACCCAAACGATATAAACCTTAATTGATTAATAACACTTTAATACTCCATATTAAAAATGACAACAACGAGTTAATGCAATCGATCCACTTAGTGCTTATACGACCCCTTCGGAAGAATAGCATTTCGGATCAATTGGATTTCACAATCAACTTGACTACTGTGACGGGTTCTGAGATCGGTACTCTGAATTTAAGTTGCTTTGCTTTGACTCGCTTAATTCTATTTTCAAAATTTCTCTTTCTTTGATTAAAACTTAAAGTTTTCTCTAAATTTCTCTTTTAATACCATTCTTCAAATAATTTTCTAAATAATGTTTCTCCTTTCCAAATTATCGTCGAAATGCTGTCCAATTTCTCTGCTAATCTCTTTTGTCTCTTTAGTCCAATTTCTCTCTAAAAATCTCATTTTCTCATCCTTTGATTCCAATTGCGCTTCTTTATCTCCGTCATCCAATAATACTTACTGATATCCAATAGAATTTCTTGAATATCTTTTACCGCTAATTCCATTTGAGCTTCTATAATCACTGACAGCTGTCCAATATAAATAATATTTTAAATGCCCTTTCCCGGATTCCAAACAACATTCCTTTACTTATCTTGAAAAGGCTTTCGAAAATAACATGGCAAATTTCCATTTGATTTTGTTTTCCTAAATTGCACTTGTTAAGTTATAAATGACCTTGATTTTTAATTCAATTGTCGTTTTTTAATTGATTTTGCTCTTATTCCCTCTCGTTATCGACATTTCTTTCATTTACCTTTTTTACTAAGCTCGCAGAAACCACAATCTAATCACTTATCCTTGTTCCTCCAATCATTTTACATGTTATTAATTATTTTACTCTAATTATTAAGGTATCACTCAACAAAATGAAATTCATTTAAGTCTTTTGAGAGTTCCTTGTTTATATTATAAAATATGTATTTGCGTAATTCATTACTTTGTTTAAATTTAGAAATGATCCATTCATTAAGTCTGACTTTCCATGTCCAAACAATATTACATAATTCACATAATCTCCCCATTGACTGCCAAAGCAAAACTGTAACACAAACCCTTACTGAGTTCTTGTCCAAAGCTGACACTTGTCAAATCTTTCGCTGTTACACTGCACCGTTCACATGTTTGACATGTGAAACTGAAAACTTCACAGAAAACTGTCCAAATGTATGAATAAAACATGAAAATCTTTGCAATCCTTTCCAAGTCTCAAATTCCTCTCTAAGACAATTGCAACAAATATTTTACGATGATTTATACGAACGAAGAAACCTCGAAGACTTCAAAATTACGACTGTCTTAAAAACAGCTAGAAATGCGAGTGAAGAATTTGTGTTAGAAACAGAGTCTACTGAAGATCCAAAACAGAAATGAGAAAAGTTTTGACTTGTAGAATTTCGATTTTTGAAAAATAAAAGTCAAAGCAAACAAGAACAAAGAAACATTGGAGATACAAAGAAGAAAATGAATTGGTGAAAACAAATCAATAAATAAATGGAAAATGTGCATTTTACTCATTGATAAAGAGGAAAGATTTCCAAGAAATGTAAAATCGCTTTATCAGCATTGGTAAAATTTGATTGGTCGAATCGATTTGCATGCTATGACAAAGTGGAGATTACGTATAAAATGTTATAAATTAATGATAGAAGCGATCGGGTTCTCTGCCATGAAATGATTAATATAATACTAATGCCTCATTGGTGATCCAATCAATGACATTGAATCGAGTAAAAAAACATAATAATAATTCAACGTAAATTACCCGTCCGGAAGAAGCGATTTGAAACCTATGCATTGATATCAAGCTTCAATGTCAGTAGTTGAGCCGGGCTTCAAAAAATTTATACTAACTGCATTATTTGTACCATTTGAAAAACATATTTAAGTAAATATAAAATTTCAAAATATCATTAGATATTTGTTTATTTGGTTGATTTATTTTAATGTTTTTATAAAATCATGACAGATAAGAGCACTCAGGAGCAAATGAATCATTGCGTAACAAAAGGCCCTATTAGTAATAAGTTCTTGAACCAACATAGTTTTTAACTGATTATTTTGTTCAAATGAGGGTAGTAATTTGCTTAATAATCTATTATGTCAATTAATAACGTACTATAACGTACTGATTAATTTAATAAAAATCTTATTGGTTGTTCTTATTCATTATATGTTTGCAAATTAGTATATTGCAGTTGGTACATTCAACAATTTGCATAGAAATCTGTAACTGTTGACCGATGTAATTATGTCTTCCAAACAAACAGAATCCACAATTAAATAGACAGAATTCATTCATTGCATCTCTTTTTGTGCTTTTTTAAAATGTGCTTTGCTGCAATATGTTAGAAGTTTTTCAAACTGAGTTTTCAAAGCCTTAATTATTAATTTTTCTTAAACTCCTTAAACATTCTATCAATAAAGACCTGTTGTTTTAAAAATAGCTAAAGTATTTCATCCAATTGTTTGAGAAATTGCTTTAAGGCTGAGGTATTTGTGTGTTGATATATTTTTTTAAATATATTTGATTGATTAATTAATCGCCCAAATAATTTTTGTAATCTTTAATCTTAATGTAAAAATAGTTGGAGAGGCTTCCAGTGAATAATGTAGTTCTTTTTTTGGGGATTTTGGTGTATGACCCAACAGCTTCTCAAACATTTGAATTAAGTGGACATAATTCTTTTTACGTTTTACAGGAAATCGTCAAGATTATCGTGTATTGAAGACATGATCTCTAAATCTACTTCCATTGTATACCGTAATAAAATGAATAACTAAATCAAAAACGATTTACATTAATTAAAAATTTCATTTAATAAATCACATTATTAATCTAGTTTAAAATTATCCCTCGGAAGATTTTGTTTTAGCGCCCACCCATACAAGTTGTTGATTATCTTATGTACAACAACTCTATATTTGCAATGTTTTGTTTGGAGTTGTCGTGAAATTTCGAATAAGAAAATTAATGTCGACCTGACTCCAAGCGTGCTTAAACAACAGTAAAAACGAAACTCCAAACGATATAACTTATTGATTAATTACCTTTATCTCCATCTTTAAATGACCACAACGAAATTATCAATCGATCACACTTAGTGCTTATTACGACCCTCGGGAAGAATAGCAATTTTCGGATCAAAATTGGATTCAACAATCACTGACTACTGTGACGGGTTTTCGAGATCGTAACTCGATTTAGTTCTTTGCTTTGACTTCGCTTAATTTCTATTTTCAAATTTCTCTTTTTTTGATTTAAACTAAGTTTTCTCTAAATTCTCATTTAATAGCAATTCTTCAATAATTTCCTATAAATGTTCTCCCTTTCCAATTATTCGTCGAATTCGTCCCAATTTCTCTCTAATCTCCTTTTGTCTCTTTAGTCCAATTTCTCCTTCTAAAAATCTCTTTTCTCCTTTGATTTCCAATTGCGCTTTCCTTTTTTAAAACTCCGCCATCCAATAATACTTACTGATATCCAATAGAATTTCTGATAATCTTTACGCTAATTCATTGAGCTTCTAAATCACTGACAGCTGTCCATATAAATAATATTTTAGAGAGCCCTTCCCTGAATTCCCAAACAACATCCTTTATTATTCTTGAATAGGGCCTTTCCGAATAACGTGCAAATTTCCATTTGTTTTTTGTTTTCCAAATTGCACATTTTTTGCGTTGTTAATTATAAAAATGACCTTATTTTATTCAATTGTCGGTTTTAATTGATTTGCTCTATTCCCTTCTCGTTATTCGACCATTTCTTTTCATTTCCTTTTTACTAAGCTCCAAACCAACATCTTAATCACGTTATCCTTGTTTCCCCCAATCATTTTAACAATGTTTATTAATATTTTACTCTATTATTTAGGTATCCTCAACAAAAATGAAAAATTCATTTAAGTTCTTTGAGAGTTTCTTGTTTATATTATTATAAATAAGTATTGCGTAATTTCATACTTGTTAAATTAGAAATGAGATTCATCAATTAAGTCATGTACTTTCCATTCCAAACATTATACATAATTCACCATAATCTCCCATTGACCTGCATGCACTGTAACACAAACCTTACTGAGTCTTGTTAAAGCTGACACTTTGTCAAAATCTTCCTGTTACGACTGCACCGTTCACATTCTTGGACATGTGAAAACTGGAAAACTCACAGAAACGTCCAAATGTATGATAACAAACATGAAATCTTGCAAATCCTTTTCCCAAGTCTCAATTCCTCCTCTTGAAGACATTGCACAAATATTTACGAAATTTATACGATACGAAAACTCTCGAGACTTCAAAATTACGACTGGGCTTTAAACAGGCTAGAAATGCGAGTGAAGAATTTGATGTTAGAAATCAAAGTTCTTACTGAAGATTTTCCCGAAAGAGAAAAGGGTTGAAACTTGTGAGAATTTCGATTTTTTGAACAATTAAAAGTCAAAGCCAAACAAGAACAAAGAAACATTGAGAAATACAAAAGAAATGGAATTGGTGAAAACAAATTCTATATAATGAAATGGAAAATGTGCATTTTACTCATTGATAAAGGAGGAAATTTGCAAGAAAATGGTAAAATCGTTTATCAGCAATTGGTTAAAATTTGATTTGGTCGATCGATTTGCATTTGCTATGACAAAGTGGAGATTACGGGAAAAAAAATAAATGTTTAAAATAATGATAGAATGCGATTCCGGGTTCTGCATGAATGATTAAATATAATACTAAATGCCGTCATGGTGAATCAATCAAAAATGAAATTGAATCGAGTAAAAAACATAATAATAAATTCAACTAAATTTACCCGCCCGAAGAAGCGAAATGAAACTGCATTGATATCAGCTTCAATGTCAGTGTGAGCCCGGGCTTTCCAAATAAAATATTTATACTGCATTATTTTGTCCAATTTGAAAATACATATTTAAGTAAAATATAAAATTCAAAATATCATTTGATATTTGTATTTGGTTGATTTATTTTAATGTTTATTTTATAAATCAAATAGACAAGATGAGAGCACTCCAGGAGCAAATGAAATTGGCCGTAACAAAGGCCTATAAGTAATAAGTTCTTGAACCAACATAGTTTTTACTGATCATTTTGTTCAAATTGAGGAGTATGTAATTTTGCCTAAATATCTATTATGTCAATATATAACGTAACTATACCAGTAACATTAATTTATAAAAATTCTTATTGGTTGTTCTTATTCTTATATGTTTGCAAAATTAGTATATGTGCAGTTGTACATTCACAATTGCAATAGATCTGTAACCTGTTTTGACCGATGTAATTATGTCTTCCAAACAACAGAATCCACAATTAATAGTACAGATATTCATTCATCATGCTCTTTTGTGCTTTTTTAAAAATGTTGCTTTGCTGCAATATGTTAGAAGTTTTTTCAACTGAGTTCAAAGCCTTAAATTAATTATTTTTCTTAAACTCCTAACATTCTTATCAATAAAAGACTGTTGTTTAAAAGCTTTAAATTAATTTCATCCAATGTGTTTGGAGAAATTGCTTTAAGCTGAGTTTTTTGGTTTTTTTTGTGTGAAATTTTAAATATATTTGATTGATTAAATTAATCGCTCAAATAATTTTGTAATCTTTAATCTTATTGTAATAAATAGGTTGGAGAAGCTTCCATTGAATAAGTAGTTCTTTTGGGGTGTGTATGAAGCAAGCTTCTCAACATTTGATTAAGTGGACAAATCTTTTTACGTTTACAGGGAAATCGTCAAGATTATCGTGTATTGAAAGACAATTGATCTCTAAATCTACTTCCATTGTATACCCGTATAAAAGTGAAACTAATCAAACGATTTTACTAATTAAAATTTCCATTTAATAAATCATCATATTAATCTATTTAAAAATTATCCTCAGAAGATTTTTAAAGCGCGCCACCCCATACAAGTTGTTGATATCTATGTACACAAACTCTAATATTGCAATTTGTTTGTTGGAGTTGTCGGTGAATTCGAAATAGAAATTGAATTGTCGACCATGACTCCAAGCGTGCTTAAACAACAGTAAACGAACTCCAACGATTAAACTTTATTGATTAATAACACTTTATCCCTCCACTTAAAAGACACAACGAATTATCAATCGAATCACACTTAGTGCTTATTAGACCTTCGGGAAGAATAGCATTTTTCGGATCATTGGATTTCACAATCATCCTTGACACTGTGACGGGTTTCTGAGCAT